>OY992876.1:292101195-292318695 GCA_963921405.1 Cepaea hortensis
TTGAATAGCACTATGTAAGCAAGTGGTCGTTGATCGTGTTGCATTGAGGGCAACGACCAGAAATGCAATAATTACAAAGGAGAAAATGATAGTATACTGGTCACACATCAAGCGTGTGAGACGTCAGATGGTGCGTGATGGTGGATATGATCACGTGGACGAACATTTACCTCGCGAATTGGTCTGATCAATCACATTCGCTACCACCATGGGTTGTAGTTATTATGTCTGTCTGTTTACGCACAATGTAACAAACTATCGACTGTCAAGACGGCAAGGTGCAAGTCAATATTATCATCTTTACATCCTATGTGATGTATGTTTTCTGGCTATAAAATACATCTCTTATCTATTATCATCTTTACATCCTATGTGACGTATGTTTTCTGGCTATAAATTACATCTCTTAACTATTATCATCTTTATATCCTATGTAAAGCGTGTTTTCTGGCTATAAAATACATCTCTTATCTATTATCATCTTTACATCCTATGTGATGTATGTTTTCTGGCTATAAAATACATCTCTTATATTATCATCTTTACATCATATGTGATGTATGTTTGCTGGCTATAAAGTACATCTCTTATCTATTATCATCTTTACATCCTACGTGGTGTATGTTTTCTTGCTATAAAATACATCTCTTATCTATTATCATCTTTACATCCTATGTTGTGTATGCTCACTGGCTATAAAATACATCTCTTATCTATTATCATCTTTATATCCTATGTGATGTATGTTTGCTGGCTATAAAGTACATCTCTTATCTATTATCATCTTTATATCCTATGTGATGTATGTTTGCTGGTTATAAAATACATCCCTGCAAATCAGCATGGTCGAATGGGTAAGAACGCCTGTTCTTAAACATCCGACGATGCAATGATACCGAGGTTAGGGGTTCAATCTCTACACCGGACAGCTTGACTAAAATGTTGACCTATCGTCCTTGACTTGGAGACATAAATTACAAGTACCTCTGAAGTCAGAATGGGTTCGCCTGATGGCGAGGGACACTGTTAATAAAGAAAGCTAATCCGCACGCAAAATCAGTCCATCACTACTATAAATAGTGTGTATGGACTACGCTTGAGTTCAAAGCGAGCCAGCGCAAAAACAAATAAATCTTTTATCTACTATCATCTTTACACCCTATGTGATGCATTTTTGTTGGTTATAAAGACTAAAGAGACCAAGGACAGAACAGGACAAACAAATGTTGCATTTCCTAAGATGAAAACTATCTTTGGAAATAAATCACTGTCATTGAATGTCAGAAAGAGAATTCTAAAATGTTATATCGACCCCATTCTGCTGCCAGGCACTAGATAGCGGAAATGAGATTTCTGAGTTAGTTGTATATCCTTTACAGGACGTAACAGTCAAATCCAGAATGTTCTGCTGTTAGTGATTCCTGGGCAAGTTTTCGTTCAGTAGATTGCCATTGCTTTCTGAACGACCGGCACTCAAACCATTATATGAAAATATCAATGTAAGGCAGTCTGCTTCCAAGTCGCCCGCAGCTGTGTTTCGTACGCGGTATGCGGGATTACGAATTGCATTCGTAACACTTTCGCCACGGAGCCAGCCTGTTTCTAAGACGTGCTGCAAAGACGGTGTAGGTGCATGTTGACTCACCACCATGACCCGGAAGAGGATAATGAAAGTAGAACTGTATTCACAACTATCAGAAACTAGAACTGTATACACAACTATCAGAAAGTAGAACTGTATACACAACTATCAGAAAGTAGAACAGTATACACAACTATCAGAAAGTAGAACTGTATACACAACAATAAGAAAGTAGAACTGTATACACAACTATCAGAAAGTAGAACTGTATACACACTAATAAGAAAGTAGAACTGTATACACAACTATCAGAAAGTAGAACTGTATACACAACTATCAGAAAGTAGAACAGTATACACAACTATCAGAAAGTAGAACTGTATACACAACTATCAGAAAGTAGAACTGTGTACACAACAATAAGAAAGTAGAACAGTATACACAACTATCAGAAAGTAGAACTGTATACACAACTATCAGAAAGTAGAACTGTGTACACAACAATAAGAAAGTAGAACTGTATACACAACTATCAGAAAGTAGAACTGTATACACAACTATCAGAAAGTAGAACAGTATACACAACTATCAGAAAGTAGAACTGTATACACAACTATCAGAAAGTAGAACTGTGTACACAACAATAAGAAAGTAGAACAGTATACACAACTATCAGAAAGTAGAACTGTATACACAACTATCAGAAAGTAGAACTGTGTACACACTAATAAGAAAGTAGAACTGTATACACAACTATCAGAAAGTAGAACTGTATACACAACAATCAGAAAGTAGAACTGTATATACAACTATCAGAAAGTAGAACTGTATACACAACAATAAGAAAGTAGAACTGTATACACAACAATAAGAAAGTAGAACTCTATACACAACAATAAGAAAGTAGAACTGTATACACAACTATCAGAAAGTAGAACTGTATACACAACTATCAGAAAGTAGAACTGTATACACAACTATCAGAAAGTAGAACTGTATACACAACTATCAGAAAGTAGAACTGTATACACAACTATCAGAAAGTAGAACTGTATGCACAACTTTCAGAAAGTAGAACTGTATACACAACTATCAGAAAGTAGAACTGTATACACAACTATCAGAAAGTAGAACTGTATACACAACTATCAGAAAGTAGAACTGTATACACAACTATCAGAAAGTAGAACTGTATACACAACAATAAGAAAGTAGAACTGTATACACAACAATAAGAAAGTAGAACTGTATACACAACTATCAGAAAGTAGAACTGTATACACAACAATAAGAACGTAGAGCTGTATACACAACTATCAGAAAGTAGAACTGTATACACAACAATAAGAAAGTAGAACTGTATACACAACAATCAGAACGTAGAACTGTATACAAAACAATCAGAAAGTAGAACTGTATACACAACTTTAAGAAAGTAGAACTGTATACACAACAATCAGAAAGTAGAACTGTATGCACAACAATCAGAACGTAGAACTGTATACACAACAATCAGAAAGTAGAACTGTATACACAACTTTAAGAAAGTAGAACTGTATACACAACAATCAGAAAGTAGAACTGTATGCACAACAATCAGAAAGTAGAACTGTGTACACAACAATCAGAAAGTAGAACTGTGTACACAACTATCAGAAAGTAGAACTGTATACACAACTATCAGAAAGTAGAACTGTATACACAACTATAAAGAAGAATATCGTGACAACCGGAAATTATCAGCGATAGAGACGCCAGGGCAGACCAGGAGAGATGATGCTTGATGGTGTAAGCAGACGCTAGGAGAAATGTTTTGTTAATGAGTTTATGATTGTGAGTGAGTATATGTGTATACGAGGGAGTATGTATTTACAAGTTATTGAGTGGGTGTATAACTGTGAGAGCTTGTATTAATGATGTAAGAACATATGCAGGTATGTATTATGTGATTTATGCATGTGCGTATGTAAGTGTGTCTGGCTGCCTGCCGTCACATAACATGGTGATATGCATTGTTTAAGTTCACATCTTTCATTTGGCAATGTTTTTTATCCTGTGTGAATGTAGCATGTACAATAGTTAATTTCATGTATGAAAGCTGAGTGATTGGAAGGGCCGAATGTAAGACAGGCCTGCGTGCCCAATTTGTGACCCTTAGAAAATAAAGTTCGTTCGTTCATTCCTATCAACAGAATTATGCCAGCACGTCAATGACCTAGACCTGTGGAGAGATATGAACGCCTACACTACTTGGCAAGGCACATAATGATAATTATTTCAATAAGTTCAAAGGGTCCCAAACCGTTAGTATTGATTTTCATTCCGAAAGTGGAGGCACGGAATAAACAGTTGGGAACCACTGTGTTACAATAGCAGACGACAATTTGAATCTGCTACCGGGAAAAGAAATGAATGTATTCAAATAGCGCTAATTCTATGCGCGGGAACACATTCCTTTTGACAGAAGTGGGTCCGGTAAAACATTAAGCTGGTACTTTTATGTTATAAATTTGCAATTTCCAGTTCTCTCACGAGTACAAAAATGGAATTCAGATTACATTCCGTCAATAACTGTGCCAAATTACCTTTACAAGCTGTGGTAATTTTGTTGTGCCGTCTGCTAAAGTGTACTACTCTCTGGTCCACTCTGATGAGAAACAGGAACGTAATGTCTATTTGAATGTCCGGTTGTTTAGATGAGGTATTTGAATTTGCGACAAATGGTACACGCTGTGTTGCCTGATTTTCTTAACTGCTGTCTTTCAGCGTTGTGAAAGTAAGTATTATTCAACTTCATTCTTCTTCTTCATTCGTTAATTTTGAATGAGGCAGCGAGGTGTGACGAGGGGATCTGGCCGACGATCGACGCTCAGAGGAAAGGCGAGACGGACATATAATCAGATTGCTACTGGAACTATTAGTCTATTAGTGTTGGAACTCTACGCTGGCTGCTGAGGATGGGGACGGAGCGCTTATGGGAATGTCCCGAATGCTGTGATGTCGGTTCCTAAATCAATCAATCAATCAATCAATCAATCTTTATCATCATATCTTATATATCCAGTTTATCAGTTTGACTAAACCACATCTTGTATATCAAGTATATCAGTTTGACTAAATCACATCTTGTATATCCAGTACATCAGTTTGACTACATCACATCTTGTATATCCAGTACATCAGTTTGACTACATCACATCTTGTATATCCAGTATATCAGTTTTACACAATCACATCTTTTATATCCAGTCTATCAGTTTGACTAAATCACATCTTGTATATCCAGTACATCAGTTTGACTACATCACATCTTGTATATCCAGTACATCAGTTTAACTACATCACATCTTGTATATCCAGTATATCAGTTTTACACAATCACATCTTGTATATCCAGTATATCAGTTTGACTAAATCACATCTTGTATATCCAGTACATCAGTTTGACTACATCACATCTTGCATATCCAGTATCCAGGTTAGATTGAAGAAAGTTATGTATACAGCAGAAAAGATTAAATATAATCTGTGTACATGTAAAAATGACAAGGAAATAAATACAAGGCGATTTTAACACAGAAGTAAAGAATAAATTTATATGTTATCTGATCTAGAGATCCTATTTTAAGATGTGGATGATCAATGGGAAATGTTTAAGAATTCAATCAGTTTGGTTGCAGAAACAACCATTACAAAATTATAGAAAGTGGGTAAGATATGGATGACTGTAGAAATTTTACTGCTAATGGAAACAATCGGACAGAACAAAAATAATCCTTCCACATATGAAGAAATTCACAGAAAAATCAAAACATTATTAAGGAAGCAAATGAAGCATGATTTGAGAAAACTTGCATAGTAATTGGGGAAAAAAAAACATTACAGTAAAAATACCACATGAATGCACAAAAGAATTCATGAACTTACTAATAAAAGAACACGAACATCAATAGTCTGCCTAAAAACAAAAGATGGAAAAATCATAATAGAAAAACATCAGATTATACTGTATGGTCAGATTATGTGAAAACCCTTTATGATGATGACAGAGAAGAGTATGATTTCGAAATAATAATGAAAGACCGTCAATTTTGAAAATGGAGGTTCGTAATGTTCTTAACCATATGAAAACTGGCAAGACTTCCGGTTCAGACAACATCACAACATAAACTATTAATGCTTTAGAAGAATATGGAATAGTTCAAGTCACCAGACTGCTGAACACAATATATGATACTTCTGAATTATGTAATTCTGTATTTATTGCAATCCCAAAGAAATCAGTAGTCTTGGGATGTGATCAACATCGTACAATTAGTAAAAAAAAAGTAAGAAAAGTCGACAGGGTCGACTTCATTGCACCGGGTTTTATTCCATATGGCTCGGTCTCTTTCCGCAGCACGGAAAGCGTCGCACAAAGCACGAACTCCGTAGCTTTTAGCGACGACCCACAGGAGTCTCCGAAACATTTAACTCGTAAACCGAAGGGCGCGGCCCGGAATTGAACCCACAACCTTCGGAGCACGAGACAAACGGCTTGACCACTTCGCCACAGAGACTCCAGGTACAATTAGTATAATGACATAACGAAGATTTTGCTAAGAATTATCATGCAAAGAGTTAAGAAGAAAATACAACCTGAAATAGGAGAAGAACAATGTGGGTTTGTAGAAGGCAAGAGTACAGTAAATGCTGTGTATATGCTGAGAACATTAATTGAACGTTCTGTAGAAGTAAACAAAGATCTGCATCTTTCCTTTACTGACTTCACAACGACTTTCGATAAAGAAAGACATGTCAACATGATAATGAAGTTAGATAATGAGGTAGATAATGAAGTAGGTCAATATCAGCCTATTAAGAGAGGTATGAGACATGGATGTGTAATGTCTCCAGATCTTTTTTTCATATATAGTGAAACTATTTTCAGAAATGTACAAGATAAGAAAGGAATCATAATTGGAGAAAGAAACATCGATACAGTATTGATTGCAGACAATGAACAGGATCTGCAACATTTAGTAGATGCTGCTGTTGCACACAGTGAACAACTAGGGTTAGAATTAAATTGTAAGAAGACACAGATCATGGTCGTCACTAGGAAGAATGAAATACTGCAATGTAATATACAGGTAAATGGAAATATTCTTCAACAAGTGAATCGGTAAAATTATCTCGGAACAGTCATAACATCTGATAGGAGATGCCTTGAAGAGATAAGAACGAGAATCGCCATGACGAAGATAGCCTTTTACAAGATGAAAAAGATACTGACCATTTTTTTGGGAGCTCCCTCTCTTTGGACTCAAGCGTAGTCCATACACACTATTTCCAGTATTGCTGGACTTAATTTTGGGTGTGGATTAGCTTTCCCTATTATCAGTGTCCCTCGCCATCAGGCGAACCCACTCCGACTTCAGGGGTACTTGTAATTGACGTCCACAAGTCAAGGACGACAGGTCAACATTTTAGTCCAACTGTCCGGTGTAGGGATTGAACCCCTAACATCGGCATCAGGACACCAGATGTTTAAGAACACGCGTTCTTATCCTTTCGGTCATGCTAACCTGCATACTGACCAATACAATGATGTCAATTGCTTCGAGAAAAAGAGTGTCCTGATGCTACATAAAACCTGTACTTTTGTATGGATGTGAAGCGTGGACAATGAGCAGTAAAGCTGAAAAACATCTCATAGCTGTAGAAATGGGGTTTCTGATAAGAATGCAAAGAATACCAAGCACAGACAGAAAAACCAATCACCAAGTCCTACAAGAAACAAATGAAAATCTTAAACTGGTTAGAGAAATTGGACGTAGACAGTCATTTTTTTTTTGTTATGAGAAGAAATAAATTAGAGAACTTGGTGACAACTGACAAGATCGAGGGGACAAGAACAAGGGGAAGACAGAGAAGTAAAACCTGGATGGCTTGACCACATGGCATGGTCGAGACAGGAACACTGAGATGATCCACGATTCTGGTGAACGAGTGACAAGGCGAATCATGACCGCCCACGCTTACCGGCATGGCACATGATGGATGGATATCCAGTATATATATATATATTTACATAAATAATATAATATAAATATATATATATATATATATATATATATATATATATATATATATATATATATATATATATATATATATATATATATATATATATATATATATATATATATATAAAAATTATAAAATCATAAAGGATTTTCCACTGACTTGACCAATATTGACGATGTGAGAAAAACGGCTGTGATTGATGCCGAACTCAATAGTCTTAACATTGATATTGCTGGCCTGCAGGAGACTCGCCTCGCCGAGGAAGGGTCACTCAGGGAAAACAACTACACCTTTTTCTGGAAGGGTAAAGGGCAGGCAGAAAAAAGGCAACACGGTGTGGGCTTTGCAGTGAAGAATTCGCTACTGGGAATGATTGAAATTCCAGCAGGAGGAAATGAAAGACTATTATCCCTGCGCTTGGCAACCTCTTGTGGGTTTGCCACCATTCTCACTGCATATGCACCGACACTCGATTCCTCTGATGATGTGAAGGATTTGTTCTATGAGGAGTTAGACTCTGTGATTAAGGCAGTTCCAAAATTCGACTACATTTATATGCTCGGTGATTTCAATGCTCGTGTGGGCAAGGACTCGAGTTCATGGCCAGTGTGCCTTGGAAAATACAACATCGGTCGCATGAATGAAAATGGGCAAAGGCTGCTGGAGTATTGCACCAGTAATGACCTATGTATTACAAACTCTTTTTTTAAAACAAAAGAGATGCATAAGGTCACATGGAAACATCCAAGATCCGGCCATTGGCACCAGCTGGACTTCATCATCACACGGAGACAACATCTGAACCATATATCATTGACTCGTAGTTACCACAGTGCTGACTGTGATACGGATCATTCTTTGGTTGTTGCAAGGGTTAGACTGAGACCAAAGAGAATCTACACAGCTAAACACAAATCTAGCCCCAGGATTAATATTATTAACACTCATGATCCTGAAAAGTGCTTTCAGTTTCAACAGCAACTTGAAGACGCTTTCACTGATACACCAGAAAATTGTACAGTAAATGAAAAGTGGGGTCAAATTAAGGAAACTCTTTGTAAAACTGCCGTAAGGGTTTACGGCACTGTGGATCATAAGAGGCAGGACTGGTTTGCGGCCAACAGCGAGACTCTGCAGCCCTTGATTGATAAGAAGAAGAAAGCTCTCTTAAGAAACAAGGAAAGACCAACGCGTAACACTCTGAGTGAGCTAAGGCAAGCTAGGAAGGATGTGCAAAAGGCTGCCAGGCAGTGTGCAAATGATTATTGGATCAAGTTATGTGAGTCCATTCAAATCGCAAGTGATAAGGGAGACATAAGAAGCATGTATGAAGGAATAAAGAAAGCCTGTGGTCCAGTGATCAAAAGAAGTGCACCATTGAAAACCTTGACTGGAGAAGTCATCACTGATAAGAAACAGCAGATGGACAGATGGGTAGAGCACTATTTGGAGCTTTACTCAAGTGAGACCAAACTAGCGGATAATGCCCTCAACGCCATAGAGGCTCTACCAACTCTTGACCACCTGGACACACTTCCCACCATAACAGAAGTTAAGTGTGCTATAAATGAACTTGCATCTGGCAAGGCTCCAGGTAAGGATGGGATTCCAATAGAGGTTATCAGGAGTGGGCAAGACACACTCACTATACAGATCCACCAGCTAATAGAGATATGCTGGCGTGAAGGACAAGTCCCACAGGATTTCAAAGATTCAAGCATCATAACACTGTACAAGAACAAGGGCGATCGGAGCGACTGTAACAACTATAGGGGTATCTCACTTCTGTGTATTGTTGGAAAAGTATTTGCCAGAATTGTTCTGCGCAGACTTCAAGTCCTAGGAGATCAAGTCTACCCCGAATCACAGTGTGGCTTTCGACAGAACCGGTCTACCACTGATATGATATTCTCATTGCGACAAGTGCAAGTAAATGCCGTGAACAGAATCAACCACTGTTTATTGCCTTCATCGACCTCACAAAGGCATTTGATTTGGTCAGTCGTGAGGGTCTGTTCAAGGCACTAAAGAAGATTGGCTGCCCACCAACTCTTCTGCCCATTGTGGAATCGTTCCACACAGGCATGAAGGGTATAATCAAGTTTGATGGTGCAACTTCTGAAGAATTTAAAATCAAGAGTGGAGTTAAGCAAGGTTGTGTACTAGCTCCCACCCTCTTTGGAATATACTTTTCACTTCTACTGAAATATGCATTTCGTGATCAGGATGGTGGTATATACATTCACTCACGCTCAGATGGCGGCCTCTACAATGCTCAGAGATTGAAGGCTAAGACCAAAATTAGGAGGGTACTGATCAGAGAGTTGCTTTTTGCAGATGATGCTGCAGTTACGACCCACTCTGAGGAAGAATTGCAATGTCTACTATCTGCATTCTCCAATGCTTGTTCTGAATTTGGTTTAACAATTAGCAAAAAGAAGACACAGATTATGTCACAAGGTGCACATGGGGTACCATCAATCTTTATTAACGACGCCGAACTAGAGATAGTAGACCATTTTACATATCTAGGATCAGTGGTAAATAGCAAATTATCCCTAGATCAGGAAATCAACATCCGGATTGGTAAGGCAGCAACAACAATGAACAGGTTAAGAAAAAGAGTCTGGGAGAACAGGAAGCTTACTGCCAAAACTAAAGTCCTCGTCTATCAAGCCTGTGTCCTTAGTACTCTTCTCTATGGCAGTGAAACCTGGACAACTTACTCACACCAAGAGAACAATTTAAACAGCTTTCATATGCGGTGTCTGCGAAGAATTCTTGGTATTAAGTGGCAAGACAAAATCACAAATACTGAAGTATTGGAAAGATCAGGTTGTGTGACAGTTTATTCCATGCTCAGTCTTCGTAGACTTAGATGGATAGGACATCTTAGGAGGATGGATGATGGTAGAATACCAAAGGATATCTTTTTTGGTGAATTACAGATGGGTAAGAGATCTCAGGGTCGGCCTCTACTACGATACAAAGATGTGTGTAAGCGGGACATGATTGATACAGGCATTGATAATGCAGTTCCGGTTTCAAGATGGCGACGGACGGTCGTGTTGTTTTGTGTTCGTTAACTTTTTCGCGTAGGGGATGGATTTATTCATCTCTTGCGTGTAATTGGTGTGCCAGGATGTAAAACCAGGAGTTATACTCAAGATCTGCGCGGGTGCTACGGAGTTCGTGCATCGAGCGAAGCCTTCCTTGAGTGAATTTTCAGCAGCGTGTGTGGTTCTCAGCAGTCTGTGTTTACGTTTTTTCAACATGGCGGAACAACGTGTGTTTTCCGAGGGTTCAGCAGTCAACATAACGAAGCGGCGTGGTAGCCGCGCAGGGAGGAAGAAACAAGGTAAGCGCGGTGGTTTGAGGCGTTTTAGACTCAAGTGTCACCGTCTAGGACTCAGGAACATCCGTATTCTATATTGGAACTGTGCCAGTGTAAAACAACGGGGCTCTATTTTAGAAACCCTAGTTTACAGGAACGACATTGTAGCACTCCAGGAGACGAGACTGGGCGATCAGCCACTCCGAATTGCCGGCTTCAAATGTTTCTACAACAGACGACATCTGGGAACGGCGATTCTCGTTCGCGACAGCATGGTGGCGTCAGAGCTAGACATGTCCAGTTGGGACAGTGACGATATACAAATACAGGCGGTGAGAGTTCATTCCAGTATACCATTCGTGTTGGTTAATGTTTATGCCCGCAATGCGAGTGTGGACGCACAGAAGTGGCAGTGCTTAAGTGGCATATTAGGCCACGAGAGGAATGTTATTTTCTGTGGTGACTTCAACGCTAAAGGCAGATCATGGGGAAACACTTCCTCCAATACACAAGGGGAGGAGCTCGAGACTGCATTGGAAACCATCGACCTGGTTTGTATCAACAGTGGCTGTGTCACCAGGACAGCAAGCCGTCCAGGCGATGAGGACAGTGCTATTGATCTGGCGCTAGTTTCACCTTTACTCACTACAGTGTGTAGATGGGGTGTCCTAGGACACCATGGCAGCGACCACCACCCTTGCAGCATATTGGTGGAGAAAGGCAGAACCAGGCAGCACAAGCTAAAGGTAAAGACGTTCCAGTATGACAGTACAGGGCAAGATGTGGTGAGTAAAATAAGACGTGACAAGCGCAGAACGTTTCAGGGCAGGAAAAAAAGCTGGGAGCAGCCACCGTGGTGGAGTTTCGAGGTGGATAAGGCTTGGGTGGATAAGCGTAGTGCTGTAAGGAGATGGCAAAATGCCAAGAAGAACAGAGCTGGTCATCCTAGTCCCTGCTTGCACTTAGAAAGAGAGATGCACACAAAAGTAAGCTATTTCAAAAAACTGGTCACGGTGGTTAAAAGGGAAAAATGGGCAGAGGTGTGTCAAAGGGTAAGCACAGACAAGTCACTGAAATTGTTCTGGCGACTACATAAAAGCATGAGTGGTGTAGTCAAGAATAAGAGCATTTCTGACTTCCAAGGTGCTGACCTCATCTGGCAGAGGACTGACGAGGACAAGGGCAAAGCCCTCTTTGAACGCTACCTTGAGCAGAGCAACCAGACAGACATGGGAGGTCGAAATCTGGCCAAGGAGGTCACCTCAGACAGATGCAAGGCCCAGAACACTTCGGATGAAGACACAGTGACAGTGAAAGAAATCAAGGCTGTGCTTCGACGATCAAAAAACAGTGCTCCAGGTCCTGATGGCATAAGATACGACGACATAAATAGGTGTACCGACAATGAGCTAGAGAAACTAGCAGACATGTACAACAACAGTATAGGGAGTGCTAGCATCAAGGAGGAATGGTTACACAGCTATCTGATTCCCTTGCCGAAGCCTGACAAAGACCACACAAAAATTCAGGGATATCGAATTATAACCATGCAGAATACAATAGGCAAGCTGCTGGAGAAGGTAATTGCCAGGAAAATATCAAGCCAACTAGAGAGGCAAGGTGTTTTCCCACCCACCCTGGGTGGGTACCGTCCAAAAAGAGAAACCTGGACCAATGCAGCAGTCTTTGCCCAGGATGTCTATGAAGGTTTCCACTCAGGCACTGAAACCGTTGCTGCAGCGATTGATCTTGAGGACGCATACAACAGAGTACCACTGGATTTTTTAATGTTTCAGCTTCTTGAACTAAACGTAAGTCCATTCCTCCTTAGTTGGATCGCTGCAGCCCTCTTCCAACGGAAAGTAGTTTTTAGATGTGGCAGTTGGACTTCGGAACCAACAACAATATATCCTGGCCTACCACAGGGATCACCATTATCTCCGGTACTGTTCAACGCCTACACAGTGAGAATCACCAGTGAGCAGATCACTGGACCTGGCAGGACATTGTCATATGCCGATGATGTTTTAGTGTATCGTCAGGGTAAGGATAGAGAGGAGGTTGCTGGGGAACTACAAACCGAACTCAATCGCATAAGTACTTGGTGTGATGAAGCTGGGGCAATGGTCAACCCAACAAAGGCAACAGTGACTTGGTTCTCGTTGAATAATCATATTGTCAACAATCCAACACCAACTGTAATGCTGTGTTCAGAGACGGTGGAAAGAACGCAGGCAATGAATTACCTGGGGATACGGTTTGATCGAAGCCTTGCTTATAATGTGCACATAGACCAGGTGATAACAAAGGCCAAGCGGGGTTTGGCAGCGATGCGGGTGATGGCGGCAGCAAACTGTGAGCAGCGCCATCTATGTCTTCTGTACGAGGGGCTGGTCATGTCTGTTTTGGAGTATGCAATGGCAATCTTGACTCTCAGCCATAAGCAGATAGAAAGGATGGAAAGGATACAGAATGAAGCTATGCGCATTATTCTTGGATGTACAAGAGATACAGCATGCAGGGCGATGCGCTACCTTCTTGATTTTCCAACCATTGAAGAGAGAATACAAGTTTGCAGGGCACGCGCCTACCTCAGAATTAACGCAAACACACAACATCCACTGCATAGTGAAATTAGGAAGGTGAAGGGCAGCAGGTTAAAAAGAGGACGGTCGTGGATGGGTCAAGCCGAAGACATTCTTCAACAGGTGTGTTCACTTGAGGACTTAGAACCTGGCGAGGAGCGGGTGCAAGTGCCAACAGACTTCTGCACATCCTTTTCAGTTTGCATCCAACTAGATAGAAAATGCAGACAAGAAAATCCGGCTGCTGTTGAGGCTGAAGTACAAGCGTTGATTTTCGAGAATTCGCTAGACGGTGACGCGGTCATCTACACAGATGGGTCGGTCGTCCGACATGTGAGAAGCTCATGGGCCTTTACAGCTCGGGCCGGAGGGAGAATTGTGAAGGAGGACTCTGGTGCTTTCACTGAAACCACAAGTAGCCTGACCATGGAAGTCATGGCAGTAAGTAAAGCAATAACATGGCTCGAGACACAGACATTCACCAGGGCTTGTTTCCTTAGCGACTCAATGAACATGATCAAGAGGATAGAGGAGGGGTCGATCCGAAGAGAATGGTTGCTGCCTCTGAAGCGGTCTCGGCTGGCAAAGATTAGTTTCATCTTCGTGCCAGGGCATGCGGGAGTACAAGGAAATGAGCGGGCTGACAAGCTCGCAGGTGAGGCTACTGTGGAGGGCGGACGCGCCATGGACCAGGCTGACATTCTGAATGCTCTACGTGATGTGAGACTTTTGCGAGAACCAAGTGATGACTGTGAATCTACAACAATGGCCAGACTGCTAGAGCATCAAATTAAAAGAGGTGTGGCCAAACAAGAACACTACGCAGGAAGCCAAAGAAGATTGATAAACCAACACAGAACTGGCGTCGTTAGCCGCTACACGCTGCGGGATTTGCTGAGGAGGGGATCCGAGCACTTATGGACTGAATGGTTCGATGTGCAGCGAGGATGATCTGTCGACTAACTAACTAACTATTGATAATGCACATTGGGAGCAAGTCGCCGCTGAACGTGTTGCATGGAGGGCAAATATCAGAAATGGAATAAAGTCAAAGGAGAAAATTATTGCAGAAAAGTCACACACCAAGCGTTTGAGACGTAAGATGGTGCATGATGGTGGAAATGACCACGTGTTCACATGCACCCACTGTGAACGGACATTTACAGCGCAAATTGGCCTTATCAGTCACACTCGCTACCGCCATAGTTAAAAGTTATTATGCCTTTTTAAAGCACAAACTATTGTCTGTCAAGACGGCAAGGTGCCAATGAGTATATATATATATATATATATATATATATATATATATATATATATATATATATATATATATATATATATCTTATATATAAAAAAGACTTGTGCGTATGTATCTCTGTATGTATTTATGTATCTCTGTCCGTATGGCCTTTATTTGTTCGCGAACGGCCCATCCGATTGAGATGAAATTTTCTACACGCCTTCCTTTCATTCCAGAGCTGACAACTGTGATATTTTGTTAGTGTGAAATCGCCTGCTTACTCAGTATTATTTCATTTTTCATTTTTCATCATAATTTCATATATTTCAGGGGACCTAACTCTGTAAAAGTTATTTCAAGGGGCATAACTTTTCTGTATAACTTATAGTCATATTGTGGCATCGTTTTCAAAGATTTATAAACTCTTTGTCCATAGTTATGTACCGGCATATGAGTTATAATAAATAATGATACAATCTGTAAGGCATTTTCAAAGTTTTCATAAAAATGATGCACAATGCATAACATTGTAACTCATCTTTTTTTGCTTAAGAAGTTACTGTAGTCATGCAGGTGATTAGAAAGAGTTTTCATTAAAAATAATGGATGGTGTGTAGAAGAACGTTCTTTTAAGTTACTTTTTTTGTTGTATGAATTTAATGAAGCCGGACAGGGTCAGGCAGACAGATAGACAGACAGATAGACAGTCGGGAACGGGAACTTATATGACTACTTATATGAATTAAATGAGATGCTCCACATCAGGAGCTGGGAAATGCCGGGCCGGGTCAGACAGACAGACAGACAGACAGACAGACAGACAGACAGACAGTCGGTAACGGGAACGAGAACTTATATGACTACTTATATGAATTAAATGAGATGCTCCCCACCAGGGTCTGGGCGAAGCCGGGCAGGGTCAGCTAGTATATATATATATATATATATATATATATATATATATATATATATATATATATATATATATATATATACTAGCTGACCCGGCCCGGCTTTGCCCAGACTCTGGTGGGGAGCATCTCATTTAATTCATATAAGTAGTCATATAAGTTCTCGTTCCCGTTACCGACTATCTGTCTGTCTGTCTGTCTGTCTGTCTGTCTGTCTGTCTATCTGTCTGTCTGTCTGTCTGACCCGGCCCGTCTTCGCCCAGACTCTGATGGGGAGCATCTCATTTAATTCATATAAGTAGTCATATAAGTTCCCGTTCCGACTATCTATCTGTCTGTCTGTCTGACCCGGCCCGGCATCGCCCAACTCCTGGTGGGGAGCATCTCATTTAATTCATATAAGTAGTCATATAAGTTCCCGTTCCCGACTGTCTGTCTGTCTGTCTGTCTGTCTGACTGTCTGTCTTGGGTAAATGTAGGAGGGAGGAGGAAGAGGGAGGTGGAGGAGGGAAGAGGAGGGAGGAGGAGGGAGGAGACAGGAGGAGTAGGGAGGAATAGGAGGAAGGAGGAGGGATTAGGTGGAGGAGGGAGGAGTAGGGTGGAGGAGGAGGCGAGAAGGAGGGAGGAGGAAGAGGGAGGAGGAGGGAGAAGGAGGGAGGAGGAGAAGGGAGCAGGAGGAGGAGAGGGAGGAGGAGGGAGAGGGAGGAGGAGGGAGGAGGAGGAGGGAGAAGGAAGAGGGAGAAGGAAGAGGGAGAAGGAGGAGGAGGAGGGGAGGAGGAGGTGGGAGGAGGAATGTGAAGGGAGGAGGAGGGAGGAGGTAGAGGGAGGAGGAGGAGGAGGGAGGCGGAGAGAGGAGGAGGAGGGAGGAGGAGGAAGAGGAAGGAGGAGGAATGTGAAGGGAGGAGGGGGGAGGAGGTAGAGGGGGGAGGAGGAGGGAGGGTAGGAGGAAGAGTGGAGAGGAGGAGGGAGGAGGAGGGAGGAAAAGGGAGGAGGGAGGAGGAGAGAGGAGGAGGAGGGAGGAGGTAGGAGGAGGAGGAAGAGGTAGGAGGAGGGAGGAGAAGGTAGGAGGAGGAGGAGGGAGGAGAAGGAAGGAGGAGGAAGAAGGAGGAGGAAGAGGGAGGAGGATGGAGGAGGGAGAGGGAGGAAGAGGGAGGAGGAGGAAGGAGGAGGAGGAGGAAGGAGGAGGAAGAGGGAGGAGGAGGATGGAGGAGGGAGAGGGAGGAGGGGAAGAGGAAGAGGGTAGGAGGAGGAGGGGAGAGGAGGAGAAGAAGGGAGAAGGAGGGAGGAGGAGAAGGAGGAGGAGGGAGGAGGAGGGGAGAGGAGGAGGGAGGAGGCAGAGGGAGAAGAAGGAAGGAGGAGGAGGAAGGAGGGAGAGGAAGGAGGGAGAATGAGGAGGGGAGGAAGGAAAGGGAGGTGGAAGAGGAGGAGGAGGGAGGAGGAAAGAGGTAGGGGGAGGAGGAGGTAGAGGGAGGAGGAGGAGGAAGGAAAGGGAGGAGGAAGAGGAGGAGAAGGGAGGAGGAGGGTGGAGGGAGGAGGAGGAGGAGGAGGGAGGAGGTAGGAGGAGGAAGAGGGAAGAGGGAGAAGAAGGGAGAAAGAGGAGGGAGGATGATGAGGGAGAAGGAGGCAGGAGGAGGAGGAGGGAGGCAGGAGGAGGAGGAGGGATGAGGAGGGAGAGGGAGGAGGAGGGAAGATGAGGGAGGAGGCGGAGGGAGTAGGAGGGAGGAGGATGGAGGAGGAGGGGAGAGGAAGAGGGAGAAGGAAGAAGGAGGAGGGAGGAGGGAGAGGGAGGAGAAGGGTGGAGGGAGGAGGTAGAGGGAGGAGAAGAGAGGAGGAGAGAGTTCGCCATTCCGAATTCATACTCGTCTAGTTCTTCCCTTCTACACGACTGTAGATAACTTCCTTACACATAAAAAGATGAATTGTTATTGATATTGCCGTGGCATGGAGGAATATCAGCAGCAGAGTTGATCCAAAAAACCAAAGACTGAGATCTACGGAGAGCCATGAACGCCTACGCCAGCCGGCACGGCACTTGATGATGATGATTGCCGTGTGACGATTCTGTGTAGTCACGTCATTTTCTTCCCTTTCCCTAGCGTTTTGGTTCGGGGATTCTTTCATCATCATCATCATATATTTACGTACGTATTTTGGGAGGGGGAGGAGGGAGGAGGAGGAAGAAGGAAAAAAAACTATGACAGTTGACAGCTCTGGAATGAAAGGAAGGCGTGTAGAAAATTTCATCTCAATCGGATGGGCCGTTCGCGAACAAATAAAGGACATACATATTTACATACATACATATATATACACATACACTTTGTTTTATATATATATATATATATATATATATATATATATATATATATATATATATATATTTTTTTTAAATTCGCATATCCTTTTACAGGACATGCTGTCAACAGTCCAACTTTCCCCTTGTGACGACATGCTCCAACTTTCCCTTTCTCGTGACATTTTAACGTAATTGTGTTTTGTAAGGTGCTCTATACTTCATTATCACCACAAAATGCCTTGCCGACTGGCGTGGGAGACCATGCATCTTGCATTCTCCAACG
Source organism: Cepaea hortensis (assembly GCA_963921405.1). Taxonomy (NCBI): domain Eukaryota; kingdom Metazoa; phylum Mollusca; class Gastropoda; order Stylommatophora; family Helicidae; genus Cepaea; species Cepaea hortensis. The sequence continues at coordinate 292,119,496 of OY992876.1, forward strand.
GCACGTATGAATTCGTGTGCTGACCCCCTTCAGTGCCATAATACAAGTCTGTTAAGAATTTTCTCTCGCTGTTTTCCTCTGTCTCTCTTTCCACAAATCATTTCAGTTGTCACAACATATTCCAGATTTGTTTTCTTCTCATAATCTCCATACTTCATGTTTTTATATTCTTTCTGAAAGATTAATAACGAGCAGTTAACCATTTCTTCACAATAATTAAACTCCGAATTTTCCCCTTGACATCACAACGGAACAAATCATTTCACGGTCATGTTTTGTTTCCATCCTAGAAATTCTTGTTTTGAATAGACAGCGGATTGATTTATTGCCCTCCCAGTTAGCCGTGAACCGTCCGGTGACTCACAACCCCACCACATCACTAGCACGTCCACTTGATGGACGCGGATCAACTTGTCCACAGGGGAGCTGTCATAATGAAATATTCAGGGCCGCGGTAACTGGGCGCTTCCTCCACAGCCCGTGATGTGTGGTGCCACAACCGGATTATGCAAACCGGACAGTTTGACACGTCTTGTGGGTCTGGTCTTGTCCGGAATGTAAATCGTGATTGATCAGAATCCTTCTTCATATGTGGGGTCTGCTGACAGTTCTTCGGCATTCTCTGACCTTGGAGAGTCCCCGTCCACAGATTTGCATTTCTTACCGCTTTAATCCCACCGCCAGCTCTGTGTTCAAGGGATTATGGAAGCAGTTCGTAATCCCGCATACCGCGTTTGAAACACAGTTGTGGGAGAGTTATCAGCAGATCTCGTTGCTTTGGTTTTCATACAATGATATGAGTGCAGGTCGTTCAGAAAGCAGTGGCAAACTACTGAACCTAAACTTTCAAATAAAATAACAAACAGCCAAAAAATGCTGGGGTTGATTGCGACGTCATGTAAAGGATATGCAACTAACTTAACTTTATCCCAAATGTATCTCCTGTCCTTAACTTCTCGTGTCCATAATCTTAAGCAAGATACCAAATACCAAACAATTAGAGATCTGTTGATAAAACTCTTTAAACTGTCATCTACTGCCAATATAGTACCTTACGGTGTATGGCAGAGGGGTCTTTGAGCCTGAGGAATAAAGGCCGCCTGGCTAGTGCAGTCGCCGCGAACTGTGCAGATTAGGATTTTCTTTTTGCCCCCGACAGAAAAAAATCCCACACCTTACCGAGGGATCGAACCCGGGTCTCCCGAAGGAGAGTCCGGCGTTCTAGCCACTCGGCCAGCCGCTCCTCTGCGGAATAAAACTCTTTATACGACCAAACCACTTTCAGTTTTTGTGTCTGTACTAACTCGGTCTCCCAGAGAGTTACTTTACTTTTACCTGCTCCAGGTAGTTATTACTTTGACTTTATTTCTACCAGACAATTGTGTCTGTACTAACTCGGTCTCCCAGAGAGTTACTTTATTTTTACCTGCTCTAGGTAGTTATTACTTTGACTTTATTTCTACCAGACAATTGTGTCTGTACTAACTCGGTCTCCCAGAGAGTTACTTTATTTTTACCTGCTCTAGGTAGTTATTACTTTGACTTTATTTCTACCAGACAATTGTTTCTGTACTAACTCGGTCTCCCAGAGAGTTACTTTACTTTTACCTGCTCCAGATAGTTATTACTTTGACTTTATTTCTACCAGACAATTGTTTCTTTACTAACTCGGTCTCCCAGAGAGTTACTTTACTTTTACTTGCTCCAGGTAGTTATTACTTTGACTTTATTTCTACCAGACAATTGTTTCTGTACTAACTCGGTCTCCCAGAGAGTTACTTTACTTTTACCTGCTCTAGGTAGTTATTACTTTGACTTTATTTCTACCAGACAATTGTGTCTGTACTAACTCGGTCTCCCAGAGAGTTACTTTACTTTTACCTGCTCCAGGTAGTTATTACTTTGACTTTATTTCTACCAGACAATTGTTTCTGTACTAACTCGGTCTCCCAGAGAGTTACTTTACTTTTACCTGCTCCAGATAGTTATTACTTTGACTTTATTTCTACCAGACAATTGTTTCTGTACTAACTCGGTCTCCCAGAGAGTTACTTTACTTTTACCTGCTCCAGATAGTTATTACTTTGACTTTATTTCTACCAGACAATTGTTTCTTTACTAACTCGGTCTCCCAGAGAGTTACTTTACTTTTACCTGCTCCAGATAGTTATTACTTTGACTTTATTTCTACCAGACAATCGTTTCTTTACTAACTCGGTCTCCCAGAGAGTTACTTTACTTTTACCTGCTCCAGATAGTTATTACTTTGACTTTATTTCTACCAGACAATTGTTTCTGTACTAACTCGGTCTCCCAGAGAGTTACTTTACTTTTACCTGCTCCAGATAGTTATTACTTTGACTTTATTTCTACCAGACAATTGTTTCTATACTAACTCGGTCTCCCAGATAGTTACTTTACTTTTACCTGCTCCAGATAGTTATTACTTTGACTTTATTTCTACCAGACAATTGTTTCTTTACTAACTCGGTCTCCCAGAGAGTTACTTTACTTTTACCTGCTCCAGATAGTTATTACTTTGACTTTATTTCTACCAGACAATTGTTTCTGTACTAACTCGGTCTCCCAGAGAGTTACTTTACTTTTACCTGCTCCAGATAGTTATTACTTTGACTTTATTTCTACCAGACAATTGTTTCTTTACTAACTCGGTCTCCCAGAGAGTTACTTTACTTTTACCTGCTCCAGATAGTTATTACTTTGACTTTATTTCTACCAGACAATTGTTTCTTTACTAACTCGGTCTCCCAGAGAGTTACTTTACTTTTACCTGCTCCAGATAGTTATTACTTTGACTTTATTTCTACCAGACAATTGTTTCTTTAACTTTATTTCCTCTAGACAGTTGTTACTCTACAGTTGTTGCAACTCGCTGAAAGATGTCACTATCACTAAAGACTAATGTGGAAGATTTTGAACTTCAGTGTTACTGAAACTGTCTTAGAATACTGCGGGATGTTTACGGTGTGTAACGGGTATATATGATACCCTAAATATCGGTGGTCATGAAATAGCAGAGATTCGATATGCTGATGATACAGTTTTACTATCCACATCACAGAATAGCATAGAAAACCTAATAACCTCAACCCAAATGAGTAGAGAAAATTACAACCTATAGCTTAACATAGCCCATACAAAGATAATGTATACAAAGATACAACTATTATGGAGAAAGAAATATATGTTAATGAGAGAAATTTGGAGGTGGTGGAAAATGTCTAATATCTTGGGTTATTAATTACCAACAATGGTTACGCAATGAAGGAAATTAAAAGACGAATATCTATTGCTCTTCAAAAAACTAAAGCAACTGAATAAATTGTAAAAAAAGGGGGGGGGGAGGGGGGGGGTGCAGATAGAGCTACACAAATTAGATATTTAATAGCATGCATCTTTCCCATTGCAACATACGCCTGTGAGACCTGGACACTTATTAAGCAAGCTGATCAGCGCATAAATGCCTTTGAATATAAATGGTATAGACGGGTTCTAAGAATATCTTGGATACAGAAAACAAACAAATGAAGCCATACGACAAGATCTGAATACTGAAGAAGGTTGGCTGCTAAAGACGATAAAACAAATAAAATTGAAATAATTTGGTCACTTGAACCGTCATGAAAGCATAAAGAGAACAGTCATGGAGTGGTATAAGCCCGGGAAGAGAGGAAGAGGAAGGCCAACGAGAAAGTGGCTGCAGGATGTGGCGGATGATCTCCCGATGGGTGTATCGGACGCTGGACAGCTTGCATATGACCGAAAAGTTATCCGAACGGTTGTAATGGGAGCGAGGTTCTGCAAGGGATATGCTACTGAATAAATGAACGAACGAACGAATGTAATGAATGAATGAATGAATGAACGTGCATGTGGGTCTTCCGGTACTTCAGTCATTGGTACAACTGCCTTAAAATAGTTTTGTTTTGCCAAGCCACCATGGGGTCAAAGGTACTTCCTGGTTGTGTTTTCTTAATATAATCAGTCACACACACACACACACACGCACACACACACACACCCACACACTTGCGCGCGCACAAGCAGACATACTCGCAATACGCTGTCCGAAAACGTCAAACCGATTTCTGGAAGATTTCTCACAGAAGATCAATCCCAACGCATTCCGACTGACCAGCCAGCCCGCTACAACTCAACCACAGCAAAATCTAACATGGAAGAGATTGGACAGAAAAACAACAACACGTGCGGGCATAATCAACATTATCATATTAACTAGAAAACGGGGTCCGGCCAGCTGCCGGAAAAAAATGGCTAACGAAATAGGCAATGATGTTGTTTGGCTTCACGCTGGCGCAACTAACGGAAAATTTAAATTTTGTGCGCTTTGAAAACAATGAAACAAACACTGGCTCTAGCTGCAAATGTTTGTCAAGATTGCGCACAAACTGTTTATCAAGATTGCGCACAAACTGTTTATCAAGATTGCGTACAAACACACGCGCAAACATCATTGGGCTCCACCCGAACAGCTCATTTGTCTACCGAGTGCCAGCCTGATTTTTTAAATGCCAAAGCAAATATTAAAGCCCGAGTGTCTATTTAAAACAGATAACAAGACAATGCCTATCTGGCATTTGGGAACGTAGGGGAATCTCCGAGGACGTAACCGTGATGTGGTTAGCACATTTCTGAGATGTTGATTGGCTAGGGTGGACTATGCCATGTAGCTATGCAGGGGCTACAGGACTAGTCCTGCCTATTAGTAGAATGTGTACAGTACAGGAGCAGGGAAGAAAAAGCGAGTATAATTCAAGTTAACGATAGTTAACTGGCGAGCAGGGACGCAGAGGTGTTTCCAAGGCACCAGGGCCGGGTTATATACTGGCCAAGACCTATTGACGCGTCCTCGTCGAGCGTCCTGGGCAACAGGTCCCTTCGGGGTCCTGGCTAAAGTCAGTAGGATCGCCGATTCCTCCGAAGTCGGAGAGTGTCTGCCTGTACGGCGAGGAACCACCAGTCTGCACACCAATAAGCCAGACATGGGACAACGGATACTCACGCAAACCTCAGGTCCTGTATGACATCACACTGATGTTGGACAACAGGATGCCTTCATCCGACATACAGGACTTCGCGTTGGAGCTCAAGCCAACGAACACAAGCAAGCAAGCAACTGGCGAGCACTTGAAAAACGAGGGAAGCTGAGACCTTTAACGAATAGTGATGATGGTTCACAATATGGAAAGGAAACCACTTAGAAACACTGTGTATCACGTGATCAAAACAGCTGAGATCACGAGAACCGCTGCCTGGTCTATTCAGTTAGGTCAGGGTTTTGACAGAAGTAAGACGTCAAAGTGTTTCGAAGCAGTGAAAGATTGTCGAAATAAGGTATGTACTGATTCTCCATCAAGAATCGGAGATATCATCCAGCTAGTACGGCTGAGCGAATATCCAGCAAGAAAGCTTGTTGCAGTTCACCGAATTAATGGCAGCCCAGCGACAATGCACACCAGTCGCCAAGCCCAGACTGTAAGTTTGACCTCAGGTTGATAGTCAGACATCTGTGTATGAAGTGAATAGTCGCCATAATGAAACGATTGTGCCAACTCTTCAAATTGATGAACTTTATCCAGCAGAAGTGAATATGTATTTGTCAATATTAAATCACACGCCCTCCCACATATGCGGGACCATGTGAGTCATGTTCTGCTGTAACATTTATCTATAATAAATGAAGAATACCAAGGATGTCAGTATGTGCATTATTCTTCGTATGTTGATGTTCCTGTTAAATCTGTCAATGAGTCTAACGAACGAACGAACGAACGAAAATCTTTATTTTCTTTATTACTTTAAAGGGTTAAGAATTGGGCACGCAGGCCCGTCTGACATTCTGCCCTTCTTCCTCTCATACATTCTTTCATTCAACATCTCTTATGAAACAATTCTTTGACAACAAAAGAACAATAAGCATTAAAACGCATGAAAAATAATCAATAATACATAACTCGTTGAGGTAAGTTTAACATGAGCATCATAAATACCCAAGGCGGGTGTAACGTGCCACACATATGGGAAAAAGTTTTTTTTGTTCCTGGCTAGTTGTCGTTCGAGGTAATTTACCATTATTATTGTCTTTGTTGCTTTTTTTTTTTTTTTAAGGGGCATGTAGTCTGTTTTGAGGTAGTGTTCAAACAGGTTGCGACTGTATGTATAATGATTGGTGGTGTCTTTGATTTCTTGTGGAAGATTATTCCACAACTGAGTGGCAGAGTATGCTAAGCTTGTTTTATATAAGTCTATCCTAGGTTTAGGGACATGAAGTAGGCCTATATTTAGTACAGCGAGCTACCAACAAGCCCATTGGCAGACTAAATATTGGTTTCTCACACCTGAAGATCCGCGCTTTGATCCACAATGAGGAAAGAGAAAAAGAGCCCCATAGCAGTGTTTCTGCTGTGGATATGTGAAGTGTTAGAACTGTCACATCTTTCGGCCTAGGTGTACGGAGGGATATGTTGACAGCTTTCTCGCATAGTGAAGGACGAGTGCAAGATTCGAACCCTGATTCTACCACGCCCAAAACATTGTCAGTGTAACGTCCTAGAATTATTTATTTATGTTTTTTGCTGTAAACAACTAAGAGTAAGAAAAATTAAGTAAGATCCGATAACAAAGGGAGAATCCATATTAAGGCTAATCTTTCTAAGGACTAATTCTATAAAACACAGCGGTAAGTCGACGCTTGCTACTGCTATGGACCCATTCTCTTCAGGACGAACACCAGAAAATTTCAGAAGACGCGCAGGCCACCCACACTGACTTAAAGGAAATGGGTGGGAGTAGTGGTGAAACAGCAAGAAGTATAACTGCATCGGACAAACTCCCAACTGACGAGAGAGGCGGTAAATTTGCAGCAATAATGTTTTTAAAAAAAATGATGTAACTACAAAGACTGGAAAGTACATACAGAAAACCGTAATAGTTCGAGGCCTTAATTTATAACCAAGGCTACTCAAATGGAGATGTGGTTTTAAAGAGGAATGCTGAAAATTTATTGAACATCCAAAAAGGCAATCTGGACATTTTGAGGAAGGCTAGGTAGCAAAGACAACTTAAAACTAACATCAGAAAAAAGCAGTCAATAATTTTTGGTCACAGTATGAGAAGAAAAACCTGGAGCATATTGTGATAATCGGAAAGATTTCTAGAAAGAGAGATAGAGGAAGATAGAGAAAATTCTTGAGTCTTGTATCATGGCACGGAAGGGAGTCAACAAATGAATTGATCCACGCCGTTGGAGATCCAATTAGCGGAGAATAATTATCGTCCACGCTAGCCGACAAGGCACTTGATGATGATGATGACTCAAGCAGAGTGTATGAGGTCTAATTATTTTACTACAAGAAGGAAGGAATGAAACAATAAAGGACCGATCTGACATGCCTTGAGGGGTATTGGACATGATGGTGCTGGTCCCATATTTGAACAGACCAATCAGCACTCGAGGGGTGATTATATTAACACGACGACTGTGCTTCCCAAAACATTTTCTAGTACTCGGCGTAGGCTGGGTCGACCTGGGGGTTGAGATACATGTAAAGAATCGTTTCGGGGAGTGTTCGAACCCAAGACCACTGGGTCGGCAGGCAGGTGTGCTAGCCACTGCGCTACCGCGGTATACCAACAGTTACTTTATCTGTTCGTATTCCGTCTCCATGTTGATTTACAGCTTCTCCACCAACAGTTACTACATCTGCCCTTGCCCCATTCACATGGTCATTGATCCATTCTGCACCATCAGTTACTATATCTGTCCCTGTCCCATCTACGTGTTCATTTACTCATTCTCCACCATCATTTACTATATCTGCCCCTGCTCCATTCACATGGTCATTGATCCATTCTCCACCATCAGTTACTATATCTATCCCTGTCCCATCTACGTGTTCATACACCCATTCTGCACCATCAGTTACTATATCTGTCCCTGTCCCATTCACATGGTCATTGATCCATTCTGCACCATCAGTTACTATATCTGCCCCTGTCCCATCTACGTGTTCATTTACTCATTCTCCACCATCATTTACTATATCTGTCCCTGTCCCATTCACATCGTCATTGATTCTTTCTCCACCATCAGTTACTATATCTGTCCCTGTCCTATTCAAGTGTTCATTCACCCATTCCCACCATCGCTTTAAAAAAAGTCGCTTAAAAGTCGACAGGGTCGACTTCATTGCACCGGGTTTCATCCCATATGGTTCGGTCTCTTTCCGCAGCACCGAAAGCGTCGCTCAAAGCACGAACTCCGTAGCTTTTAGCGATGACCCACAGGAGTCTCCGAAACATTTAACTCGTAAACCGAAGGACGCGGCCCGGAATCGAACCCACAACCTTCGGAGCACGAGTCAAACGGCTTGACCACTTCGCCACAGAGACTCCCATTGCCACCATCAGTTACTATATCTGTCCCTGTCCCATCTACGTGTTCATACACCCATTCTCCACCACCAGTTACTATGTCTGTCCCTGTCCCATTCACGTGTTCATTTACTCATTCTCCACCAGCAGTTACTATATCTGTCCCTGTCCCATCTAAGTGTTCATACACCCATTCTCCACCACCAGTTACTATGTCTGTCCCTGTCCCATCTACGTGTTCATACACCCATTCTCCACCACCAGTTACTATGTCTGTCCCTGTCCCATTCACGTGTTCATTTACTCATTCTCCACCAGCAGTTACTATATCTATCCCTGATCCATCAAAGTGTTAATTTACTCATTCTCCACCAGCAGTTACTATATCTGTCCCTGTCTCATCTAAGTGTTCATACACCCATTCTGCACCATCAGTTACTATATCTGTCCCTGTCCCATTCACATGGTCATTGATCCATTCTCCACCATCAGTTACTATATCTGTCCCTGTCCCATCTACGTGTTCATACACCCATTCTGCACCATCAGTTACTACATCTGTCCCTGTCCCATTCACGTGGTCATTGATCCATTCTCCACCACCAGTTACTATATCTGTCCCTGTCCCATCTAAATGTTCATTTACTCATTTTCCACCACCAGTTACTATATCTGTCCCTGTCCCATCTAAGTGTTCATTTACTCATTCTCCACCACCAGTTACTATATCTGTCCCTGCCCCATTCACGTGTTCATTTACTCATTTTCCACCATCAGTTACTATATCTGTCCCTGTCCTATCTAAGTGTTCATACACCCATTTCCCACTATCTGTTACTATATCTGTACCTGTCCCATTCACGTGTTCATTTACTCATTTTCCACCATCAGTTACTAAATCTGTCCCTGTCCCATACACCAATTCTCCATCAACAGTTACAGCATCTGTCCCTCTTCCCTACAGATGTTTACTCACTCACTTACATCACCTCCTCACATTTTATATTGATTATTAGGAAATTTTAAAAAAAAAACAAAAAAAAAAACATACAATTCCAAAATCAGGAAGGAGAAAACGAACAAAAAGCTAACTTATCTCATTATTTCTGGAAATAAAAAAAGAGGAACAGGACTATCAGAAAGGTATATAATTACACCATGACGATTACCACACTCTTGATCTACAGGGACATATCACCATTCCTCTCCACGGGACATGACTTTCCAAGATTCTGGAGAAACTTCGGTTGTCTGCTTAACCACAATGCACGACTGGGCTAAGCAAGGACGGCATGCAGGACTGCACGACGAGCTAAGAAAGATGTGCTGACTCACTGTGGCAACACTGATCACCAGCTGAATGGAACTAAAGAGTGGTCCAGAAGGGAGTAACAGTGTTAATCATGGAACTCGCCCGTCGGTGTTATCATTAAAGACAGCGACCGTATGATCACATCGTTCTACTATATCACACAATAATAATGGATGTTATGCAAAAAGATGCAATTGCAGCTCATAAACCAGTGATTTGTCCTTGAGGTGAGTTCAGCTGAGTCAAGAACATATATCACATTATTCGGGGAATTCCCGTACGCTCTTAGAAGTGGCTTGTTTATTTAAAGCGTATGCTAAGTAATGTGGAGAAAAGAATGTTTCAGGTGGAATGTCTATCACTGCTTCAGAGGTCATAGATTGCGAGAATTGTATGGATTATTTTGCTCTGGCCATGAGGGAGTGCGAGGGAATTAACAGGCTGATAGGCTGGCAAGGAATGCACCTCTTGGTGGTATATTACCTATTGGCAAAAGAGCGGTGGTAGTACGCCTGTGGGACCAGGTGAAGAAGGTGGGGGAACAGATTGAGAACCCGTAGCCCGTATGTGGAAAGAATGAGATTGCGGGGGATAGGCACGGGTTCTGGAAGAATCTCAAAATTGAGGGGGAAGACCAGGGGAACTTTTAATTAGATAGCGGTGGGAAAGATTAGTAGTGTAACTCTTCGCTGGCTGTTGAACTAGGGGACGGAGGTTAGTTAGTTAGTTAGTTAGTTAGTTAGTTAGTCGCGGTTCCAACTTCAAAGCAACGGGTTGTCCCCATTATGCTCCATTCCAGCACCAGTGAATATAATAAAAAATGTTTCTCACTGCCCAATGTGAAAAGTGGAACAGACAAGAGTCTCGGCAAGCCAACAGCCTGCACAGGTACACTGTGCATAATGCCGCTGTCAGAAATTGCCAACACAAAAGTCCTCCACGGAAAATACAGTTCATCGTGGATGAAAGAGGCAGTCACCAGAAAGACTTCATTGACCCGGGTTTTATCCCATATGGCCGGGTCTCTTTCTGTAGGACGACCCACCGAAAGCGCTGCACAAAGCACGAGCTTCGTAGCTCCAGCGACGACTCTCAGAAGTCTCCTGAGAAAATGCATTCTTGAACCGAAAAGGCAAATCAGTCAATTCAGCAACATCTGGCCGCCATCGTTCCGAACGCGCAGTTTACGCTACAAACAACAGCGGACAGATGTAAAAGCATTCCACACGAAATTCACACTCACAGTGTCGCGTCACGCACTCACTCAGTAGCAGGGCGACGGAACCATGCACTACCAGTCCAACATGAGGAAAATGTGAATGCAAACCGTAGCCACAAGCATGAAGACTTTAGAGGCCTTAACGGTTTAAATGCCTATCCGCCATGTTGGGGGCGGAGGGCTTATGGGAATGTCCTGAGTGCAGTGTTGTCGGTTCTTAGCTCAACTCAACTCAACAGCGACTTGTTATGTGCGCAACTCATCCCCCACAAGTCTTTCGACATTTCTCTTTCACAAGCCAGATGTCTTGGTCATGTGCAACTAACTAAGCTGTTGCATATCAACTTTTTCCGTCAAGCATCGCTGGGAGGAGTAGCTGACTCTCCAGCTACGATGGTTGGCATTGGATAGTGTCATTTCCTGTGCTTGTACAGTGTTTTTGATGTCAATCCATTTTATTCTCGGGCTTCTTCTTGGTCTCCTATGCGATCTTCTTTCATGTAGCGCCAGTGCTGGTAATAGATTGTATTGCATTCTAACGCGATGACCGAACCATTTGATTTTCTGTCTTTCAATATATTTTGCACAAGGTGGGTGTTGATCCCATCCCACTGTCTGATGATACCATTTCTTACTCGGTCTCGGATAGTTAAGTTGTAGCTCTTCTCAGACATCACATCTCACAGATGTTGATTCTGCGTAAGTGTAATTGGATAATGTTTACGTTTGACACTGGTTGCATAGGGATGGTACGAATATGCCATTTATTATCTGCCGTTTTGAGGACATAAGTATCTGTTGATATGTGAGCGTACTTGCTTTTTGACGCCTTATTTCAGTTTCTCTGTCTAATCTGCATCCTCTGTGAACATATTTTCTAGATATTTACAAAAGATTACGTGCGTAAACTTGTGCACTCTTTTGTCACGACTTGTTCACTAAAAAACGCGACATTATCTGGTTGAAAGCAGCATCTATTCAAGGAAATGAATGTAGACTTGGCTTGCTGAAATCAGTCGCGATAATCGATCTCAGGACATAAACGACACATCTCTCTCCCCGGGCTAGCGACCTGCCGAAAGCTACAGCTCTTTGTTAACATTAACAGCGCATTTGATATCATAAAAAGCCCATTTGTTAACATCGAAGAAAAATGGTGAAACTTTCAATGTCAGTGAGAAGAAAACATCGGGTATTGCTTGTGATGTAATCAGTTTTCTTTCAAACAATTCAAGCAGCATTCCCTCATCCAACTGACCATTAGAATTACAGAGGTAGTGAAAAGATATTGTGTAATTAAGTCCTTTGATTGTCCACTTTTGTGGTTATACAATATAAAAGCATATATGGATATCCTTTACAGGACGTCGCAGTCAACCCAATCATTTTCTGGCTGTTTGTGGTTTCTTGGCGAGATTACGTTCAGCAGTTTGCTATTGCTTTCTGAACGACCAGCACCCATACCATTGGGTGAAAACCAGCACTGGGTTGTCTACTCCCATATCGCCCGCAGTTGTGTTTCGAACGCGGTATGCGGGATTACGAATTGCGTTCGTAAACCCTTCCCCACAGAGCCCGGTATAAAAGCATATAAGTAAGACAAATACCTTTCATGAAGTCTGCTGTTCTCTTTTGTTTACAGTCGCTGCTGTCCGTCCAACAGGTTTAGTTTATTGTATACCAAGAGCGTGTCGTCTGTCTATTACAGGGGTTCTTATAGAACAGTGGTTCTCAACCGGCGGGGAATCCCCCCCCCCTCTCGCCCTAATAAAATTCGTTCTATAACGTAAGTAGACCCGCAAATCACGTTTTATGTAGATGTCTAGACTTGTTCTAGTATGTGTTATTAAATTTAGCTTCCATTTATATGTATACTGTGGAAGGGTGGGGTGGATTTATAGGTAGGCAATTCGAAAGGGGAGGGGATGACGTTCTGAACATATTATAAAGGGGGTCATGGGCCAAAGGTTGAGAACCACTGTTATAAAAGGATGAGTAAACAGTTATGTGGTGCTGTCTATTCAGAGCATGTCATAATTGCAAATGGAAACATTGTGTATTATGTGAGAGAAATACACGCCCATACATTTCAGGATTTTAACCTTTAATGTAAGAATGCGTTACCCAACCATTAGCAAAATTTAGTTTCCAGATAACAGAAGGTGATTGATGAATAATTCGCATATGTTTACCGCAAGGAAAAGTGCTTAGTTAAGAAGAATCATGCTCTACAGAAGTGAAGGTATCACGCGGAGAAGAGCATTGGAAGCAATATGTTGCTCTACAGTAGCTGAAGGTTCCAACACTTGGCCTCACTTAATGAAGCTATAGAGTAGGGGGGGGGGGGAGTTAACTAACCATACTGATGCAGGAGAGTCGATCATCACATGGGGAAGACCCATAGGAACAAAGCGGGTTCACTTCTTCCGTTCATAAAGTAGAACCATGAAAGAATCCACTACTGAATCATATTCTAGCTCAGTAGTCTTATTTTAAGAGTTTGCGCCCGTTGTAAAGTTTGCTTAAAGAAAAACGATTACTGCATTTTTAATAGTGTGTACCCATCTATCAGACTGTTAACAATATATTTTCTATAGGTAAAAATTTAGAAGCTAGATCTGTTAACATTCTGTAACCCCAGTGTGTTGACTGCGTAAAAATAATAAACCTGGAGCGGATATTGAAGTGTGCGGAAAATATAACATAATTCTCTCAGCTCAACTCTGATCTACTGACCGAATGAGTATTATCCTGTTTTGAATGCAGTGTTAGCCTCACATTGTTATGAAATAATGGGCACTTGATGGGTGGTGTTGTCAACAGCATGCCTGTGGCCATTATGTTCCAGAACTTATAGGCTGGGTAGAGCGACCTGGAAGAGCAGGTCAACAGTTGATAAATATGCCACGTTGCGAGTTTGAACCCAAGACCACTGGGTTAGCAAGCAAGCGCGCTAGCCGCTGCACTGCTGTGGTTCCTCATGGTGATTAGGAACGCAGTGTAAATCAATCCTCCTAGATGGTGATTTGAACACAAGCTACTCACCCAAGGGTGTCTCGTTGGTCATGCCACGAAGTAGACGAGACTCATTTGGAGGAGAAGGTTCGAATCCCAGTAGGTAACTATAGCTTTCAATTTGTATGTTATCTAGTGCGTCCTCTGCCGTCTCCGTGGTTAAGGTCTTGAGGACACGATTCGTGAGGCCGCTTACCTGCGTTCGAAACACAGCTGTGACCGATTTGGCAGCAGACCGTGTCGCGCTGGTTGTAACGTGATGGTATGGGAGCCAGTCGTTCAGATTGATTGATTGATTGATTGATTGATTTAGGAACCGACATCACAGCAGTCGTTCAGAAAGCAAGGTCAAACTACTGAAAGTAAACTTGCCAAGACATCGACAACAGCAGTGCTGGTTGTTGACAGCGATGTCCTGTTAATAGGATATGCAAAAAAAAAAAAGTGCGTCCTCTAGTCTCTAATTATTCCTCTACTTATATGAGCGCTAAACAATAGTTAGTTGCATATCCTTTACAGGACGTCACAGTCCACACCAGCATTTTGTTGCTGTTGTGATATCTTGGCAAGTTTATGTTAGATAGTTTGCCATTGCTTTCTGAATGACCGGCACCAACACCATTTCGTAATAAATTAACTCAAGGCGGTCTGCTGCCAAATCGCCCACAGCTGTGTTTCGAACGCAGGTATGTGGGATTACAAACTGTGTCGGTAAGCCCATCGCCGCGGCAGTTACTACACCTGTCCCCGACCCGTCTACGCCCACGCTACACAATACTTGTGTAATACGTGTGTATTTATGTATGAAATATGCACTGCCTGGCAATAGTCAGAAAAATGGAAGCCTGGACGCCGCTTCATTGACAACAAATAATAACAACAACAACAACCATAACCTCAACGTGGTTTAGTGATATGTGATGATGATTACATAATTTGTGCATATTCTTTGCAGGACGGCGTGATTAACCCCCAACCCCATGTTGATCTTCTAGGTAGTTTTACTTTCAGTAGTTTGCCATTCTGCAAGATATCATTCCATTCAGATATCTAGACACATGGATAACATCAGATGAAAGATGCATCACTGAGATAAGGAGCAGAATAGGACAAGCAAAAATTGCATTCTATCAAATGAAGAACGTTTTGTGCAATTAGTCACTGTCCTTTGATTGATTGATTGATTGATTGATTGATTTAGGAACCGACATCACATCATTCGGGGCTTCCCATAAGCGCTCCGTCCCCATCCTCAGCAGCCAGCGAAGAGTTCCAACACCAATAATTCCAGTAGCAATCTGATTATATGTCCGTCTCGCTTTTTCTTCTGAGCGTCGAGCGTCGGCCAGATCCCCTCGTCACTCCTCGCTGTCTCATTCTTGCCAGACCATGGTCATCCATTTGCTCCTCCGAGGTGTACACGTGCTCCCAAAAGGCGGCAACCACGTCTGCCTTGTCATGCATCAATACTCCACCAAGTTTTTCCGAGCCAGCCAATCTGTCCGCCTGTTCATTCCCCAGCACACCGGCATGCCCCGGAGAAAAGATCCAGGTGATGCTTGCCACCCGTGACCTCCGAAGCGAAGCAAGCCACTCTGCACGAAGCATGCCTGTCCTCACCCTCCTCAGAATGCTTTCGGAGTCAGTTACAATCACGATGTGTGTGTGTGTGTGTGTTTGTGCGTGTGTGTATCCTATTCTCGATCCAGCGGAAAGCTGCACTGACCGCCTCCACCTCCATTCTTAAGCTAGATGTTGTATCATATGCAGGCTCTCCTGCACCAAACGTCGACCATTAGCTTTTGCTTAGAATCCCCAGGCACTTCTCCTGCCTCTCAACATCGAACCATCTGTGTAGATAATTACATCACCCGGGCGAGCATTATCCTGAATTAGTTGCTGGATTTCCACTTGCGTGGCCCCTGCTGGCCACTCCCTGCACTCCGGCTCAATGGGATTATAACTCTGCACAAGTCTGACTGCTCTGCTGGCACTCTGACCCACTCCTCTCCTAGCCTAATGTTCTCCAAGATGCACACCTGTTTGATCGTATCCTCCGCCTGAGCCATCCATGATTTCTCTCTTACCAGTCTCTGACCCTTAAATGCGTCCAGCGCCTCATGCAGTGGGTGGTCTGTGTCTGCAGCTACTCTGAGGTATGCCTTCGCCTGCATCACCTTGAGCCTACCAGCAACAGTCGGCAGACCAAGGATGTAACGCATACACACTACTGGGGTGTCTCTGGTGCATCCCAGAATGACCCGCATAGCTTCGTTCTGTATGCACTCTATTTTAACCAGCTGACCCTTTGAGACAGTAAGCAGTCCTAGTCCATAATCAATCACTGAGAGGACCAAGTGCTGGTATAGCGTGAAGAGCATTCTCTGCTCTGTGTCCATTGCAGCCATAGTTTTAAGTGCATTGGGTCCCTTTTGAGATCTTGTCACAACCGTCTCCACATGGTCCTTTAAGGACAGACTCCTATCAAATGTGATTCCCAGATACTTCAATTTGTTCTCTCTATAGACGCTTCTACCCTCTATCGTGAGGCTTGGGACATCATCTCTCATAATCCTGTTGTCCAGAAAGCACCACAAAACAGCCGCCTTTTCCGGGTGGATGACAGCACTCATTTCAGTGCACCAGTCAATCACTTTGTCTACTGTCGGCTGTTTGCTCCCTATCTCTCCCCTGCCTATATGCAAAAATATCATCTGCAAATGTTAGTATCCTTCCAACCCCTGGTGCTTCTAGGTTTGCAATCTTGCTCGTATACACGTTAGAGAGCACCGGTGAGATTACAGATCCCTGTGGCAGTCCCGGGGTTAACATATGTGGCTCTGAGGTCCTATCCAGTTCACTAACCAGGGATTGACCCCCTTCTCCATCAGTGCGGTCATCATAATATCATAGCACCCTCACTGTCCTTGAAAGTCAGACAACGAGTTCTTGCATGTTACAAAGAACCAATTTTCGCATACGGCTGTGAATGCTGGACCAGTGGTAAACATGCGAAAACATTTCAGATTTCCTTGGAGATGTGGTTTAATAGAAGAATGCTAAAAATTAATTGGACAACAACAAAGAGTAATCAGGACGTTTTAGGGGAAGCTGAGTCGTAAAAACAACGTATCACAAACATCAGAAAGAGGCAGTCGTCGTGTTTTAGCCATGTTATGAGAAGACGAAAACTGGAACATATTGTGACAACCGGAAAGATTTGTGGAAAGAGAGATATAGGAAGACAGCGTGAGCAGATTCTCCAGAGTCTTGTGTCATGGCACGGATAGGAGACAATACACGAATTGATCGATGACGTCGGAGATAGTAATTTGTGGAGAGGCATGATCGCGCACGCCAGCTGGTAAGGCACTGGATGATGATGCGTTTGCCATTGCTTTGTGAACAACAAGTCAACGTTGACGACCACATGACAGGTGTAGGGGTTGAACCCCTTACGCCGCCACCAGCATTCCGAAGTTTCAGCGCATTAAACCCCCCCCCCCCCCCTTTTCCCCTAGATGATTACTTTTAATTCAAAGAGCATCTCGTGTAGCAAGCTAAGGCGCTGAAAGGCCAACGTCCAGACTTCCCAAAGGAACTGCTCAACTAAACACTTGGATGGCATCTCGGTAATTTGAATACAGACCTCAGTGTCAGAAAATATCTAGAAATAGAAGGACGGCCGCGGCTGTATCGACGGCGGGTTATTTTCCAGGGATGGACATCCCCCCTTAGCCTTCCCCCGTCTGATAGCAATAGCGACAGTTCTGATTACATTTTGGTTTTGATACAGTGTGATCTGTAGGGCATTGTGTGACCAGAATCTAGCAGGCGGCTCTACGGAGAGATGTTTTTGAAGAGAATCGGTGTATCTTTTTTGATTGGTCATAAAGTAGTTTGTGTTTTGTGTTTTGAGCCGCTTACCTCGGCATCAGCACACCGGATGTTTAAGAACACGCGCTCTTATCCATTCGGCCATGCTACCCTGTCATAAAGTGGTGAGAGCAGCAGAAACGAACGGTCCCAGTGCGTCAGCCATTCATAACACGGGGCGTGTGTTCGAGTCTCGGTAAGGCTCTAGGTTAAACACACACACACACACACACACACACACACACACACACACACACACACACACACACACACACGCAAACTTCAGCACTACATGGCGACTACATGGGTGAGCGACCGGCATTCCTCATCTCGGAAAATAGACTTTCCAAGCGCACGTAAGCAACGTTCGGGAGGTCATGAAAACAAAACAAAACACAGCAAAATTAGACAGTGGCGTCTACTACAGTTTTTCACACACACACACACACACACACGCGCGCGCGCGCGCACACGCACACACACACGCACACACACGCGCGCAAGCACGCCACGCACGCACGCACATACACGAGCGCGTACACACGTACACACACGCACACACACGCGTGCGCTCGACACACACACGCACTCACACGCACGCACTCACACGCACGCACGCACTCACACACACGCACTCTTACCCCCCCCCCCCACACATACCCGGTAGCAATGCGCAGGGTCTGCTACACGATGATATATACAACGGTGCGTGTCCATT
Organism: Cepaea hortensis; assembly: GCA_963921405.1. Taxonomy (NCBI): domain Eukaryota; kingdom Metazoa; phylum Mollusca; class Gastropoda; order Stylommatophora; family Helicidae; genus Cepaea; species Cepaea hortensis. Next base: position 292,138,051 of record OY992876.1, read on the forward strand.
TACTGGACGTCGCAGTCAACCCAAGACTTTATGGGCTGTTCCTGATTCACGAAGCAATTTTACCTTCAGTACTTTGCCATTGCTTCTGGAACAAGAAGTCAATATTTACGTCCCACTGACCGGTGTGTGAAATGACCTCACTACGCAACGTCAGCATAGAATGTTTAAGCACGAGCGATCTAAACCTCTCGGCTATGCCGACCTCCCACACGACAATACATTGCAGGATTATGCCCAACAGCGCTCCAGGGCTGCATGTTTTAACACCGAAGCCTAGCATTGACCACACAAAACTGCAGGTATACCGAGTAATAACCAAGCAAAATACAATAGGCAAGCTGCTGGAGAAGTTAATTGCCAGGACAATATCAGGCAAGGTTGTTTCCCACCTACCCTTGAAGGGTACCGTCCAAACAGAGAAACAGACGAAGAAGAAGAAGAAGAAGAAGAAGAAGAAGAAGAAGAAGAAGAAGAAGAAGAAGAAGAAGAAGAAGAAGAAGAAGAAGAAGAAGAAGAAGAAGAAGAAGAAGAAGAAGAAGAAGAAGAAGAAGAAGAAGAAGAAGAAGAAGAAGAAGAAGAAGAAGAAGAAGAAGAGGAAGAAGGAGAAGAAGAAGAAGAAGAAGAAGAAGAAGAAGAAGAAGAAGAAGAAGAAGAAGAAGTAGAAGAATTGAACTTTTTTGAATTGGACTTTATTTTAAAAGGGTTACAAATTGGGCACGGGGGCCCGTCTTACATTCGGCCCTTCCAATCACTCATCTTTCGTTTATCAACAGTGCATGATACATTCACGTAGAGGAAAAAACATTGTCAAATGAATGTTGTAAGCATAAACAATGCATATTATCATGTTATGTGGCACATCCCCCCTCCAACACAGACATCCCGCACCAACCCACACACACATCCCTCACCTACTCACACATAACCCACCCACACCCGCACGCACCACACATTTCTCCACCCACTCACACACCCCCTCACCAACCTAGACATCTCGCACCCACCCACACAAACATCCCCATCCACCCACAACTCCCCACTCACACAAACCCCCAACCCACACAAACTCGCCCACACACACATGCTCCACCCACCCAATCACACACCCCAACCACACACACTTACCCGTCCCACACACACACCCCGCACCAACACACACACACATCTCTCACCCACTCACACATCACCCACCCATACCCACATAACTTCCCATCCACACACATACACACATCCCCCCACACACATTTCCCCACCCACCCACACATTTCACATCCATACACACACTCCACCAGCCACACATTCATCCCCACCCACACAGACATACCCCACCCACACACATCTCCCACGTATACACACATCCTCCACTCCCCGTAAACTCGCCCCAACACACCCACCCACACACATCCTCCAACTACCAACACCCACACATCCCTCAAGCGCCAACACCTACACATACCACTACCCACAAAAACACACCTACCCAAACACACATACCTCATCCACCCACATATTCCCCACCAAAACACGCCCCATAAATACACACATTCATCCACCCATCCATACACCTCCCCACCCACCCACTCATACATCCCCACCTCACACATCCTCCACCGCACACATCTCACCACCCACCCAGACACACATATCCCCACACACACACACCCCACACATCATCCACTCATACACACTTCTCCCATACTCCCACACACATCTCCTACCCACACACACACACACACATCTCCCACCCACACACACACACATCTTCCACACCATACACACCTCCCCTTCCATATATACATTAGCCACACCCATTCCCCAACCCATACACACATCACCCACGCACCCCCTACACACATCCCCACACACCCATCCACATATCCCCACCCATACATCCACTCATACACACATCCATCACCCACACACACACACACACCCCCCCCCACCGATCCATACACATCCTCACCCAGACACATCCCTCATCCACACACATATTCCCCGCCCACCCACACAACTCCCCACTCACCCACGCCTTCCTCACCCACCCATCTAGAACCGACACATATATCCCCCACTCACACACATCTCCCAACCCACACACAAAAGTCGACATGTTGCCTCACATAATCACTGAAGCTAGTGTGAACAAACTCCCACTCTTTACACACACACACACACACACACACACACACACACACACACACACACACACACACACACACACACACACACACACACACACACTGACGTTTATCGTGAGCATTCTCACGAAAATGTAAAAAATGGAAAGCAAATTATGCACATACATTGTGTAACATAAAAATAGTGAGAAGGAGAAGTAGAAGAAGAAGAAGAAGAAGAAGAAGAAGAAGAAGAAGAAGAAGAAGAAGAAGAAGAAGAAGAAGAAGAAGAAGAAGAAGAAGAAGAAGAAGAAGAAGAAGAAGAAGAAGAAGAAGAAGAAGGAAGAAGAAGAAGAGAGAAGAAGGAGGAGGAGAAGAAGAAGGAAGGAAGAAGAAGAAGAGGAAGAAGAAGAAGAAGAAGAAGAAGAAGAAGAAGAAGAAGAAGAAGAAGAAGAAGAAGAAGAAGAAGAAGAGAAGAAAGAAGAAGAAGAGAAGAGAAGGAGGAGGAGAGAGAAGAAGAAGAAGAAGAAGAAGAAGAAGAAGAAGAAGAAGAAGAAGAAGAAGAAGAAGAAGAAGAAGAAGAAGAAGAAGAAGAAGAAGAAGAAGAAGAAGAAGAAGAAGAAGAAGAAGAAGAAGAAGAAGAAGACACCAGCAAAAGTACAACTAACTGTAATTATGGTTTATGTTCGTGCTCCATAGGAAATCTCTGGCACACGATTAATCCACGGGATTGCCCACATCCCAGGAGTGCGTTTATGGCCACTAACGAAGGACCAGGGTGTGACTTTTACTGCGTTAAGGACCGACGATTTGACCCATCAAACTAACGGAGCCTCTACGTCTGAACACGTAATTTGGAAACACCGATTACGTCATAGGTGCCTACTTGTTCATACTCATCGTCGTGTGCCGTACCGATAAGCGTGGGCGGTCATGTTTCGCTGTCTCGCACGATCAACAGAGTCGTGGATAAGCTACTTACTTGTTCTTTTTCAACCATTCCACGTCCCTAAACCAACCAGATATTTACTTCTCTGCCTTCCCCTTGTTCCTTTCCCACTCATTCTTGCCAGTTATAACGTGTCCAAAAATGTTGACGGTCTGCGTCTAATTCCTCTAATCAATTTACGGTTCTCATTTTGCTTCCAGTAGGACTTGCTAATTGGTTTTTCTGCCTGTCCATGGTATTCATTGCATTTTCCTCAGAAACCCCACATCCACTGACATTAGATGTTTTTCAGCTTGTCTGCTCATCGTCCACGTTTCACATCCGTTACAAAAGTACAGGTTTTATGTAGCACTTTGACAATCTTTATCTCGTTGCATCTGACATGGTTTTATTGGTCAGCATGTTTTCCATTTTGCAAAAGGCTACCTTCGCAATAGCGATTCTTGTTCTAATCTCTTCAAGACACCTTCCATCAGATGTTATGACTGTTCCAATATAGTTTTACCGGTTAACTTGATTAAGAATATTATCCGTATATCACATTATGGTATTTCTTTCTTTTTAGAGACCATGATCTGTCGAATTATAATGTATGTTAAGTCTAGTTGTTCACTATGTACACTGCCTGTCTAGAGAGGGGAGGGGGGTGATGAATCATCTACCCCAACACGCTTATTTCGCTCAATAATATAACAGATATTGTAGAACTAATAAGAAAAATCCTGACTGCAGAGAGATATGGCAATATAAAATGAAACAACATCTATTAAGATACGAAATGATGTGGGGTGAACAGCTCTCTTTCTCGCTGGTCTTCTGTGAAATGTCTAGTGCCCAGCCTACGAAATTAGGTCAACCGTGGACTCGCATGAGGACACAAGAGGGTGCTCTTCTCTGCCGAAAGGAAGCTTGGCCCATCAGGCTGAGGACCTGTAATTTAGGTCTCCAAGTCAAAGACGAGAAATCAAATTCTCAATCCAACTGACCCCTGTGGTTGTTTAACCTGCAATACCGGAATCAGCACACCGGATGTTTAAGGGCGAGCACTCTTATCAATTCGCCCATGCTGATCTCCGCTGCTTTCTTGGTACTCAAAGAAAGAACAGGGTGTATTTTTAATGACTGTGCAGTGTTTGAAAATATTGCCGGTCCAAGTTTTGTATTTACCTATTATGTTGCATGAACTTTACTGAGGGTCAATACAAAACTTGGACTGGCACTATTTTCAACCACTGCACAGTCATTAAAAATACAACCCATACTTTTCACAAACTCCTATTACTAGTACAGTATGTTCCCCGTAGCTAATACCAACGGCCACAGTAATAATTAATATGAGTGTGTTCGATAGTATTGCCGACTCCGTGGCGAAGGTGTTAAGGATGCAGTTCGTAATCCCGCATACCACGTTCGAAACACAGCTGCGGGCGATTTGGCAGCAGACTGCCTTGCGATGGTTTTGTTATGAAATAGTATTTCATAGCAATAACATGACTCGAGACACAGACATTCACTAGGGCATGTTTCCTTAGCGACTCAATGAACATGCTCAAGTGGATAGAGATGGGGTGGATCCGAAGAGAATGGTTGCTGTCTCTGGAGTGGTCTCGGCTGGCAAAGATTAGTTTCATCTTCGTGCCAGGGCATGCGGGAGTACAAGGAAATGAGCGGGCTGACAAGCTCGCAGGTAAGGCTAGTGTGGAGGGCGGACGCGCCATGGACCAGGCTGACATTCTGAATGCTCTACGAGAAGTAAGACTTTTGCGAGAACCAAGTGATGACTGTGAATCTACAACCATGGTCAGACTGCGAGAACAGTAAATTAAAAGAGGGGTAGCCAAACAATAAAACTACGCAGGAAGCCAAAGAAGATTGATAAACCCACACAGAACTGGTTTCGTTAGCCGCTACACGCTGCGGGATTTGCTGAGGAGGGGATCAGAGCACTTATGGACTTAATGGTTCGATGTGCAAAGAGGATGATCTGTCGACTAACTAACTAACTAACTATGAAATAGTATGGATGTTGGTCATTCAGAAAGCAATGACAAACTACTAAACGTAAACTTGCCAAGAGATCACAAATAGCAAACGAAAATTTAAAATGCTGGGGTTGACTGCGACCTCTTGTAAAGGTTATGCAATTAAACTAACTTTAACATGTAGTATTAACTTTTGCACATTTCTCATGTCTTTATAGTTCATATAGTGAAATTGTTGTTCTCAGTTAGCGTTATAAATGATGTTTGGATGAAATAATGTATAAAAGAGATCAGAAAGGCAGAACGTTAGACGGGCATGCGTGCCCAAATTTTAACCCTTTGAAAATAAATTTTGTTCATTCGTTCGCTGTCTATTCTACAGTGTCTTACGTTTTCATCTATCAATATTGTGGCATCTACATATCATCATCATGTGCTATGCCGAAAAGCGTAGGCGGTCATGTCTCGCATCTCACGCGATCACCAGAGTCGTGGATCAGCTCAGTGTTCTTGTCTCGACCATACCACTTGGCAAAGCCATCCAGGTGTTTACCTCTTTGCTTTCCCCTCGTTCTCTTCCCCTCTGTTTTGCCAGTTGTCACCGAATTCTCCAATTTATTTCTTCTCCTAACGTGTCCAAGAAATTGTGACTGTCTACGCCTAATTTCTCTAATAAATTTTCGGTTTTCATTTGTTTCTTGTTGGATTTCGTCATTTTTTTTCTGTCTGCCCATGGTATTCTTTTCATGTTCCTCAACCACATTTTCACAGCCATCAGATATATTTTAGCTTGTCTGCTCATTGTCCACGCTTCACATTCATGCAAAAGAACAGGTTCTATGTAGGACCTCAACACTTTTACTCGTTGCAATGGACATCTTTTTATTGGTCAGTATGTTTTCCATCTTGCAAAAGGCTACCTTCGCCATGGCGATTCTTGTTCTAATTTTTTTCAAGACATTTCCCATCTGATGTTATGTCTATTCCGAGATAATTGTATCTATTGAATTGTTTAAGAAGTGTGTTCCTAGTTCACTGAGTGCAACAACCGCATCTACTAAATGTTGCAGATCCTGCTCATTATCTGCAGTCAATACTGTATCATCCGCATATCTAATGTTATTGATGTTACATCCCCCAATGGTGATTTCTTTCATATCTTCTACGTTTGTGAAAATATTTTCACTGTACATGGAAAAAAAGTCCTGGACACATTACATATCCCTGTCTCACACCTCTCTTAATAGGATGCTTGCTTGCTTGCGTTCGCTGGCTGTGAACTCCAGCGTAAAGTCCTGTATGTCGGATGAAGACATCCTGTTGTCCAACATCACAGTGATGTCATACAGGACCTGAGGTTTGCGTGAGTATCCGTTGTCCCATGTCTGACTTATTGGTGTGCAGACTGGTGGTTCCTCGCCGTACAGGCAGACACTCTCCGACTTCGGAGGATTCAAAGATCCTACTGACGCTAGCCAGGACGCAGGACAAGGACGTGTCAGTAGGTCTTGGCCAGTATAGAACCCGTCCCTGGTGCCTTGGAAACACCTCTGCATCCCTCTTAATAGGATGCTATTGACCTAATTCATTATCAATCTTTATGGCAGCTTGTCGTTTCCAATATATATATATATATATATATATATATATATATATATATATATATATATATATATATATATATATATATATATATATATATATATATATATATATTGGCCGAGAAACATCTTCTCCTCAAGGCACATTTGAATGACCCGAAGTCAACATAAAAAAAGATGCCTTCAAGAACATTCAGAGAGTAGTGCAGCAGAAACTTCGGCAAATGCGGGACTCCTGGCTGAGCAGCAAAGCTGATGAAATTCAAGGCTTTGCTGACAGACATGATATGAAAAACTTCTACGACTCACTGAAAGCGGTCTATGGTCCTTCATCACCAGGCATAGTTCCCCTCCTCAGTGCAGACGGGGGAACATTGGTCACCGATAAGAAAGACATCCTTCAGCTCTGGGCAGAACATTTCAGCAACCTCTTAAATGCAACTTCCGTCTTCGATGATGAAACCATCAACTGCCTTCCTCAAGTTCCCATCAATGATACACTTGATGACCTGCCAACCATAGTGGAAGTAAACAAAGCCATCCAGCAACTCTCCAGTAGCAAGGCACCTGGTCCGGACTCCATCCCGGCAGAGATATACAAGGCAGGTGGGCCGGTCCTAACAGAGCAGCTTCACCAAGTCTTTACAAACATATGAGTGAACGAGACCATGCCACAAGATTTCAAGGACGTGTCAATAGTCCACCTTTACAAACGAAAAGGAAACCGCCAATCCTGTGACAACCACCGAGGCATCTCCTTGGTTTCAACTGCATGGAAGATACTCGCCAGAATTCTTCTCAATCGCCTCACGGCCCATCTCGATCAAGGTCTTCTTCCCGAGAGCAAGTGTGGCTTCAGAAAAGAACGGGGAACTGTTGACATGATTTTCGCTGCAAGGCAGCTGCAAGACAAATGTCAGGAACAGAACTGTGAAATGTTCTCCACTTTCATTGACCTTACCAAGGCTTTTGATACAGTCAGCAGAGAAGGACTGTGGAAGATTATGGCAAAATATGGCTGTCCACGAAAGTTTGTCCAAATAGTGCGGCTATTTCATGATGGCATGCAGGCAAGAGTACAGGAAAATGGTGAACTATCTGAACCCTTTCCTGTCACCAATGGAGTGAAACAAGAATGTGTCCTGGCACCAACACTGTTCAGCCTCATGTTTTCAGCTATGTTGACGAATGCCTTCGAGAACAACGATATTGGAATAGACATCAACTACCGCATGGATGGAAAGTTATTCAGTCTCAGAAGGCTGAAAGCTAAAACCAAAATTGACAGCGACACCACCAGAGAGCTCCTGTTTGCTGATGATTGCTCTCTATACGCCAACTCAGAGGCGGACATGCAACATAATGTTTCAGCTTTCTCACATGCCTGTGCCAATTTTGGGCTCAATATCAATTTGGAGAAGACTGTAGTTATGTACCAGCCAGCTCCAGGGAATAATCACACTGTGCCGAATATCAAAGTGAATGGTCATAGTCTAAGTGTTGTGGACAAATTCACCAATCTTGGCAGCACTGTGTCACAAGCTGCCACAATTGATGATGAAGTGAATGCAAGAATCTCCAAGGCCAGCGCGACCTTTGGCAGACTGTACAAGAATGAATGGGACAGAAATGGAATAAGCCTGCAAACAAAGCTGAAAGTCTACAAAGCAGTTGTATTATCCACACTGCTATATGCTTGTGAAACCTGGACTGTTTATCAGCGACAGGCTAGGAAATTAAACCACTTCCACACAGTCTGCCTTAGGAAGTTACTGATGATTAAATGGCAAGACAAGATCCCAGACACTGAAGTCCTGGAAAGGGCGTCCATGCCCAGTATCCACATTCTACTAGTGGAGAGTCAGATTCGCTGGGCTGGTCACTTGACTCGCATGCCAGATCACAGGCTCCCTGAGCGAATTTTTTACGGCGAGTTGCGTTGTGGAAACGCTCCCAGGGCGGCCAGAGGAAACGCTTTAAAGACACTGAAAATCTCACTTAATGCTTTTGGAATTTATCATGACACCTGGGAGACTGCAGCCAGAGACCGAAATTCGTGGCGTGCATCGTTGCGCAGGGGTGCAGTCATTTGTGAGGCAACCAGAACTGCAGGAGATGTGAAGAAAAGACAGAACAGAAAAACCACTGCAGAAAATCCTCCTCCAGAAACGTCATGCATTCTTTGTCCACATTGTCAAAGAACATTTCGAGCCAAAAATGGTCATGGAAATGAATGGTCATCATCATTCTTGATGGACAAACAACATTACTTTCAACCCCACTGAATGAAATGAATGGTCATCATCATTCTTGATGGACAAACAACACATATATATATATATATATATATATATATATATATATATATATATATATATATATATATATATATATATATATATCCATTGGCACCTTGCCGTCTTGACAGACGATAGTTTGTGCTTTAAAAAGGCATAATAACTTTTAACTATGGCGGTAACGAGTGTGACTGATAAGGCCAATTTGCGCTGTAAATGTCCGTTCACAGTGGGTGCATCTGAACACGTGGTCATTTCCACCATCATGCACCATCTTACGTCTCAAACGCTTGGTGTGTGACTTTTCTGCAATAATTTTCTCCTTTGACTTTATTCCATTTCTGATATTTGCCCTCCATGCAACACGTTCAGCGGCGACTTGCTCCCAATGTGCATTATCAATGCCTGTATCAATCATGTCCCGCTTACACACATCTTTGTATCGTAGTAGAGGCCGACCCTGAGATCTCTTACCCATCTGTAATTCACCAAAAAAGATATCCTTTGGTATTCTACCATCATCCATCCTCCTAAGATGTCCTATCCATCTAAGTCTACGAAGACTGAGCATGGAATAAACTGTCACACAACCTGATCTTTCCAATATTTCAGTATTTGTGATTTTGTCTTGCCACTTAATACCAAGAATTCTTCGCAAACACCGCATATGAAAGCTGTTTAAATTGTTCTCTTGGTGTGAGTAAGTTGTCCAGGTTTCACTGCCATAGAGAAGAGTACTAAGGACACAGGCTTGATAGACAAGGACTTTTGTTTTGGCAGTAAGCTTCCTGTTCTCCCAGACTCTTTTTCTTAACCTGTTCATTGTTGTTGCTGCCTTACCAATCCGGATGTTGATTTCCTGATCTAGGGATAATTTGCTATTAACCACTGATCCTAGATATGTAAAATGGTCTACTATCTCTAGTTCAGCGTCGTCAATAAAGATTGATGGTACCCCATGTGCACCTTGTGACATAATCTGTGTCTTCTTTTTGCTAATTGTTAAACCAAATTCAGAACAAGCATTGGAGAATGCAGATAGTAGACATTGCAATTCTTCCTCAGAGTGGGTCGTAACTGCAGCATCATCTGCAAAAAGCAACTCTCTGATCAGTACCCTCCTAATTTTGGTCTTAGCCTTCAATCTCTGAGAATTGTAGAGGCCGCCATCTGAGCGTGAGTGAATGTATATACCACCATACTGATCACGAAATGCATATTTCAGTAGAAGTGAAAAGTATATTCCAAAGAGGGTGGGAGCTAGTACACAACCTTGCTTAACTCCACTCTTGATTTCAAATTCTTCAGAAGTTGCACCATCAAACTTGATTATACCCTTCATGCCTGTGTGGAACGATTCCACAATGGACAGAAGAGTTGGTGGGCAGCCAATCTTCTTTAGTGCCTTGAACAGACCCTCACGACTGACCAAATCAAATGCCTTTGTGAGGTCGATGAAGGCAATAAACAGTGGTTGATGCTGTTCACGGCATTTTTCTTGCATTTGTCGCAATGAGAATATCATATCAGTGGTAGACCGGTTCTGTCGAAAGTCACACTGTGATTCGGGGTAGACTTGATCTCCTAGGACTTGAAGTCTGCGCAGAACAATTCTGGCAAATACTTTTCCAACAATACACAGAAGTGAGATACCCCTATAGTTGTTGCAGTCGCTCCGATCCCCCTTGTTCTTGTACAGTGTTATGATGCTTGAATCTTTGAAATCCTGTGGGACTTGTCCTTCACGCCAGCATAGCTCTATTAGCTGGTGGATCTGTATAGTGAGTGTGTCTTGCCCACTCCTGATAACCTCTATTGGAATCCCATCCTTACCTGGAGCCTTGCCAGATGCAAGTTCATTTATAGCACACTTAACTTCTGTTATGGTGGTAAGTGTGTCCAGGTGGTCAAGAGTTGGTAGAGCCTCTATGGCGTTGAGGGCATCATCCGCTAGTTTGGTCTCACTTGAGTAAAGCTCCAAATAGTGCTCTACCCATCTGTCCATCTGCCGTTTCTTGTCAGTGATGATTTCTCCAGTCAAGGTTTTCAATGGTGCACTTCTTTTGATCACTGGACCACAGGCTTTCTTTATTCCTTCATACATGCTTCTTATGTCTCCCTTATCACATGCGATTTGAATGGACTCACATAACTTGATCCAATAATCATTTGCACACTGCCTGGCAGCCTTTTGCACATCCTTCCTAGCTTGCCTTAGCTCACTCAGAGTGTTACGCGTTGGTCTTTCCTTGTTTCTTAATAGAGCTGTCTTCTTCTTATCAATCAGGGGCTGCAGAGTCTCGCTGTTGGCCGCAAACCAGTCCTGCCTCTTATGATCCACAGTGCCGTAAACCCCTACGGCAGTTTTATAAAGAGTTTCCTTAATTTGACCCCACTTTTCATTTACTGTACAATTTTCTGGTGTATCAGTGAAAGCGTCTTCAAGTTGCTGTTGAAACTGAAAGCACTTTTCAGGATCATGAGTGTTAATAATATTAATCCTGGGGCTAGATTTGTGTTTAGCTGTGTAGATTCTCTTTGGTCTCAGTCTAACCCTTGCAACAACCAAAGAATGATCCGTATCACAGTCAGCACTGTGGTAACTACGAGTCAATGATATATGGTTCAGATGTTGTCTCCGTGTGATGATGAAGTCCAGCTGGTGCCAATGGCCGGATCTTGGATGTTTCCATGTGACCTTATGCATCTCTTTTGTTTTAAAAAAAGAGTTTGTAATACATAGGTCATTACTGGTGCAATGCTCCAGCAGCCTTTGCCCATTTTCATTCATGCGACCGATGTTGTATTTTCCAAGGCACACTGGCCATGAACTCGAGTCCTTGCCCACACGAGCATTGAAATCACCGAGCATATAAATGAGGTCAGATTTTGGAACTGCCTTGATTACGGAGTCTAACTCCTCATAGAACAAGTCCTTCGCATCATCAGAGGAATCAAGTGTCGGTGCATATGCAGTAATAATGGTGGCAAACCCACAAGAGGTTGCCAAGCGCAGGGACAATAGTCTTTCATTTCCTCCTGCTGGAATTTCAATCATTCCCAGTAGCGAATTCTTCACTGCAAAGCCCACACCGTGTTGCCTTTTTTCTGCCTGCCCTCTACCCTTCCAGAAAAAGGTGTAGTTGTTTTCCCTGAGTGACCCTTCCTCAGCGAGGCGAGTCTCCTGCAGGCCAGCAATATCAATGTTAAGACGATTGAGTTCGGCATCAATCACAGCCGTTTTTCTCACATCGTCAATATTGGTCAAGTCAGTGGAAAATCCTGGACACATGGTTCTCACGTTCCAGGTTGCAAGCCGTAGCTTGAGGTTTCTATTTTTATTTTTGTTTGTACCTGGTGCATTGGTTTTACAGCCTGCGATTCAGATTTTGTCCTAGCCCCAAGCACCCATTGAAGCAGGCAGGCTGTGGCGGATCAGCACCCAATTGGCTGGGGGCTGCCCAGCTTGAGGCGGGCGGTAGCTGATCAGTGACACCTATAGGTGTCTCCCACTGTCAGAGGCAACGCGTGGCGCCCCATGTCTACGCCAACTGACAAGGACTTATAACCCGTAACAGTTGCCTCTCGCTTTGATTCCGAGACCAGTTAAGACCAGGGGTGGAGTTATTGCCTCTCCATAGCACAAAGCCTGGGCTAAAATATAGAGATCATGTGTTGCCCATGCAGCATGATCCCTCTCTCGGCCTGCCTAGTTCACTCCAGAGGAAAGGTAACACCACTACATCTGGAACAAGACAAGCTGCAGAAGCTGCTGGATCAGCAAAGCAATGCTCTAACTGTCCGCCTGTCGGAGCTTCGATCCTAGACCAGTCGCCAACCAAGGCTTAGGGCCTGGTCTGCCCTGCCATGACAATTTTGTCTTTAGCTTGCATTTCCTCGCACCAGGGTAAGGCTTGTACCCTCCCAATTGCGCTCTTCCGCCCGAAGCCGTTGGCACAATGTGGGGTGTCAGGTTTGGTAAGCGCCGCCCAACGTTCGGCGCTAACAGAAACCAGGTAGTACCGTCTACTGTTATACGGTAGCTCAGTCATATCTGACTAAGACCTGACTAGTATATATATATATATATATATATATATATATATATATATATATATATATATATATATATATATATATATATATATATATATATATATATATATATATATATGTTGTTTGTCCATCAAGAATGATGATGACCATTCATTTCATTCAGTGGGGTTGAAAGTATGTGAGTTCTAAGATGGCTGATAAGGCCTATTTTGGCTCGAAATGTTCTTTGACAATGTGGACAAAGAATGCTTGACGTTTCTGGAGGAGGATTTTCTGCAGTGGTTTTTCTGTTCTGTCTTTTCTTCACATCTCCTATATATATGCATTTTTTTTTTCTCAAGTCATGCTTATTTTGCCTCTTTACATAAGGTTCTGGTTTTTCTGTGAATCTCTTCATATTTGTCAGGATTATTTGTGCTGTGTCTTCTTGTTTCCATTAGTCGTAAAGTTTCTTCAGTTATACATTTCTTGTTATCAACGTTCTCTAATTTTAGGATAGTTGTTTCTGCAGCAAAACTGATTGAATTCTTCAGCATTTCCCATTGACCATCCACATCTTGAAATACGATCTCTAGATCAGACAATACATCAGATCTGTTCTTTACTTCTATATTAATATTGTCTTGTATTTCCTTGTCATGTTTCAATATACACAGATCATATTTAGTGTTTCCTTGTGCATACTTGACTTTCTTTAACTTTACCTTCAATGTGCTTGTAATCAATCTGTGATCAGTGTGACAGTCTTCATTTGGAACTGTTTTTGCGACTGTTAAAGCAATCCGAAACCTTCTGCTAATCAGGATGTAATCAATCTGATTTCTAATCCTGTTATCATGGCTCCTCCATGTCCATAATCTTCTTGGATGTTGCTTAAACCAGGTGTTTCCAATAGTCAGTTCATGTTCTTTTTTTACAAGTCCGTATCTTCTGTCGTTAGTAGTACTAGGGGGTCTCTAGGCCTCGCAATGAGGCATAAAATACCTCATATTGAGACATGCGGTATGAGCCATATGAGCCATGTCTCATTCTCGTCTCATGTCTCGTCTATGTCTCATGTCTCGTGGTGGTTGGGTTGTGGCCTGCCTTATGCCTTCCAGAACCTTCCTCGTTTTTTAAAGTGTCAGCTGTCGTTTTTTAAGCAGAGCATCGGGGTTAACAAGATCAATTAAACTATGGCACCAGGTTTGCTAATTGATTCAGAATATGTCAGCCGGTGTAATGAATTAATTAGGTTCCCGTTTGTATAGACGCTTGCATAATCGATAGGTGTGGGCAGGCTGTTACGGGTTGATGTATTCGTATCTTTGGTAAGATCGGCGAACAACTGTCAGCAAAAAGTCGATATTGTCCGTACCAGAAATAATGTGGTTTGTGAATTACACCTGTCGGCGTTAGGTGGCGTTTTTAATCAGCTCATCGGTATATGTAAACAATGATAAATGAATTGAGACACGGGGCTAGTTGGTACCACAGTCGCATTGCAGATGGTGCGATAACCAATTCGGTAGAGTGTGTCGGGGTATCACCAGTGTGTAAGTGGGGTGTCTAATGGGTTAAGTTGGTACCATAGACCCCCTCATTTGGCGGCGTCGAGTTCGAATCTCAATGCTTTTTCGTTGGTAAGGTTACTACTTAGCCACGTATGGGTGTACCTAGTTGTCATAGGGGGTGTGTAGTTGGTCATAGTGGGATATCACCAATGTGTAACTGGGGTGTCTAGTGGGTCCCCTACCATGCGGCAGGGTCGATCCTACTGTGTGGTGGGGTAGTGTGGCAGTGGTCGAGTGTGTAACGGGGCTAGGTGGTGCCGTAGGTATCGTTTGAGAGTCGATTCACGCCGCGGTTCGATAAGGATGTCCACCCTAGGCGGCTCTTTTTACGTGTATACTAAGCCGTAAATGTATCTCAACGGTGTCTAGTTGCTGCCATAGCGCTTGACAGGTTCGAAACCTACAATGTGGTGGCGTAGTGTGGCAGTGGTCGAGTATGTAACGGAGCTAGATGGCGTCATTGACGGCTCGAATAACGCGGCTGGTTGATAACTATACCCAACATAGGAGCCAGAGAAGCGAATCCCGCTATGTGGTGAATCTGTTAAAGTAACATTGGTGTCACGTGTTTCGTATCTTTGTTAAGGTTTGTTTACAACAGCTGTGATAAAAATATCAATATTGTCCACAGGTGTATAGTAAAAGAAATAATGTGTATTGTGAATTAGTTGTGCTGGCGACAGTTGGTGCTATTAATTATATCACTATTATATGTTAACAAAGGAGAGCTCGCTTGAATCGACCGAGGCGGGAGAGGTTACCTGCAATTTACTCTGTAATGCCCATAGTGCCAGTTTTCCTATAGCGGTTATTAGTGATATGTTGAGACCTGTCGTGGTTTATGTTTTCCCCCGTTTCAAACTTCATGTCTCTACTCTTATGTATTACTGTGTTAGAAATAAAAAAGCATCTCACACTATAGACATATACTACCATAATGTATACAGAAAGAAGCAACAGGCATATGCACAATATAGAAATATACTAAATACACAGTATGTTAATAAAGACAATTACATTATTACAAGTTAAGTTACATAACAAAGCGAACATAGGCGCCAGAGAAGCGTATCACGATGTGTCGCTTTGCATTCTTCTCAGAAACGTCAGTTCCACAGACAGCAGATTCAGCGGTACTGCTCAGTGTCTTCACATTCATACAAAAGTGCAGGTTCTATGTAGTACCGCAACACTTTTTTTCTCGTAGCAATTGACAACTTTTTATTGGTCCTTATGTTTTTCATCTTCGCCATGACGATTCTTATTCTAACCTCTTCAAGGCATCTCCCAGCAGCTGTTATGACTGTTCCGAGATTCTTGTATCTATTCACTTGTTTCAGAATATTCCCATTTTCATGTATATTACATCGTGGTATTTCATTCTTCCTAGTGACGATCATAATCCGTGTCATTTTATAATTTAATTCTAACCCTAGTTGTTCACTGTGTACAACAAGCGCCTCTACTAAATATTGCAGATCCTACGCAGTGTCTGTTGATTACATAAATTATATGAAGGCCGTTGACAAGTTAAATTTGATGAAGACATTTTATTACAGAAATTAAATGAAGATATTTGACTAGAAATATTTAATAAAGCTACGAAAAAAAAACAAAAAAAAAACCAACAAACAAACAAACAAAAACAGAGATCTACCGGTGTGAGAAAAGCATATAAGTATGGTAATGTCAGTTCCTGTGAACATATTTACCATAAGCATTCTGAATAGTATATGAATATTTAGCTTTAAGGTGAAATCAATACGGCTGTACCGATCGGAAACAAGAAGAATGACTAAAACAAATACTAATAAACAACAATCATTTATTAACTGGTGCCCACGTAGTTCACCATTGGCGTTCATGTCTCATTCAACAATTAGTATAATGTCTGAAGTCACATTTGCGACTTCAACATATGTTTTCATAGTATATGTATATATGAAGATATATTCAAGGTGATTTCTAAGAACACATTTCCTCATATCACACTCTACAAAAGACATATTTCGCTCAAACTTAAACATTAAGAGTGGAAAAGAGTATGCTGTAGATATTGTTTTTCCTTTGTTTCTAGGGGGACTTGATTATTTGTTGTTCTATCTGGGCATGGTATGTATATTTTCAACATATCTTCACTGATGTTTTTCATCTTGTCTGCTCATTGCGCCCGCTTCAAAGTCATACAAAAGTAAAGGTTCTATGAAAGACAGAGACACTTTGCGGTTATTGTTAACCAAAATGACAAATGAGAGGTCTAAATAGGCAGTATTTTAAAGAATTCAAGTATATTATTACAAGTTAAATTACATAATAAAATAAATACAGTGATGTGTATAAAATTATAAAAAACAAAAAAGTAAAAAACACCAGTGTTACATTAGCAAATAAGTGAAAAACACAACGGTATGAATACACTGGTGTATTAGTTACATACAAATGGTACATACAACATGCCCTCATGCAAGCGTAACGGCCTAGCTGTTAAATCACATGACCGCTATCTGTTCTATATTGCGACCAAATTACACCGATCGCCCCTCACGGCAGCGTAACAGACTAACACTTAAACCAAGCGCCCGCTATCTGTTCTATATTGTTGCCAACAATTATGTGCATGCCGCCATCATTTGATGTGAGTTTGATGATGAAGCATGTCAGGAAACAACCATAGAGACATAGTAAAAGTGTAGTGAGAATACAAATCCAAGCGTATTGACTCTCGGTGTTACTGGTGTAACTGGACTCTCAGTTAACGTTTCCTGTTTCCTGCTCCAGTCTATTGTTGTAAAATCTTACCGAGGTGGACACTGTGGACCAAACCTACATGAGTGAAGTAGGATAGATACGGTTGTCATATGTGTCTTATAGGGATTGGTCATTGGTTTTATAAAAACTTATCGATGGAAGAAATGGCCCTTATACTACAAACAGAATAAACATTTACATTAATAATAACCACAACAAACACAGGACCAGCTACACTGGAGGTGACAAAAGTGACAGTCTGCTTAGAGAAAACAGCGAATTTTCAACGAAAACATAGTCTATGTGTTATCTCCTTGGAAACGTAAATCTGGTTATATTTAAATCACCCTATGCACTCATGTCTCCCATGAAAACTAGCGTAATGTCTGAAGAAGTCAAATTTGAGGCTTCATAATATGTTTTCGTAGTATATGTATATATGAAGATATATACAGGTGTTTTCTAACAACAAATTACCGCATGTTGCGCTTTACGTCCATACACAAGTATAGGTTCTATGAACAACACAACACCTACAAGTTGCTAAGATTGGCACCGAGTTACCAACAGCATTTCTGTCTAGAGTCAATACCACAAGACAAGACAATGTTTTTTTCGGCCTCTGATTGAGAACAACAGATATAAACGTAATTATGCAATTAACTCTTTACCACAGTACCGAGAAAGTTAAAAATATCATTTTAAATACGCTGACCACCATAGTAACACAACCAGTTAATTCTGCTTGCTCACTTTGTGTATTACCCACACCTACTATAGATTGTAGAAAATTTTCATTTCTACAACCAAGGTGAAAAATATCGGTCAAACTTATAAATGTCTCGTCCGAATTCATAAAAAGAAGGAAATAATGTTAGCCAAATATGAAAAATATCGGTCAAACTTATAAATGTCTCATCCAAACTTATGAAAAAAGGGGAAAATTTGTTAACCTAAGGAGAAAAAATATTGACCCTGTAAAGAAACATTTACAACAAACTTATAAAAATTATTAACATTTGTTAACCTAATGAGAAAAAAATATCGACATAGAGAGCAATTTTTCATCTAATCTTGTAAAAAGTAGGAAAATTTGCCAACCGAAATGGGAAAAGGTTGGTCAAATACATAAATATCTCAACAAATTATAAAAAGTAGGAAATAATAGGGGCCAAGTAAAAAATAGCTTACCCAGATTTATAAAAGGTAGGAAAATGTGTTAGCCAAAAGGGGAAAATATTGATCAAACTAAGAAACATGTCGACCGAACTAGGAAAATAAGTGAACCAAAGTAATAAAAAGGTTGGGTAAATACAGAAATATGTTGACCAAACTTATAAATATCGCTGCTAAACTTATGAACACTAGGAAACTTTGTTAAACAAATGTGAAAAAATATCGACCAAACTTATAAAAAGTTCCGCCAAACTTACGAAAAGTGGGAAACTGTGTTAACCAAAGTTGAAACTATATCGATCAAACTTATAAATGACTCGTTCGAATTCATAAAAAGTAGGAAATAATGTTAACCAAAAGGGGCAAAATATTGACCAAGTAAAGAAATGTCTCGTCCAAAATTGTAAAAAGTAGGACAAATTTGTTAATCAAAGGTGAAAAAAGATCGGCCAAACAGATAAATATTTCAACTAAACTTAAAAACAGTAGGAAAAATGTTGCTTCTATAGTTAAGTCAAACGTGTCTTGATCTTTTATTTGAAAAGACATTTCACAATACATAATAGGCAACGTGAGCACTTTCCCTCTTTTACATTACTGAAAGCTTCAACTTATCATTCCAGCGTTTCTGTTTAAGAACCACTTATACAGACTAATCACTCATCACTCCATACTCTTGATTTTTTTTTTCTTTATAACACAAAGTGTCTCTGTCTTTCATAGATAGCTTCACAACTTTTCCATGTCACAGCACCAAGAGCTCCAAACCTTCGTTGTACATGAGCTTCAACGACATAGTAATAACAACATTTATGGCAATGCAGTCTATGGCTCCACTTGGGATAGTTTCGATATCATCTGAGTATTCGTCAGCAAAGATCCATTTCCCATAACTGATATCTTAAACTTTCCATACCACAATGTCTGCTATACTAATCTTCGATTGTCCCAGCTATCAACACTGCAGGTGTTTTCTAGAAGTCTAGTGAAAATTTCATTTCTCACTTTTTCCACCTCTATTTCACTGTGTCATTTCACAACCAACCAACAGTGTCTGTTGCGAGGTCGGTCTTTCTTAATACAACATCTGCCATATTGACCCCTTGAATACCAGCGAATACATCTTCTAACCAATTTTCAACGTTTCATATCACTTAACATTAACATTCTCTTTGCTTACAACACAACCGGTTTTCTGCTGACTGGGTAAATTCCCCAACTTACTGGAGATAAATTGACTGTCCCCTATCTGACAAGACCCTTTATTAGACAATGACTATGAGCATCAACCAGGATGGTCACTGCTAAGAAGAATACCAATAACAAACGATCTTCTTTACAGACGGCTATAAAATTATGATGCTATTAAGTGTTACAATGAGAAGAATAAGGAAGACAATAAAGGGTGAAAAGAGGTGACGTGTAGTAAGGATGTATGGAAGGAAAAGAGACACAATAGGCAAGATATATATTAAGAACACTAATAGATAGATCAAAATAGAAGAGAAAAGGCTTAATCAAGTGGATAATTTTATATACTTGAGGTCATTTATAACCTCAGATGGTAGGTACACAATAGAGCTTAAGAGCAGAATACGGCCAACAAAAGAGGTATTTCAGAAAATGAAACGTGTCTTAGGTGATAAGTCACTATCATTGAAGGAACAAATAAATAAACTTTCAACAATAAAATTACAAAAATTAATTTTCGACAATAAAAATTATACAGTAAATTTCTCTTTATTGTTTCTAATTTAAATGTTTCTGGTAGCAATTTAATTGTTAATTTTTATTGTCGAAAATTAATTTTTGTAATTTTATTGTTGAAAGTTTATTTATTTGTTCCTTCAATGATAGTGACTTATCACCTAAGACACGTTTCATTTTCTGAAATACCTCTTTTGTTGGCCGTATTCTGCTCTTAAGCTCTATTGTGTACCTACCATCTGAGGTTATAAATGACCTCAAGTATATAAAATTATCCACTTGATTAAGCCTTTTCTCTTCTATTTTGATCTATCTATTAGTGTTCTTAATATATATCTTGCCTATTGTGTCTCTTTTCCTTCCATACATCCTTACTACACGTCACCTCTTTTCACCCTTTATTGTCTTCCTTATTCTTCTCATTGTAACACTTAATAGCATCATAATTTTATAGCCGTCTGTAAAGAAGATCGTTTGTTATTGGTATTCTTCTTAGCAGTGACCATCCTGGTTGATGCTCATAGTCATTGTCTAATAAAGGGTCTTGTCAGATAGGGGACAGTCAATTTATCTCCAGTAAGTTGGGGAATTTACCCAGTCAGCAGAAAACCGGTTGTGTTGTAAGCAAAGAGAATGTTAATGTTAAGTGATATGAAACGTTGAAAATTGGTTAGAAGATGTATTCGCTGGTATTCAAGGGGTCAATATGGCAGATGTTGTATTAAGAAAGACCGACCTCGCAACAGACACTGTTGGTTGGTTGTGAAATGACACAGTGAAATAGAGGTGGAAAAAGTGAGAAATGAAATTTTCACTAGACTTCTAGAAAACACCTGCAGTGTTGATAGCTGGAACAATCGAAGATTAGTATAGCAGACATTGTGGTATGGAAAGTTTAAGATATCAGTTATGGGAAATGGATCTTTGCTGACGAATACTCAGATGATATCGAAACTATCCCAAGTGGAGCCATAGACTGCATTGCCATAAATGTTGTTATTACTATGTCGTTGAAGCTCATGTACAACGAAGGTTTGGAGCTCTTGGTGCTGTGACATGGAAAAGTTGTGAAGCTATCTATGAAAGACAGAGACACTTTGTGTTATAAAGAAAAAAAAATCAAGAGTATGGAGTGATGAGTGATTAGTCTGTATAAGTGGTTCTTAAACAGAAACGCTGGAATGATAAGTTGAAGCTTTCAGTAATGTAAAAGAGGGAAAGTGCTGACGTTGCCTATTATGTATTGTGAAATGTCTTTTCAAATAAAAGATCAAGACACGTTTGACTTAACTATAGAAGCAACATTTTTCCTACTGTTTTTAAGTTTAGTTGAAATATTTATCTGTTTGGCCGATCTTTTTTCACCTTTGATTAACAAATTTGTCCTACTTTTTACAATTTTGGACGAGACATTTCTTTACTTGGTCAATATTTTGCCCCTTTTGGTTAACATTATTTCCTACTTTTTATGAATTCGAACGAGTCATTTATAAGTTTGATCGATATAGTTTCAACTTTGGTTAACACAGTTTCCCACTTTTCGTAAGTTTGGCGGAGCTTTTTATAAGTTTGGTCGATATTTTTTCACATTTGTTTAACAAAGTTTCCTAGTGTTCATAAGTTTAGCAGCGATATTTATAAGTTTGGTCAACATATTTCTGTATTTACCCAACCTTTTTATTACTTTGGTTCACTTATTTTCCTAGTTCGGTCGACATGTTTCTTAGTTTGATCAATATTTTCCCCTTTTGGCTAACACATTTTCCTACCTTTTATAAATCTGGGTAAGCTATTTTTTACTTGGCCCCTATTATTTCCTACTTTTTATAATTTGTTGAGATATTTATGTATTTGACCGACCTTTTCCCATTTCGGTTGACAAATTTTCCTACTTTTTACAAGATTAGATGAAAAATTGCTCTCTATGTCGATATTTTTTTCTCATTAGGTTAACAAATGTTCCTAATTTTTATAAGTTTGTTGTAAATGTTTCTTTACAGGGTCAATATTTTTTCTCCTTAGGTTAACAAATTTTCCCCTTTTTTCATAAGTTTGGATGAGACATTTATAAGTTTGACCGATATTTTTCATATTTGGCTAACATTATTTCCTTCTTTTTATGAATTCGGACGAGACATTTATAAGTTTGACCGATATTTATCACCTTGGTTGTAGAAATGAAAATTTTCTACAATCTATAGTAGGTGTGGGTAATACACAAAGTGAGCAAGCAGAATTAACTGGTTGTGTTACTATGGTGGTCAGCGTATTTAAAATGATATTTTTAACTTTCTCGGTACTGTGGTAAAGAGTTAATTGCATAATTACGTTTATATCTGTTGTTCTCAATCAGAGGCCGAAAAAAACATTGTCTTGTCTTGTGGTATTGACTCTAGACAGAAATGCTGTTGGTAACTCGGTGCCAATCTTAGCAACTTGTAGGTGTTGTGTTGTTCATAGAACCTATACTTGTGTATGGACGTAAAGCGCAACATGCGGTAATTTGTTGTTAGAAAACACCTGTATATATCTTCATATATACATATACTACGAAAACATATTTTGAAGCCTCAAATTTGACTTCTTCAGACATTACGCTAGTTTTCATGGGAGACATGAGTGCATAGGGTGATTTAAATATAACCAGATTTACGTTTCCAAGGAGATAACACATAGACTATGTTTTCGTTGAAAATTCGCTGTTTTCTCTAAGCAGACTGTCACTTTTGTCACCTCCAGTGTAGCTGGTCCTGTGTTTGTTGTGGTTATTATTAATGTAAATGTTTATTCTGTTTGTAGTATAAGGGCCATTTCTTCCATCGATAAGTTTTTATAAAACCAATGACCAATCCCTATAAGACACATATGACAACCGTATCTATCCTACTTCACTCATGTAGGTTTGGTCCACAGTGTCCACCTCGGTAAGATTTTACAACAATAGACTGGAGCAGGAAACAGGAAACGTTAACTGAATAACGATACACCGAGAGTCAATACGCTTGGATTTGTATTCTCACTACACTTTTACTATGTCTCTATGGTTGTTTCCTGACATGCTTCATCATCAAACTCACATCAAATGATGGCGGCATGCACATAATTGTTGGCAACAATATAGAACAGATAGCGGGCGCTTGGTTTAAGTGTTAGTCTGTTACGCTGCCGTGAGGGGCGATCGGTGTAATTTGGTCGCAATATAGAACAGATAGCGGTCATGTGATTTAACAGCTAGGCCGTTACGCTTGCATGAGGGCATGTTGTATGTACCATTTGTATGTAACTAATACACCAATGTATTCATACCGTTGTGTTTTTCACTTATTTGCTAATGTAACACTGGTGTTTTTTACTTTTTTGTTTTTTATAATTTTATACACATCACTGTATTTATTTTATTATGTAATTTAACTTGTAATAATATACTTGAATTCTTTAAAATACTGCCTATTTAGACCTCTCATTTGTCATTTTGGTTAACAATAACCACAAAGTGTCTCTGTCTTTCATATAACCTTTACTTTTGTATGACTTTGAAGCGGGCGCAATGAGCAGACAAGATGAAAAACATCAGTGAAGATATGTTGAAAATATACATACCATGCCCAGATAGAACAACAAATAATCAAGTCCCCCTAGAAACAAAGGAAAAACAATATCTACAGCATACTCTTTTCCACTCTTAATGTTTAAGTTTGAGCGAAATATGTCTTTTGTAGAGTGTGATATGAGGAAATGTGTTCTTAGAAATCACCTTGAATATATCTTCATATATACATATTTTTTTTTTTTTTTTTTTTTTTTTTTTTTTTTTAGCATATCCTTTACAGGACTTAGCTGTCAACACCAGCATCTTTCAGCTGTATGTTGATCTCTTGGCAAGATTACGCTCAGTAGTTTGCCATTGCTTTCTGGGCGGCCGGCTCAGTATCCCGCAAGTCACGAGCGGGGGTCGAACCGCCTCAGCTCTCGCTCCGCTACGAGACTCTGCGTGATAAACGAGATTACAGAGAGAAAGTGTTGTAACCCCACAGCCAGAGAGACCGGCATATATACATATACTATGAAAAAATATGTTGAAGTCGCAAATGTGACTTCAGACATTATACTAATTGTTGAATGAGACATGAACGCCAATGGTGAACTACGTGGGCACCAGTTAATAAATGATTGTTGTTTATTAGTATTTGTTTTAGTCATTCTTCTTGTTTCCGATCGGTACAGCCGTATTGATTTCACCTTAAAGCTAAATATTCATATACTATTCAGAATGCTTATGGTAAATATGTTCACAGGAACTGACATTACCATACTTATATGCTTTTCTCACACCGGTAGATCTCTGTTTTTGTTTGTTTGTTTGTTTTTTTTTTTTTTTCGTAGCTTTATTAAATATTTCTAGTCAAATATCTTCATTTAATTTCTGTAATAAAATGTCTTCATCAAATTTAACTTGTCAACGGCCTTCATATAATTTATGTAATCAACAGACACTGCGTAGGATCTGCAATATTTAGTAGAGGCGCTTGTTGTACACA
Source organism: Cepaea hortensis (assembly GCA_963921405.1). Classification (NCBI taxonomy): domain Eukaryota; kingdom Metazoa; phylum Mollusca; class Gastropoda; order Stylommatophora; family Helicidae; genus Cepaea; species Cepaea hortensis. Next base: position 292,162,775 of record OY992876.1, read on the forward strand.
GTGAACAACTAGGGTTAGAATTAAATTATAAAATGACACGGATTATGATCGTCACTAGGAAGAATGAAATACCACGATGTAATATACATGAAAATGGGAATATTCTGAAACAAGTGAATAGATACAAGAATCTCGGAACAGTCATAACAGCTGCTGGGAGATGCCTTGAAGAGGTTAGAATAAGAATCGTCATGGTGAAGATGAAAAACATAAGTTGTCAATTGCTACGAGAAAAAAAGTGTTGCGGTACTACATAGAACCTGCACTTTTGTATGAATGTGAAGACACTGAGCAGTACCGCTGAATCTGCTGGCTGTGGAACTGACGTTTCTGAGAAGAATGCAAAGCGACACATCGTGATACGCTTCTCTGGCGCCTATGTTCGCTTTGTTATGTAACTTAACTTGTAATAATGTAATTGTCTTTATTAACATACTGTGTATTTAGTATATTTCTATATTGTGCATATGCCTGTTGCTTCTTTCTGTATACATTATGGTAGTATATGTCTATAGTGTGAGATGCTTTTTTATTTCTAACACAGTAATACATAAGAGTAGAGACATGAAGTTTGAAACGGGGGAAAACATAAACCACGACAGGTCTCAACATATCACTAATAACCGCTATAGGAAAACTGGCACTATGGGCATTACAGAGTAAATTGCAGGTAACCTCTCCCGCCTCGGTCGATTCAAGCGAGCTCTCCTTTGTTAACATATAATAGTGATATAATTAATAGCACCAACTGTCGCCAGCACAACTAATTCACAATACACATTATTTCTTTTACTATACACCTGTGGACAATATTGATATTTTTATCACAGCTGTTGTAAACAAACCTTAACAAAGATACGAAACACGTGACACCAATGTTACTTTAACAGATTCACCACATAGCGGGATTCGCTTCTCTGGCTCCTATGTTGGGTATAGTTATCAACCAGCCGCGTTATTCGAGCCGTCAATGACGCCATCTAGCTCCGTTACATACTCGACCACTGCCACACTACGCCACCACATTGTAGGTTTCGAACCTGTCAAGCGCTATGGCAGCAACTAGACACCGTTGAGATACATTTACGGCTTAGTATACACGTAAAAAGAGCCGCCTAGGGTGGACATCCTTATCGAACCGCGGCGTGAATCGACTCTCAAACGATACCTACGGCACCACCTAGCCCCGTTACACACTCGACCACTGCCACACTACCCCACCACACAGTAGGATCGACCCTGCCGCATGGTAGGGGACCCACTAGACACCCCAGTTACACATTGGTGATATCCCACTATGACCAACTACACACCCCCTATGACAACTAGGTACACCCATACGTGGCTAAGTAGTAACCTTACCAACGAAAAAGCATTGAGATTCAAACTCGACGCCGCCAAATGAGGGGGTCTATGGTACCAACTTAACCCATTAGACACCCCACTTACACACTGGTGATACCCCGACACACTCTACCGAATTGTTTATCGCACCATCTGCAATGCGACTGTGGTACCAACTAGCCCCGTGTCTCAATTCATTTATCATTGTTTACATATACCGATGAGCTGATTAAAAACGCCACCTAACGCCGACAGGTGTAATTCACAAACCACATTATTTCTGGTACGGACAATATCGACTTTTTGCTGACAGTTGTTCGCCGATCTTACCAAAGATACGAATACATCAACCCGTAACAGCCTGCCCACACCTATCGATTATGCAAGCGTCTATACAAACGGGAACCTAATTAATTCATTACACCGGCTGACATATTCTGAATCAATTAGCAAACCTGGTGCCATAGTTTAATTGATCTTGTTAACCCCGATGCTCTGCTTAAAAAACGACAGCTGACACTTTAAAAAACGAGGAAGGTTCTGGAAGGCATGAGGCAGGCCACAACCCAACCACCACAAGACATGAGACATAGACGAGACATGAGACGAGAATGAGACATGGCTCATATGGCTCATACCGCATGTCTCAATATGAGGTATTTTATGCCTCATTGCGAGGCCTAGAGACCCCCTAGTACTACTGTCGTTTCGTTCTCCCAAACTATGTTTGTCTGCTGTGCATCCATCGCCTTGCTTTCTTACCCTCGCATTGAAGTCACCCATTATAATGTTTATTTATGAATTTTTACATTTCTTCAAAGCATTCTCCATGTCATTATAAAATTCCTCGACAATATCGTCACTGCTTTCTCTTGTTGGGGCATTTATCTGAATGACGTGTATGTCAAAGGTCTGCTGTTTGATTTCACAAGTAAGAAACCCCGTCTCACACTGCCCAGTATCCCTTAACAGATTTTGGTGTTTTCAAATCCAAGATGTATGTGTCACTGCATTGAAACCTTGCTTCTCCAACAGTTCCATTAGGCTAAAAATTGAAAGAATAAACTCTCTGCGATGCGTCCATCCAGCAGGTATCAATACCGTTGTGGACGCCACTGAATAACGGTGCCATCTTCCCTCTATAAATTCATATCCAACTGTTTGCACGCCTCCGTCTATTCATATCCAACTGTTTACACTGTTTATAACTATGCTGTCCTCCCCCATATATTAATATCTAACTGTCTATATTCATATCGGACTGTTCGCATTTTTTCATTTTTCTTTTTCATTCTTTTTTTTTTTTTTGGGGGGGGGGGGGGAGCAACATAAACCCTATTTGGTCTTCCGGCACCCTAACTATACTTAAACTCTGTAGCCAAAGAATGCCTTCTCAACCATCACAAACCGCCATTGTTGTCCAGTTGTACTTATTTGTTATTTTATTATTTCAGTTTATATATTTATTGATTACTTCTGATTTTTGGATAAGTCACACTTTGTTTTTCACCTGTGTACAATGGATTGTCTTAACTTGTAAGGTATGTGAATGTGCATTGTGTCTGTGTTTAGTATGTCTCTTCTTTTCGCAGGAGCAAAATATACCTAATTGTTTCCAAGATAATTGCTACACCCCTTTGCCTTTTTTCTCCCCCAGAATATATAATTTTAAAATCATCCCCTGTCTTAATCCCTGTCCATTTCCATCCCATCTCAGACATTCCTAATATATTAATATTTTCTCTTCCCATTTCTTGTTTTATGTTATCTAATTGTCCATCTGCGCTTAAAGTACGAACACTCCATGCCAATTTGTGAGTTGTTATCATTTTCTTGTAACGTTCTGTGATTTAACGAATCACTATAAACTAGGCATCTTTAAAGAAGGTAGTTTGCCGTTGCTTTCCTTCCTGGCAATGACCATACTGGCCGGTGATCGTAGCCATGGTCCCGTTAAAGAGATCCTCTGCCTGCCGTCGCGGAACTTGAGATCATCACCAACAACTATCTGTCGCTGCCCTCAAAGTTCCATCCACCACCTGCCTTCCGAGGCTTCTTGTGAACAACATTCCTAGAACGGTCACGAAAAACATCACATCCTTCCCAGAAAAACACAAAACAGCGTATATCTGCGGAAAACATAATTATTCCGTCGCAATTTTACCGGAGACATCACATAACGCAGATAATTGATGACCTCCAACATATATGCCTGGTCTTTCCTTGATATCTTTCAGAATATGCAAATTTTATAATAATATTAGGCCAATGCCGGTGCTGTGGTTTAGGGGTAGTGAACGCGTTTCACAATTACCTGACATACCGAGTCGGGGGTTCGAAATCAGCTACGGGCGATATAGAAACAGACCGCTTTGCGTTGATGTCACTGGTACGAGGTAAAGGTCGTTCGAAAACAATGGCAAACTACTGAACGTAACAACTGCTTAAATGCTGAGGTTAATTGCGACGTCCTATACTAACGTTAAGTCAGTATGCATCTTTGGTGAAAAGGCCCACACTGAAATATAAAGGCAATAGTATCTCGGTAAACTACTGAGCATAATCTTGCCAAGAAATCGACAATCAGCTGAAAGATGCTGATGTTGACAGCAACGTCCTGTAAAGGACATGCAAACATTTTTTTTTAGTATCTCGGTACCATTTACATTTCCAGGTTTGTTTGACCCCTTTTGCAAGCCTCGGTAGCATAGTGGCCTCGGTTCAAGACCGCCCCTCCTCCTCCCCAACCCGGGAGAGGATCAAGCTCCTGGAGAAATTCAAGGCCACGGAGAGGTTCACTCCTCCAGCGAGGTTAACCACCCCCCCCCCCGAGAGGTTCAATCTCCTGGACAGGTTCAATCCCCCGGAGAGGTTCAAGTTCCCGAAGAAGTTCAAGGTCCCGGAGAGGTCCAATCTCCCTGAGAGGTTCAAGTTCCCTGAGAGGTTCATGTTCCTGGAGAGGTTCCAATTCCTGGAGAGATTAAAGTTCCCGAAGAGGTTCAAGCTCCCGGAGAAGTTCAAGGTCCCGGAGAGGTCCAATCTCCCTGAGAGGTTCATGTTCCCTGAGAGGTTCATGTTCCTTGAGAGGTTCCAATTCCTGGAGAGATTAAAGTTCCTGAAGAGGTTCAAGCTCCCGGAGAGGTTCAAGCTTTTGGAGAGGTTCAATCCCCAGAGAGTTTCACTCCCCCGTGAGGTTCAATTTCCCTGAGAGGTTCAAGTTCCTGGAAAAGTTCAAGTTCCCCGTAGGTTCAAGTTCCCTGAGAGGTTTCAGTTCCTGGAGAGGTTCAAGTTCCCTTAGATGTTCCAGTTCCTGGAGAGGTTCAAGTTCCCGGAGAGGTTCAAGTTCCTGGAGAGAGTCGAGCTTTGGAGAGGTTTATGTACCCGAAGCGAAGAGGTTCAAGTTTATTTTCCGCATCCGTATTGCTCTGGGGTATACCCAGCCTGGTGAAATGGGTATTGGATACTTGTCATAATTGCCTGGGAAGGAAATCTGGCTGGGGAGGGTATCTGGCCACTCACCTCATTATGGAATGGTTGAGAACATACGCAAAGAAAGATGTATACGTTGCGAAGAGGAAACCAGAGTGTCTCAAGGTATTGTGTCCGCCTCGAGTGCTGGAGGTCCCGGGTTCAAGCCCCAGTGACGGCCAGGATTTTTTCACGTGGACTTCTAGTGATAAAATTTACCCTGGTCTCTGGGTAGTAAGATCGGACGTCCTTGTGTATTTTTGCGCACGTGAAAAATCCCTTGCCAGTTGTAAATCGAAAAAGAGTAGCCTAACGGCGCTGCCCGGGCAAAATTTCGTTTTAAAAATCTACCCAAAGTATTTCAGGATCCTCGCCGGTGCTATGGAGTTCGTGCACTGAGCTGTGATTCTCTGGACTCAGGCTTGAGTTAGGAGCAGAACGGAGCACTTACGGGTTTCACCCGTGTGTCTTGATGTTGATCCGTCGACTAAACTAAACTAAACTAAACTAAACTAAACCGAGAACATACGACGGCCTTACACTTCATACTACAATGTATGCATATATAGAGACAAGGAGACAGGCAGACAAATATAAAAACAGAGAGATAATGGAACACACACACATACACACTTACATAAGATAAATAGATAAATACAGACAGATAGACAGATAGGGGCGTGCGCATACAAAACTTATATATGATACATTTTTTCACAGACAGGCTAGCCGACGGACAGATAAAGAAATGTACATGCACACTTACTGTGATAAGTACATATATACAGGCGGGGGTTCTGGTAGAATCTCAACACTGAGAGGGAAGACAAGGAGAACGGTGGGAACGATTAGTAGTGTGACTCTTAGCTGGCTGTTAAACAATGGCACGGAGCGCATATGGGAATGAAGGTGTGTAAATGGGTCCTTTACTTATTTTACATACAAACCACAAGGGCACACACACACACACACACACACACACACACACACACACACACATGTGTGTCTGTGTGTGTATTCGGACTAAGAATTCCATTAGCTAGTCCAGTATTAATGTGAAATGTTTCAGGAGATAAACCCCAAGTTGATTTTCTAGGCAACCTTTCGTTCAGTAGTTTGCCATTGCTTTTTTGGACGAGAAGTCAACGTTTAAGTTCAACTGACCGGTGTAGGGAATAAACTCGCTACTCCGCAATCAGCACAAGAGAAATTTAACAACATATACAGAAATTATAAAACATACAACACACACACACGCGCGCGCGCGCACACACACACGCACGCATGCACATACAGACAGACACACACACATAAACACGTGCGCATGAACACACACACGCACACTACAAAAACACATTGTACAGTTTAAATACTTACAGACAGGTAAATATAATTATGCCACAGGCGATCAGCCAAGCACACTTGTTTAGGGTCGTCATGATTTCCGCTTGTATTCGCTAAAACTTTGTAATTTGTTTTATCCTCTCCTTTACTACACCTGAAAACGAAAGACACACATACACATCAAGAAATGTCCAAGGAATTCAGAATTGTCCCTCAAAGATCGCAGGACTTGTTTTCTGGACCAGTCGCCGGAGAGGAAACACTGTGATTCCGTTGACGCAGACAAAATGCGCATGCCTGGGGTTGTTTTAAAATATAGGTTCAGTGTTAAGCCGCCATCTGTGGCGAAGGGTAGCGTACAAGATTCGCAATCCCGCATACCGTGTTTGTATTCAGATGCAGACGATTTGGAAGTAGACCGACTTGTGTTGATATTTAACAAAGGCATCAGCGTCGGTCATTCAGAAATCAATGGCAGACTACTGGACGTAAACTTGACTGGTGAACCCCAAACACCCCAAATAAAGCTGGGCTTGGTTGCGACGTCCTGTACAGGACATGAAACTAGCGCTCTTGTCTACCAGCTGGGAGGTTATGCGTTCGAACGCTCGACGGTGTGGTTTATTTGAAAAACCACCTGGGCTAACAAATCTGCCCAGCTTAAACTGGGTAGCATGAACCGGCTTGGGGCGTACAGGCGGCTGCTGTGGTATTGATCACATCACCTCTCCAGTGCCGATGGTCTATAAAAGATGGCGGTGGCACCATATACCCACTTAGCCTTAAAGTGTGTTAAAGGGTTCTTAACTTTTTAAATTACAGGACTTAAATTTACATGTTGGCCGGGCTCCGCGGCAAAGAGGTTGCGGACGCGGTTCGTGATCCCGTATATCAGCGTTAGAAACAGCGCGATTTGGCAGCAGACCGCGTTGCGCTAGTTGTTTACGAAATGATATGGGTGCGGGTCGTTCAGAAAGCAATGGCAAACAACTGAACGTAAACTTGACAAGACATCAACAACAGCAAATAATGTGTTGACCGCAAATGTCCTGTATAGGATATACAACTAACTAAATTAAAATGTAAATAATAATGGTGACAATAAATTATATTCATTCAGTAGCATGTCCTTTGCAGAACCTCACTCCCATAACAACCTTCCGGAAAAATTCTCGATCATAAGCAAGATGACCGGCGTCCGACACACCATCTGGAGATCATCCACCACATCCTGCACCCATCTTCTCTTTGGCCTTCCTCTTCCTCTCTTCGCAGGCATTTTTTTGTTCGCATATCCTTTGCAGGACATCGCTGTCAACAGCAGCATCTTTCAGCTGATTGTTGATTTCTTGGCAAGATTATGCTCAGTAGTTTGCCATTGATGTTTAGCGACTTGCTCACATACCCCTAAGTTACCGATGCGGAGAGAACTGCTACCTATTCTCGCGCACGTCACGTTACTCACGAGAGTATACGGGATTACTGAGAAAGTCGTGTAACCCCTACCCAGGGAGACGGCTCCCAGGCATATATCCCTCCATTATTGTTTTCTCCAAACTTTCGTGACGTTTCAAGTGATCAAAATATTTCAATTTTCTTTGTTTTATCGTCTTTAATAGCCAACCTTCTTCAATATTCAGCGCTTGAAGTATGGATGCATTTGTTCTTTTCTTTACCCAAGATATTCTTTGAACTCGTCTATAACATTTATATTCAAAGGCATTTATGCGCTGTTCAGTTTGTGTAGTAAGTGTCCAGGTCTCACAGGCGTATGGTGCAATGGGAAAGATGCATGCTCCTAAAAATCTAATTTTTGTAGTTCTGTCTGTCCCACTCCATAATTTATTCAATTGTTTTAGTCTTTGAAGATCAATTGATAGTCGTCGTTTAATTTCTTTCATTGTGTCACCGTTGGTAATCAATGACCCAAGATATTAAAGATTTTCCACCACCTCCAATTTTTCCTCATTAACATATATTTCTTTCTCCATAGTAGTTTTATCTGTATGCATTATCTTTGTTTTTGCTATGTTAAGATATAAGTTGTGATTTTCACTATTCAATTGGGTTGAGGCTATTAGGTTTTCTATACCATTCTGTGATGTGGATAGCAATACTGTATCATCTCCCTGTTTATATCATCTCTTACATTTCTCATTATATTTTCGGCGTACAGGTTAAACAAATAGGGGGTCAGCTCACATCTCTGACGGACTCCTTGCTTGATGTCAAACAAATCGGATGTCTCGCCATCTATTTTAACCCCTGCTTGTTGGTCTAGATAGAGCATTCTTATAAGTTGTATTACATGTGATGAAAAGCCCATATTCCTCATGATTTCACAAAGTTTCTGATGTTGTACACAGTCAAATGCCTTTGAATAATCCACAAAACATGTAATAGGTGTACATTAAATTCTCTGCACCTCTCTATTATTAAACGCATGTTGAGAATGTGATCTCTTGTTCCTCTTCCTTGTCTAAATCCTGCTTGAACCACGTTAATTTCTTCTTCCATTTTCTTACGAAGTCTTTTCATTATGATTTTTAGTAGAATTTTACTTGCATGACTGATCAGGGCAACGGTTCTGTAGTTGGTGCATAATTTCAGGTTACCCTTTTTTGGTATTGGAATGAAGATAGTTCTCTTCCAATCTTTTGGCCATATACCATATTTCCATATCTTTTTACATAATGCTTGATAGATTTGTATGCATTCTTCTCCTCCCGCTTTAATTAGCTCAGCTGGTATCTCATCACATCCTGGTGATTTACCATTCTTCAGGTTCTTTATTACCCATGCAATTTCATCTAATGACGGTTCAGGTTCTGTCTCTGGTGTCATTGGCTCATGTATCTCATTCATATCCTCACTGACACTCATATCACACATTCCGCTTCAGCACTCCTGTCATCTTTCTAGAATTTGTCTGTATTCTGTTAAGGTATTTCCCATCTTGTCACAGATAACATTCAAGTGAGGTTGAACATTTCTTGTCAATAACTTCATTTCTTTGAACATTACGTAATCTCTTACAATCTTATGATATTGCTCTATTCTGGTACAGCAATCTTGTGTATATTGATTTTTGTCCTTTCTTGTGTTCTTTCTTATTTCTCGAATTAGAGATTTATACTTCATCCTGCTATCGGATTCATCTCCTTTCTGTTTCAGTTCCCTTCGTTGTTTTATTAATTCTAACTTATCTGATGTAATTCATGGCTTAAGTTGTTTTTTCTTGGTTGGAATTAAATCTTTGGCTGCAGTTATCAAGATATCTCTAGCTTGTACTGCCAGTTCATCAGGTGTCATTTCCTCTTGTACAGACATCAGGCCCCAAAACGATTCCTAACTTCTAAGTTGTATGCATCTGGTATTTTTGTGAGATTAAAACAAGTGGCCTTGGTCGTCGGGTAAGCTTTCTGAGTTTTAATTTCAGAACTGCTTCTAATAACTGATTATCTGTATCACAGTCTGCACTTCGTAGGGTTTTTGCAGATGTTATGCTTGACCTTCATCTTCTTTATATTAAAATATAATCTATCTGATTTTTGGTAATACTGTTCGGGGACAGGGTTATATCCCATTAAAGCTTTTGCAGTTATTTTATCTAAACAAAATGCCACTCCACTCTGGCCTCCGACATCTCTACTAGTTGTAAAATGTCCCTTGTCTTTCCAGCGATGTTCACTAATCCCTAAAATTTTAATATTTAACCTCTCAATCTCATCACACACTACTTTAAGCTTCCCCTCATACAAACTTCTCACTCTTAGTCTGACACAGGGGATTTCCTTGGTAACACAATCAGGATTAACTCCGTCATCACGATTACTAGTACTGGTCCCTGTGTCACACTCTCCCCCAGTGTTATCTGATCTGCCTGGTCTGGGGGTCTCGCCAACAGATCTCTTTCTTATTATGTTTTCTTTCATGGTTGTTATGGTTTCTTGGCAAGTTTTGCAGAAGGTAGTTTGCCATTGCTTTCCCTCTGGACAATGGCTGTCTCTACTGATGAGATCATCTGTCTATCGCCGCAGAGTGCAGACTATAACCAACAACAATCTGTCGGCCTCCATCCACCACCTGCTTCCAAGACTTCACGTAACCTTGATTGGGGGAGGGGGCTAAACGGGTACTCTACCTTGCCCAAGGGTGTCCCGTAGACTAACGGAGGAATGGAGGCGTCTTACATCTCCTTTGATAGGGGATACCCCTAACCCGCTAACCGGACAGTAAACATACTATTTGAAATAGTAACATTAAAGGTACCATTTAGAATAGTAACATTAAAAATACAATTTAAAATAGTCACATTAAAAGTACCATTTAAAATAGTAACATTAAAAGTACTATTTAGGTTAGTAACATTAAAAATACAATTTAGAATAGTCACATTAAAAGTACCATCTAAAATAGTAACATTAAAAGTACTATTTAGGTTAGTAACATTAAAAATACCATTTAGAATAGTCACATTAAAAGTGACAAGAGAACCTATAATCAAATAGATCACATTTTAATTAACAACAGAAATGCATCAAACATACAGCAAGTCAGAAGTTATAGAGGAGCTGAGTGCCACAGTGACCACTTCCTCATTGGAGCAAAATTTAAAATAAAACTTAAGAGAGCTTTCTATACTAAATTACAAAGATTACACCCAACATATAACAGAGAAAAACTGCAAGACATTACAGTCAACGAGAAATTTACAGATGAAATAAAATGTAAACTTGAAACTCTGCAAAACCCTTTGGAGGAAAGCGTTGACCAAACTTGGTTGAACATCAAGAATACAATTCAGTCTACCGCAGAAGAATGTCTCGGTGTGTTAACCACGCATAGAAAGAACAGATGGTTCAATCAAAAATGTGAAGAAGCAGTCATTAGGAAGAAGAATGCCAGACATGTATGGTTAAATGACATCAATAACATCCAAAAGGAAGAGCATTATAGAAATGAATGTAAAGAGGCTACAAAAATAGTCAGACAGCAGAAGCGAGAATATATGAGTAATATAATCAAAGATATGGAAACTAATCACCAGAAAAATGAATCCATAAATTTTTTTAAAGAACTGAAGTCAATGAAACGAGGGCACCAACAAAACACAAATGGTTTAAAAGACAAAAATGGGAATATGATAAATACCAATGAGGAAATGTGCAACACATGGAAAGAATATTTTATTGAATTACTAAATTGTGAAGCTCCAAGTCACATTTTCCCACAGGAAGAGGTTCTAACATGCGAACCACAAATTGAAGAACCTACATTTGAAGAAATCCTATATGTAATCACACGACTTAAAAACAATAAGGCAACTGGGACTGATGGAATTGCTGCTGAATTTATAAAGGCAGGTGGCCATGCATTACATCTAAAGCTATTCGAACTAATAATAAAAATCTGGAGGACAGAAGAATTACCCCATGACTGGAAAGAGTCATTATTGATACCTATCTTTAAGAAAGGAGACAAGTTCCAATGTGGAAATTATAGAGGAATATCACTACTGTCTACTATAAGATACTATCCGCAGTATTACTAAATAGACTAAAACCATATTCAGAAGACATATTAGGTGACTACCAGGCGGGTTTTAGACAAAACAGATCAACAATAGATCAGATATTTATCTTACGACAAATAGCCGAGAAACATTGGGAATATAAAAGAGATCTCCATAACATTTTTGTGGATTTTATAAAGGCTTATGATAGTGTCCATAGGAATAGTCTATGGAATGCTATGCAGGAATTTGGAATACCAAGGAAGTTAATCAACATGACCAGACTATGCATGGAAGATACTTATAATATAGTACCATATAAAGGCAGGAAATCAGACCCCTTCCAAATAACATCTGGCTTGAAACAGGGTGATGCACTATCGCCACTACTCTTCAATCTGGCTCTAGAGAAAGTTGTAAGGAAGGTAAAGGAGGAATGTGATATTGGAGGAACATCCAAGCTGCTTGGTTATGCAGATGATATAGATATTATAGGGCAAAGTGAAAAAAAGACATTGGAAATATTGACTCACTTAAAGGGAAAAGCCCAACAGATGGGGCTGGTTATCAACCAAGATAAGACAGAATATATGGTAATTTCAAGAGACGGAATGGCTAGAAACTCTGGCCACATACAAATAGATAATATGACCATTAAAAGAACGGAAACATACAAATACCTGGGTACAATCTTCAACTGCTCCAACATCATAAGGGAAGAAATACAAACTAGAATCAACTCTGGAAATAAGATATACTATGCACTACAACATCTACTAAAACCAAAGGCGCTATCTCGTAACACCAAAATCACAATATACAAAACACTGATCAGACCAGTTGTGCTGTATGGCTCTGAAACCTGGAGTACAACGAAAGGAGACGAAGCCTTGTTACAAACCTTTGAGAACAAAATTTTAAGACGCATCTTTGGACCCATTAGGGATACACAAAGTGGAGAGTGGAAAAGAAGAAGTAACAAAGACATTTATGATCTGTTTAAGTCCCCGCTAATCACTGGTATCATGAAGGCTAATAGACTACAATGGCTGGGGCATATAGAAAGAATGGAAGATAATAGGGAAACAAAACTCGCTTACACTCAGGAAATAAATGACCATAGACCCCGAGGTAGACCAAGAAGGCGGTGGAGAGATAATACATGTACAGACCTACAAGCACTTGGAATCAACGACTGGCAAGAGAAGGTCCACCAGAGAGACGAATGGAGACGGATTGTATTTGCAGCAAAGAACCTCAATGGCTCGGAACGCTGAAGAAGAAGAAGACATTAAAAGTACCATTTAGAATATTGGTACCTTGCCGCCTTGATAGACGACAGTTTGTTATTGCTACATTGTGCTTCAAAACAGGCATACTAGTAACTACAATCTGTGGCGGGAGCCAATGTGACTGATCAGACCAAATCGCGCTGTAAATGTTCGTCCACAATGGATGCATATGAACACTTGGTCATTTCCACCATCATTCACAGTCTTACGTCTCATAAGTTCAGTGTGTGACTTATCTGCAATACTTTTCTCCTTTGTCTTTATTCCATTTCTGATATTTACCCTCTTTGCAACACGTTCGGCTGCGACTTACTCCCAATGTGCATTATCAATGCCTGTATCAATCATGTCCCTCTACACAGACCTTTGTATCGTAGTAGAGGCAAAGGCCGACCCCGAGATCTCTTAACCATCTGTAATTCATTAAAAAAAAGATGTCCTTTGGCATTTTGCCATCATCCATCCTCCTAACGTGTCCTATCCATTTGAGTCTGATCATCCGCAAAAAGCATCTCTCTGAATAGTACCCTCCTAATTTTGGTCTTTGCCTTCAATCTTTGAGCGTTGTAAAGGGCGCCATCTGAGCGTGAGTGAATGAAAATACCACCATCCTGATTACGAAAGGCATATTTCAGTAGAAGTGAAAATATATTCAAGAGAGGGTGGGACCTAGTACATAATCTTGCTTAACTCCACTCTTGATTTCAAACTCTTCTGAAGTTGCACCATCAAACTTGATTATACCCTTCATGCCCTTGTGGAACGATTCCACAATAGACAGAAGAGTTCTTTAGTACCTTGGACAGACCCTCAAGACTGAACAAATCAAATGCCTTTGTGAGGTCGACGAAGGCAATAAACAGTGGTTGATTCTGTTCACGGCATTTTTCTTGCATTTGTCGCAAAATCATCCTTGCCCACAGGAGCATTGAAATCACCGTGCATATAAATTTAGTCGGATTTTGGAACTGTCTTGATCACAGAGTCTAACTCCTCATAGAATGAATCCTTCATATCATTAGAGGAAGTGAGTGTCTGTGCATCTGCAGTGATAATGGTAGCAAAACTACAAGAGGTTGCCAAGCGCAGGGATAATAGTCTTTCATTACCTCCAGCTGGAATTTCAATCATTCCCATTAGTGAGTTCTTCAATGCAAAGTCCACACCGTGTTGCCTTTTTTCTGCCTGCCCTCTACCCTTCCAAAAAAGGCGTAATTGTGTTCTCCGAGTGACCCTTCCTCGGCGAGATGAGTCTCCTGCATGCCAGCAATATCGATGTTAAACGATTGAGTTCATCATCAATCACAGCCGGTTTTCTCACATCATCAATATTCGTCCGGTCAGTGGAAAATTCTGGACACGTGGTTCTTATGTTCCAGGTGGCAAGCCACAGCTTGAGGTTTCTATTTTTCTTTTAGTAATACCTGGTGCATTGGTTTTACAGCCTGCGATTCAGATTTTGTCCTAGCCCCAAGTACCTATTGGCATAGTCAGGCTGTGGCGGATCTGCGTCCAACTGGCTGGGGGCTGCCCAGCTTGAGGCGGGCGGTAGCTGATCAATGACACCAGTCGGTGTCTCCCATCGTCAGAGGCCACCAGTGGTGCCCCATGTCTACGCCAATTGACAATGACGTATAACCCGTAACTACTACCTCTCACTGTGATTCAGTGACCGGTTAAGACCAGGAATGGAGTTATACCTCTCCATAGCACAAAGCCTGGGTTGAATTGTAGAGATCGTGTGTTGCCCATGGAGAATGATCTCTCTCTCTCTCTCTCTCTCTCTCTCTCTCCAGCTCTCTCTCTCTCTCTCTCTCTCTCTCTCTCTCTCTCTCTCTCTCTCTCTCTTTCTCGGCCTGCCTAGTCTACTCCAGAGGAAAGGTAACACCAACACATCTTGGACAAGACAAGCTGCAGACGCTGTCGGATAAACAAAGCAATGCCCGATCCTAGACCAGTTGCCGACCAAAGCTTATGACATTTAAACATTTAGGTTTTTTTCTCAACAACTGGAGCCACTCCAAATGACACTTACTACGTTCAAGGCAATATGTAAACAAAGTAAGTGGTGCACGGTATCATAATTAATATCATCATCAACATTATGTACTCGTCATCATCATCATCATCTTGTTCCATGCCTGTAGGCATGGTCGGTCATGGTTCACCACCTCAGACAATCACCAGGTCTGTGTTCTTGTCTCGACTATGCCATGTAACCAAACCATCCAGGTTGTCTTTCAACCTGTTGTCTTTCCCATCAAGTGAGCCAGGCGTCACCAAGTTTGCAAGTTTATTTCTCCTCGTATAATGCCTACAAAATCGGTACTCTCTACATCTCGCTTCTCTATACATTTACGGGTTTCAATTGTTTCCCGAATAATAGCTTCTTTTCTTCTTCTCTTCGTCTTGGGTATTCTTTGTATTTCCTTCAGAAAGAGCATTTCCTCTGCACAGAACAAGTGGAGAGAGAAAATACGCTCGGAGTCATGACCCGGGTGAGCTCGCCGCCCAGAGTGTGTAATCAAGCTAAAGGGCCGTAACATTCCTACATTCCTGGTAAGGGGACATCTTCTGACAATCGGGAAGCCTCCTGTGGAGCTTGTTCCTCGGCAGAATTTTTATCATTGGATTAAACAACAGATACCGCACTGGCCAATGTCATAAAGCACAGTTCAGATTTCAAGAGAGATAATTAACGTTTCCATGTAGCCCAAATTAAATGCAATCAATTCAACCGGCACATTAATACATCGTCTACGTTCACAATGTGAGCCGCCGTAGCACAGTAGCTAGCGCGCTTGCATGCCGGCTCAGTGGTCATGTGTTCAAACCACCATCCAGGCGGGGATGTTTCCAGTGACCCGGCCTTCCAGATCCACCCAGCCTAAAACAGGTACCAGGAAACCCTGGGAAGTAAAGCGGCGGATGATCACATCAGCCGTCGAGTGCCGTTTGGTCCAAACTTTGGGGCTAGCACCATATATCTAATGAGCCCAATGACGTGAAAAGGCGTCCTCTACTGATCTGGTAAATCTACATCCAGGTGCCAGCTATAACAGGTCAAGGCAGTCACGTGGCAAATACTGCCCTAGGGATGTGAGGTGTCCGGCATTCACTTATTCTAGGTTACCAGTGCCTATCCTCGCCGACGTTCCTTCCAGAATGTTCTGAAAATTCCCCGGCATTCCGGGACGAGGGTTCGAAATCAGCCGCTGGTGATTTGAGAGTCGGGCTCTTTGCGTTCATTACGATGGTATGAGCGTTTGTCGTTAAGATATCAATGGTAAATTACTGAAGGTAAAATTGCCTAGTAAATCACAAACAGCCAATAAATTCTGGGATTACTTGCAACGTCTTGTAAAAATATACGCAACTATTTTTTTTTAAAGAATGTGTAACAATATGTGAGACTGAGTTGACTAAAGAGGCATATAAGGTGGGTAAGCATTTGTGAAAAGCCTCGGGCATTGAACCTAAGTAACTGTTGTGACAAACAAGTGCCCTGACTACTACACCGTCGTGATAACTTTCACACAAATAACAATAGTATAGTTTATTTGCTCACTTTATATGACAGGGTGTATTTTTAATGACTGTGCATTGTTTGAAAATATTGCCGGTTCAAGTTTTGTATTTACCTGTTATGTTACATGAACTGTACAGAGGGTAAATACAAAACTTATACCGGCAATATTTTCAAACACAGCACAGTCATTAAAAATACACCCTATATAAATCTGCAGTATACACCTGACGAGATGCAGCAAAATTATACCAGGCAATAAATCGTGCAAGTTATTGCTTGTGGCTTCTGTGTTTAAACTTCGACACTGCAAAATAAATTTATTTTCAGCTTTTTACAGTGAAATGTTCAAACATCACAAACGAAACCAATGCGTTACCTCCAAACGCAGAAATGTCAACAGCAATCAGCCGGGAGATCGCTCCGGAAAACTTTGTAGACAAAACTGTTACCTCGCCGGTGACCTTCGAACGTGAGCGGAAATGGAAGAAACCAACCATCACTCGAGAAGATTTCCAGTTGGACGTCTGGAAGATTTTGGTGGCTTAGCCAAAGATTGGTGTTCCTTCCATAAGATTGGCGACTGCCACCCTTGGTGTCATTTTTTCTTGACTGAAATCGGAAACTAGAAAATTGGTCTACGGAGTGGGGTGTAGAGAGGGCTCCAGATGTCTTTAGCGTTAAAAGTGAGGAAATGTGATGGCCTGGCAACACAATGTGCGCTCAACCAATCAGTGTGTGTGAGAAGATAGCACGTAGTGGCCATTTTGGTGCTTCCCGCGCATGGAAAGCGTGAGGTTCGCTGTAACCACGTGGTTTAATTCATTCATGGTTTTCTATCCTCGGGTGTCTTGCAGTCTTGTTCATTTTTCCTCTTCTGCCATGGGGTGTATGGTGTTTTGCATTCTTTCTTATGCTGCTATGTTCTAGCTTTCAGTGTAGATCTTTCCCCCTTTCTTTTTAATTCCTTACTTTTCTGTTCTGCAATATAAAGATAACTGCAGTGTTGTTTATTCTTTGCTTCTATTCTCGGAATCTCCGTGGCGAAGTTGTTATGCCGTCTGCCTAGCGTTCCGAAAGTTGTGGGTTCGATTCCGGCCTACGTCTGTCGGTTCACGAGTGTAATCTACGGAAGGTTCCATTTGGCGATATTTTCCTTCAGCACTGAATCAGTTAAGTTTGTCATTTGTTACTATATAAGTGTTCAAATGTGTTTCTCCTCTTGACATGCCAACAATCTGGCCTGTCAAATGTGTATGATCAACTCGTGGGTCGTATCCGCCTGTTGAATGACTGCCTCTTGTGTATTTTAGTTCATCCTGAGAATACTTTGCATGTTCGTCACAAACCACATGTCCACTGTCATCACATTTTTGTTACGCTCGCTCGCTATGAACTCAAGCGTAGTCCATACACACTAATTCTAGCAGTGATGGATTGAATTTTGAGTGTGGATTAGTGTAACGTGACCGTCATCGTTACCCAGCCGACGTATCACTGTTACCGTGTATACTGACCCCTGGGGCTAGACAGGTATATACACTTGACTTTCCCACCTTGCACTGACCACCTCCCAAGTATTACAAGTATTTTCAGTCTACAAGGCCCCTACCAGATTCGAGACTCCCTCTATCCTCCCCTCACTACCTAGCGACCATTACCCCTAGGGACTCATCCAAGACGTCACTCATAAACTTCAGCAAAGACATGGTAACCAAAATGAGAAGTTTATTATGCTCTAGAGTTCAGAGCAGGCCGTTGAAGAGCCTCATAGGAAGGATGTCTATGTACAATGTAGATGACAGAGAATAATAAAGTAAGAGATGGTCCCATGATCATCATGAGGCACTAGAAGATCTGTTGTGTGTATCCGTCGAGTCGGTCTCTGACACTCACCGGGCTCTCTCCAAGCACTGCGGAATTGAAGCTTGTGGACTCTCTCGGCCTCAATCAAGTATCCGGTGATATGAAATGGGATTGGCCATCTTGAAACTCTTTGACTGGACTGGTCTAACACCACAGATAGTTGCATAAGTGTCACTCAATGACGTGATCACTACATCTGGTTTTCATAAACAGTCTGGCTGGGGCGACCCTCTGGCCTGAGACGTCCCCTGGTGACAATAACTGAGTGCTGCATCCATATTAGAACCTAGCAGTTCAACAATAGTTTAAATGTCTGTGTAACCCGAACTGGGCCGCAGAAGTTCTCATAAACTTTGTAACCTGTAGCAGATAAGTGTCAAAGTAGGTTGTCGAGCATCATGACATGCCTGACTCCAACTGAGTTTGGTCACATAGAATGGTGTTCATTTTGATGATTCAGTTATACACAAGCAAGTAAGTCTCAATAGACGATCAGTCTGTTAGATCAAATCGTGATCTGGCAATGTGATAATCGTCGGACGTCACCTCAACGGGTGATCAACAATGTATTTCAGAATGTACTACCTGGTATGCATAAGGTAAGGTTGCTTTCAACGAAGAAAATGGTATTGACGTGCTCCCAGAGCTATGACATCACCCATGCCTGGGCAGTCTTCCTGGAATGAGTGTGTAGCCAAATCGTTCCATCTAAATATCAGCTTCGGTGGTACTATATAGAAGGTAGACCTGCAAGGAGAGTGGTAGGTGAGAGCATTCGGCACCAACACTGACCTACATGCACAACATCAAAACAACATGCCTTCAGCTAATTAATAATCTATCTTAAAAAGATTACGGGATCTTCTCTACCAAGAAAGATGTTCATGCATGCGTGTGATTCCGTTGTCAGGTTGCAACTTGAATTGCTCGTCTGAGAGGCACGGTTCCAAGACGTACTGGTCTGGTCGTCTAGCACTTCAGTCCCCTCTTCCTGGTACCCCTATCTGTTTCTCCTATTGCTTCATTAAGTACATTTCCTAAATCTACTGTACAGATAGAAAATATCTCTCCGATAGAATTGTTCGTCTGGACAACTCCCCAAGATTGTCAACATAAGCATTCTCATTAATCAATTAATTAATCAATCAATTAATCAACAAGTCAATCAATAAGTCAATCTATCCATCGGTTTCTCTTCTGGGATCTCCCTCCCATACCATGGAGAAAGCCTCCTTGATACCCCCTCTGTTCCAGAGGGCAAGAAGTCTCATTTTCATACATGTGTTCTCCACCGTATGTCGAAGCTGTGAGTTCCATCCCCATTCCATTACCCCGTGGATTAGCCGTAGGCAACGTGTGAATGGTTCAACAGACCTGGTTGGCCAGTTATATCAACTTTAGTATGCAACAAGTCTCTTATCCCATATTTCCCCTTGTCTCTCTAAGTATCCAAGCATCCTTCCCCTCTTCAGCCTGACTCTAAAATAGGTGTCCCCAGACTATAAGGATAGAGCATAGGAAAGTGTAGAATATATCACCGATTGTTCCCCCAAAATCCCGACGTAAACGCACAGGCATCTCGCCCTGACTCACGTCGTCCCACGACACGTCGTTCACTTTCGCATCGCACTTTATCATATAATATATACGCCACAATATCACTGACGAAATTATCAGCACACTTTCCTGGAATGACACCACCACTATTTCGTTGTAATTAAATTAGTAGCACTGTCACGAATTGGCAGCCTTTACTTCCCAGAACAATTTTCGGTTCACTGTTGATGGGCCATGTAGAGGATCAACAGACGAACAAAACTGTTTTCTCTATATTCAAGGCTATACTGTCTTGACGTAAGCTTGCAAAACCTGCAAGTAAACAACCACCAGGAATGGCTTTCTATTTGGGAAGTTAATTTGACACCAGTACCGGTCACCCCCAGATCAGTTTCACAGTCTTATCAATCCAACCAGACGGGAGGGCAGACTCAGGGGACTGAATAGTAATTAAAACCAACCAGGCATGACGCAGCAGAGTTGTAAACTGGCTGTTGACCATGAGAACCTAATTGTTCCCTTGACATGACACCTGATAAGAATAGCTAGGAAATCGCCCAACCGCGATGGATGACCCCATCTGGTAGAGACTAGAGGCGCAAGGTGTGAAATCACTGATAGGACTCAGTGGGCTAATAATTGTCAGACCCACAGGTGTGAAGACTAGTGTGCATGCAGAAAGAATTTTATGACTGGACAGACTTGGAGTTAATTGCAATTAACGTCAGGAGGAGATAAGAAGAATTTAGGAATGGAATTCCTGGGAGATAAGTGTCTACTGCTAGGCTAGGTATAAAAACCCACGATAGACCTTTTCCTTTTAGATTAAGTCTGACTTCAGAACAGCTCTCACAAGGAGCACCTATGTTATAGATCTCAAGACTAGAGACTACTGACTAGGTAGAGCCAGGACTGGCAGACGTCAGAATGCCGGCAAGCTGTTTCTTTTGTGTGTGTCTACTGGAGAGTGGGGATCTGGACCACAGATCCAGATAGATCGAGTAACAAGTAAAGTTACGTAATGTTTGTCATCAATATCAATATGCATATGATTTCATCATCCTCATATTGACAATCATCCTATGTCTGTTGTTATGATTAGCAAATAAATGTTGTAGTATTGTAACTCATAGTTCTGTCATTATATTTTTTCCAATTGTGCATACGTATTGTTGTGTACATTGGTGGGGGTTCACTTACACACCAAGGAAAGGAGCAGTCAGGGAGAAAACCTGTACTGAGATAGTCGTCTATACTAATATGTTTTGACTTAAAACATCTATCTTAAGCTAACCTTCTCTTTCCTATACCTTGGCGAATATTCAGCACAGTTCATTTCATTTTGTAACGAGCCACTTGGAGCTGTACGTTGGATATTCATGGGCTTAATCTGTAGTTCAGCCATATAGATTTTGTCCCTAGTCAGTTTCTGACTATTTGGGGTTGCTCGCCAGTGAATAATCCATTCATCAAGCTGGTGGGGCAATCCGACTTATGACAAGCACTAATCGAAAGAATACACAACACCACAGTCCTAGCACAAAATAGCAGTACCACATCTTTGGAAGAATTCCGCACCACATCAGTCTAACTGATTAATCTATAATCATTAGTAACATAATACATGCTGAACTGAATCTTAATCTGTCCCCAAAAAGGACTCTTGGTAATAGCAGTAATAAGTTCACAACAATTGTAATGTTCCTCTAAATAACTGCGAGTTCTTAAAGTACACAAACTTTATATCGGTCTCATAACATTTGCCTATGTTAAAAGACTTGTTTACACCCTTAGTTCTACCTTATATTCACAGAATAACTGTTATAACGACAAAATAAACAAACAAGCCCCGTCCAAGTTGTCCGCTCAGTATCGATCGCCCGACCTAATAAATATTCATGAGTCACGTACTCACAACACAATTAGCGGTGTTTACTATCACGTAATTCTCTGTATCAAGACACGAAAAGAATTAAATATGTTATTACCTTATACCAGGAGTCATTACCACGTTCAGCCATGATTATTGTCAGGTGCAGGACTGCCCCTTATAGACAATATGGGCTGCGTTTCGAGCGTCTGCTCTGCTGGATGGCTAGCAGCTGAGTTGTGTACTAATCTCGATACACGCAGAAGTTGCGTGGATCATGGATTCTATCCACGTGGAAATTATTCCTAGTCAGTTCACATGGTGTTTGAGTGCACTACGCTAACTCGAATTTTCGACTCGAACAAGTTCGGGAACATTATGGGCCAAACTTCCCCGTAGTTAAAATTAACCCGAGACCTAAATATTCCACGAAACCCTTCCTACTGGAAATCCTTTCCGCGAAGACCAGCGTGTTTGGTCAACTCGCGACAATTAACTATTCCTTATTAACAGTGTCCCTCACCATCAGGCGAACCCTCTCCGACTTCAGGTGTACTTGTAATTTACGTCTCCAAGTCAATCCACTGATAGTCGTCTAACGCGCGTCAGTTGCTCCCAGCTAGGATACAGATTCAGATAATTACCCTTAATATTGTCATGTAGCGTGTTTCATGTAGTTTTGTGTCGATTTGTGTTTGTTTGTTCTGTGCTGACGAAGGCTTTAGCCGTAACGTCCAATTTGTTTCTTGTAATCGTGTTTCAGTAAAGCTCACAATCTGCTTCTCGTTTTTATTTTTTATTTTTTTTTTTTGGGGGGGGGGGGGATTCATTCATTTCCTTTTTAAGCTTTACTAGTTCCCCTTATTCTTGTCCACAAGTCAGGGATGACAGGTTAACATTTTAGCCCAACTTTCCGGTGTAGGGGTCAAACCCCTAACCTCGGCATCAGCACACTGGATGTTTAAGAACACGCGTTCTTATGCATTCTCCCACGCTGATCTAAACTGCCATCACATGTTTCTGGCGTTTGTTATCATATGGTACATGTTTCATTGTTTGTTATCATTTGCAGTATGATTCATGGTGTACGTGTCTTGTTTGTTATCATTTGCTATATTATTCATGGCGTATGTGTCTTGTTTATTGTCATATGGTGTATGTTTCATGGTATATGTATCTTGTTTGTTAGCATAAGGTATATTTTTCATGGTATATGTATCTTGTTTGTTGTCATTTGCTATAATATTGATGTTATATGTATCTTTTTTGTTATCATATGGTATGTATATGTATCTTGTTTGTTATTATATGGTATATGTTTCATTGTATATGTATCTTGTTTGTTATCATATGGTATATGTATCGTTTTTGTTATCATATGGTATATGTTTCCTCTTATATGTATCATGTTTGTTATCATTTGGTATATGCGTATTGTTTGTTATCCTATGGTATGTTTCATGGTATAATTATCTTGTTGGTTGTCGTTTGCTATATGATTCATGGTATATGCATCTTGTTTGTTATCATATGGTAAATGTTGCATGGTATATGTATCTTGTTTGGTATCATATGGTATATGTTTCATGGTATATGTATCTTGTTTGGTATCATATGGTATATGTTTCATAGTATATGTACTTTGTTATCATATGGTATATGTTTCATGGTATGTGTAATTTATTTGTTATCATATGATATCTGTATTTTGTTTGTTATCATATAGTACATGTTTCATGCTATGTGTACCTTGTTTGTTATCATGTGGAACATATTTCGCGGTATATGTAATTTGTTTGTTATCATATGGTATATGTTTCATGGTATGTGTATCTTATTTATTATCATATGGTATATGTTTCATTGTATATGCATCTTGTTTGTTATCAAATGGTAAATGCTTCATTGTATATGTATCTTGATTGTTATCATATGATATAGGTTTCATTGTGTACGTGTCGTGTTTGGTATCATATGATACGAGTACATGTTTCATGGTATATGTATTTTGTTTGTTATCATATGGTATATGTTTCATGGTATATGTATTTTGTTTGTTATCATATGGCAAATGATTCATGGTGTATGTATCTTGTTGTTATCATATGGTATATGTATCTTATTTTTTATAGTATGGTATATGTTGTCACGTGTGGCCTGTCAAGTAAGTAAACATAAGTAAAGGACACGGTCACGTGCCTTAAAGCTCAATGGGCACATGGTACCCGTGGCAGGAACTTGCTGTGGGTGTGTGCAATACTAGGACCATCACATTTCTTAGGCCTGAGTGCACTGGCGAAAAGGTGGTCAGTCTTTCCTCTGGTAGCGGACGGCGAGTGCCGGCATCGAACCCTCATCAGGCAATGCTCACGCCATTGGCAGCGTGATGTCCTTATCATGACACCAACTCAACCTGTATGAACATATGGTGCTAGACACCTGTTTTGTTTTTATTATAAACCAATGGGTCTTTTTTGGGTAGTGTAGCCAGTATCACTCCAGCCATCTTGACTTTCCAAGACATGACCTGATACACATTTGAGGCTGGGTCATCGCGGAGAACCAGGTAACTTTTACAAGTCCACGCCAATGCTGATTTGAACTCACGACCACCGGCCCGGCAGGTGAGTTACAACGCTACCACGCTCTCGTTTAACAATGATGTAATAAAAGGGAATATAGAACTAGCAATGAGTACCGTCTTTTAGGCACATTTCTAAGAATTGAGGCTTCCTATGAGCACGAAGCCTTCAACCGCATGTCGCTTTCACTGGTTTCTTTTATCCTCTACCTCTTGAAATAGTGCAGCTCCTTGAGTTACACACAGCACACGTTGGGAAACCATCCATCCATCCATCATGTGCCATGCCGGTAAGCGTGGGCGGTCATGTTCTGCCATCTCACTCGATCACCAGAGTCGTGGATCAGCTCCGTGTTTCTGTCTCGACCATGCCACAAGGCCAAGCCATCCAGGTACTTGCTTCTAGGTCTTCCCCTTGGTCTGTTCCCCTCGATCTTACCAGTTGTCACCAAATTCTCCAATCCATTTCTTCTCATAACATGCCCAAAAAATGTTGACTGTCTACGTCTAATTTCTCTAATCAATTTACGATCTTCATTTGTTTCTTGAAGGACTTGTTCATTGGTCTTTCTGGCTGTCCATGGTATTCTTGGGAAACCAGCAGGCGAAATAATTGGTTGGGTCGTTGCAGCCGATATAAAAACAAATGGATAAGAGCATTCGCAGTTGGATAAGCATTTGGCGCACTGTCTTTTAACGTTGGGGCTTCCTGAAGTTCATGTCGATATTGATGTGAGGGCATTGGTTGTACGGTTGTAGTCCAGAGAAATATCTGTAGACCTCCCCGTCACTTTTGCAATTGGCACGGGTGTGTCAAAACTTCTTGCACCTGGAACACTACAGCACGCTTCGAATGTAATGTTCCAGGGCTTGCTCTTTCTTGTCCCATCTGATGGTCTGTAGCATGGTTCGGTCTTCCGATGTGATGATGATGATTATGGGGGGTGCTGGTTTTTCCCATGACTGGGAGAGGCGATTAATGATAGCCTTTTATGAAGGTATGGACAAATCAGCACATTACCGGAGGCATTCTAATGGAGATGGCTAGATGTATAGAACCATGATCGTCTACGTCAGTCAGCAAGACACATGATACTGATAGTATGTTATGAATGACAAACGTTTTAACACTATGTCCCTCTTTCTGTGACTAGGGGTTTAATGAGCTTTCTGAGGACTGTTAAAACTCCTTGCACACACCCCCCCCCCCCCCCCCCCCCCATGGTGGACCCCAGAAGTAGACCATGCTTGGAAAGCAAAGAGAGCTGCAGTGAAGCAGCTAAGGAAAGTGCGACAGACACCCAGAAGCTCACGAGAGGAAGTGGACACCACGGAAAATGTCATGAAAGACAAGGTGGAGGTCTTCAAGCGCTGTGCTGGAGAGGCCAAAAAGGCAAAATGGGAATGTTTCATGAATTAGATTGGAGGTGATAGAACACTGTGAAAATCCTGGAAACTGTACAGACAAATGCAAAGAAAAGATCGGCCTATGACAGTGGGAACAATTTATAGAGATGATGGTGTGCGCGTGACAACAGACAAAGAGAAAGGGGAGGCGTTTCTCCAGAGAATTTTAGAGCAGATCAATCATAATGATGCGGACACCAGGGATGCAGTTAGAGAGGAGTTATCTGGCACCATGAAGAATATGCATTATGAAGACATCATGCGGGTTGAAGATGTTAAACGTATTTTGAAAAATGCAAAAGACACGGCACCAGGGCCCGATGGGGTTAAGTATGGCCACATGAAGGCTTTGAGCGATGCAGACCTGAAGGAGATGACCGACAGCTTTAACCAGAGCATTAGGACAGCATCAGTACCGCAGGACTGGGTGCACAGCTATCTCATCCCTCTCCCAAAACCATTCAAGGATCATTCAATGCTTAGCGGCTTTAGGATCATCACCCTTCAAAATACATTTGGGACGGTTCTTGAGAAGATAGTCGCTGTCAAGCTGCAAGAGGTTTTGGAAAGGGGGTAGCTTCTTCCAAGAGGCCTGGGAAGATACAGGCCAGGAAAAGATACCTGGTCAAATGCAGCCACTTTTGCCTTTGACGTTTTTGAGGGGTTCCAGAGTAGGCTGGAAACGATGGCGGCAGCGATTGATCTCGGGGATGCATACAACAGAGTTAGATATGATATTTTGATGACCGCACTGATAGAGCAGGGGGGTCAATCCCTGGCTGATGAACTGGATAGTAACCGTCCTGCATTCTCGTCGGGTTGCTCTCCGTCTGGGTGCATGGACCTCAGAACTGCCACATAGCTATTTAGAAGTAGCACACCGTACATGGAACCAAAAGATAAACGCAAGCCGAACTGCAGTGGACAGTATAGTGGACAGCGCACAACCACTAGGACGTCACGGCCATGTTCACCGGACAACGAAAACTTGACAACGGGATATATGCTGTGGGAAGTCAGAATGAAATGGACGTGTTTGTGGTTTTCTAAGGACGAAGTATTTCGGTTATAAGAAATTGAAGTGTGGTAAAAGACAAAGGGAGACAATCATAAAGACTGATCCTTCCTTCACTACGGTGCTAAGAGGTAAAGAGTAGTTCTGACTTCGTTACGGCCAAAGAAGAAAAATAGTGAAAAGAGAGAGAACCTCACACCGCCTCAACCGACAAAAAAAGATGATAGTAATTAGATAAGAAGATGTACGAGATCTCAGGCAGAGGCAGAAACTATTTTATAGATGTTCACACAGGAAACACCATGTTAGAGCCCAGGCAATGAATTAAGGTGTTAGATTGTGGTGGAAATAGTGGTTGTAAAAACTAAAAGAGACTAAACAAAGAAATCAAAAACAGTACAAAAATAGCTCTTTATTTATCAACTGCTACAAATTTTGGTGACAATTTGTGTTCAAACACATTGAATAAAGCATTCAATAAGGGATGTTCAATTACAGATACAACAGACAACTGTATATATCAAACAACAACAGTGGGTAACACCCAACCAATCAACACCACTTAAGACAACAGGGTACACCAAGTACCACAACACAGGTGCTCCAAGCAATAGCTGGTTAGACTGACACAATAAAGAACCTTGACACAAGCAACACTGCACAGACAATAAGGCACTACAAAAACATAGGTTACACAACATAAACCCCAAGACACGACATAAACAAAGAGTTGTGACACAATTTACTATCCCACCAAGAACCCAGGCCTGCTGACACTAACTAGTCAGCCGCTCCTGTAACAGTGGAAAACACAATCTATGATTATCATGGTAAAGACAACATATTAAACACATGAAGCAATGAGCACATGCAATATAACATTTGAATTAACCCATAGATCATAACTGCCCTAATAATCTAATTATCCATTTTGCTATTCTGAGGTAACCCTTGCTGTCTGTCATGGTCATTCTTTGCTACCTCCTTCTTCAAGATGACTGAATCTCTAATTGTTAAATAAAATAATCAATGTTGCATCATCAGATCACCCACTTTGTCTCCTCCAGTTGTGCCACTGCTGTCATGAGATTACACTTGATATTGCTAGGACGAAACACCTTTTAATGCAACAATCTCAATCTGCTCCACCTTCCCCTACAGCTCAACATTCACTTACCCCAGACATCACAAGCAAATGCAACATCTCAACACTGATTTGGCTAACAAACATCAGACACTGCAAGCAATCACAACATCTCAACACTGATTCAGTTAACACATACCAGAACGACATCTGTGTGCTGACAAATTGGGTTACCTTCCCTGCCTACCAAAATAGCTACATTTACCAAGGAACCCATAATCAGTTCCCTGTCCACACCTTACAGAGTATTTTATACATTAATTTGTACCAAGTCACCGGTAACACAGGACAACACAGTATTTCCTATAGACCACAAGTTCATGGAACACTATCAATGTTCAACCCAAGATATTGTCACAACTAAACACTATCTACTATATTCTCAGCCTAATGCTCAACAATTCCCTACCCACTGTTATGCTTTACTCCTCTACAACAATACACAACATTATAGACTCCGCCACCATCAGACATTCAGCCTAACAATGTCCAAGTTTGCATGAAGAATACCAGCACTAATATACCATACAGGTTACAGCATTTGATTAGCATTACAACCTAACAACCAGCAAGCAAAACATGTCTAACTATGAAAAGCAACAGACATACATACAATGTGGAATCACCTTATTTGTAGAATGTGACAATGTAACCTTACACATAGAAGAATCACAACATTCACAGAAAGTTAAAGATAAAGATAAACATTTATTACACAGGAACTCAATTGAGGCACTCTCTGAGGCCCCTAAGATAGCTCATAAAATAAACACACAATATTACTAAGTGAAAGTACACCAAATAGTGGCCAGAGTGCCTAATTCATATGAGACAGGATCCAAGCACAACAATGTCCATGGCAGGATACAGAACATTAGTACTAATATAATAAACAGTGTACTATATATATTATGTCATTATTACACACTAATGACCAATAAGTGTTATTCAAGGCCCAACACAATCAGTGTAATATTATTTGTGAGTGGACAGCAAATGTACAGTTGTGCGCTCTGTTCCCCACCATTCTTCCTATGATACACCGGTTATAAATTTTGCCATCTTACGCTTCATGTCACACGACAAATACATATTAATATCTCTGCGAAGGGTGGTAGGCAGTACTAAATCACATCCTCTCCACCGTGCGACAACCGCCATGCTTAACTTAGGACAGAATCTCAGTCACTGATTCCATCAACAACTTGATACACCTACACAAACATTACTGCATTCTGGTAACAGATGTGATGCCAGACTTCACTTACTGCTGAACACCCAATTCCTGTACTATGTTGAATATTGTTGAACTGCCAAATTGTGTATAATTCTAACATTAAAGGGCACTGAAGTGATTCATTCAGGCTATTCTAGTTAACTGTGTACCTACTAAAAGTACATAGCATCAATGTATTCATTTCTCCCCAATTACTATTTATGTGGCCTAACTACATATATTAACCATTAACCCATCATTGCCACATATAACATGTAAGTACCCTTCCCTGCTTTACACATGTTATAAATATTACACATATATTATGGTTATTTTCCCCTACTCATTGTTGCTTTGGAGTGTTCATACCCAACACTTGACCAAACATCCAATGTGATGCTCACTGACATAAGCCTGGGTCACTGACATTGAGTTGAGTGACCGGGCAGGAGGAAGAATGGAGATGAGAGTGGGAGACAGTAAAGTGACTGACCTGGCTACGAGGAAAACAATCAACCCTCAGAAATAATGGGGCGGATATGAGTGGAAATCCCCAGGGGGGGATGGGTCGAAAGACAGTGGTGTGTTGTGTGAAGTGAGGAGACGAAAAAGTCAGTGAGAGAAGAGACCGACTGCGGGTCAGGTCGTTTAAGAGAGAGCTCCGTGTTGTGTTGTTCTTCGAGTGGTGAAGACAGGCCTGAACCCAGAGTGGGTTCTGTATTGAGTGTGGGCCTAAACCCAGAGTGGGTTCTATAGTTGAGCAGTGGCTCCAACCCAATGTGTGGGTTGTATTGTGGGAGACCCAGCCGTGGATAGTAGCTGGATTACCTCTCTTGTGGATTGAGATTAGAAGCCAGCCGTGAGAAGGCATTGATGTGTGCTGGTTAAATTGTGAGGAGGATATTTCTATTCTATGGATTACGTTATGTTCCTGGATGTATAAACCTGTTCCGTTTGTCCGTCTTATTTTTGTAATAAAGGATTATGTGCGCCAACGGAATCTTGTTTAATGCCTGGTGAATATGCACTGCGGGGGTGAGTTACATTGCAAGACAGATATCTCCATTGACACACCATGAACATCGTTACCTAGACAACGACCATCACACAAAACTTATCATCAATATCATGAACAGTATCATCGTGAGAACTTCGTGATATTATCATCAAGAGAAACGTGTGACATCTGGGCGCTCGTCACTTAGTAAGGAGTATCTGTGGGCTCTTCGCTGAAAGAGAGGAGTTATTATCTGTGACTTCGTTCCATCAATTTATACAGTACTGCGTCAAGAGAGTAACAGCAATTCTGTTGTGTGTGTAAGACGCCACATCGAAGAAAAAACTGTCAGCGCGCGGGGAGGGTACGCGGCGGAAATCACAAGCTAGCAGACAGTTCAAGTGAAGTCCACTACAGGTGATTTGGACCCAACCATATCGCTAAAGCGAATGGGGGTGCAGCGGCAGCACAAAAGTCGGTGATAAAGACACGCCATACAGACTAACCGGGAGAGTCCTTTACGGTGACAGGTAAATTTTATACCAGGCAGGAGGGCTGAAACCAGCAGACGCGGCGATGAAAGACCAGTGTTGAATCCAGAGTGGCGAGGGCAGCGTGTGTGTGTGTAGGACGTCGCTGTCGGTGATAATGACAGGATTGGGAACCAAAGATAATTGACAGGTGTGTGTGCTGGAGGCAAGCGCACTGTGTTGTTGCAAGTTGACTGGTCAAGATTATTCGACGCAGTAAATAGGACGGGTGGGTACACCAGCGTCCAGGTACGAGGGGAAAGTTACGTTAACCCCCACCACAGCCGTGCTAGGGCAGCAGTGGAAAGTGTGATTTTTCCACGAAGTTAATACCGCAGCCGGGTGGGGCTGTCAAGTTTGTGTGAAAACTGGTTTACGGAGGAATTTTTCACTGAGAGATAAAGAGAAATTGAGGTGTCCGGCAAGGCCAAGGCCGTAGACAGTGGAAAGTTACTGAGATGTTCCATAGTGGAACTGGATAAACAAGCTGTTTTTGTGTGAAACCAGACTTGATTGTTCGTCTTTGTTCAAGCCTTTGTCATCATTATTCTGTTATGAGCAAACAGTTTTAACTTATCGTCATCGCAACCATTGTCGTATTTCTTTGCCAATAAGGATCTATATATCCAAATTTAAAGCGCTGAACATTGGCTGCCATTCTTCTTTTCTCTTTGGTGAATCTTGTCGGATAACGGAAATCCATAACATTAATGATACAGCGAAGCGCCATCTCCGCAACGAGAGTAACAACAAATCGAAAGAACACTTTGGATTATTACCACGTACAGAGAAAGTACAATAACGTTACGGATATCACTATCATCTTCAACTTTTGTCGACAGTTGGAACTTTTGATCACCACGTGAATTCAATAACCACTCAACAAAACAAGAAGTCGGTTTGAAATCTAGCGTCGTAGACATTGAATAAAAAGAACTTTTGGCGACGGATTAGTGGGCACATATTTATCGGCCAACGATGTGGACATTCTGTGTGCTGCTCATTGTCTTATAAATATTGTTTTCGGTTGTTAAGCTGTTACTTGTATGTGGTCCAGTGTTTGTCAAAAGTAGGGGATTTGTTGGGGTGTTTCTCGAGAGTCGGGATACAGCACAATAATTTATTTGTCTTTCTGGTGCTTACGATATTTTTGTAAGAAAAACGTTAATGAGTTGACGTATCGTGCAGGGGCATTGAAATAGTCTTAACCAATATCTAGAGCCGAGTTGTCTGACGTCAGATTTGTGTATATGTTGATGCTATAAATTGTTTTTGTTTCTCTTTCTTTTCGTTATATTTACATATAATATTTGTTGTGTTCGGATATATGTTTTTATTGTGATCTTTCGTCATTTCTGCTGTCTAGTGGTCTTGGTCAATTTATATTTTTATTTTACGCGCACTGTGGATGTCTCTACACAAGCTTGTGGTTGTTACTGAAATATTACACATATATTATGGTTATTTTCCCCTACTCATTGTTGCTTTGGAGTGTTCATACCCAACACTTGACCAAACATCCAATGTGATGCTCACCATAATCACAGACTAATCCTGTAAACATATCTTGCTGCTGTATACACATACACATATGATTCTCACCACTCTGTTGTTAAGTAACCTTCATTTCTAGCAAACTCACAAGCACTTACTCCCTTCCATGCCAACATGGCCTACATGGCTCCATGTGGCATTATTTCAGTCTTTACTATAAATTAATTTATGACCCCACACATTGTATATTTTGGTGAATCTCCCACATATCTATTTAGCCAGTAACACATTAATGCCATAGGATAACCATGTAAAATAATTCCCAACAAAATAATCTTGTGCCAGCATGGCTGGCATGACATGACATCAGTCTCTATGATACTTAACCACCATAAATGACCTATTCTACATATTTCACATCACCATTGTCTGATTGCTGACATCTCTATGTGTTACATGTTATTTTCATAAAGCTTTAGGGATACTAAATCCTTCTGTAGAACAGCTCATTTCAATAGCACTTATTCATACTATCTATTTATATTTATTTGTTCCTACAAACTCACATAACTAGCAACTATTTTCACCCACGCCTGTTCCACCATGTAAACACTTTCAAGTTGGTAAACTGGCGTGTGCTGCGATTATACAAATATTTATTAAATTAAACATTTTAAACTTAGTCAGTTAAAACTTACAGTTTTGTCACAACATTAGTTGACACAGATAAATTCAGGGAATTGTTCCCACACCTGACAACAACAGAACAGCACTGAACTGAAGGTCATGCTGCCCGCATCTCTCATCAGCACAAAGGACTGCTAAAACAAAACAGGCTTCCGATTCCTTTGTTAAGCCGAGTTCCGGTGGTGGCCAGGACCATACGGCTTTGATAGACCAAACTAAGGTGCATCGGTTTGTTGTAGACACCAAGGTGCATCGGTTTGGCGCTATCACAGAAGGATGACGGCCGACTTGTTCTGAGCTATAAAGATCTAACGATAGTTAGTGGAAACGCCATGTATGAACGAATAACCGGCACCCTCTAGACGAATTGATTCGGCACAAGTGATAACACCGGAGACAGATGGATTCAACCGAGGAAACATGGTGAAGATAATAACGGTGAGACAGCGGACATGTGGAAGGTTAGTAGGCACTCATAGTAACTTAGGCCGCCCCCCCCCCCCCCGAATAACTCGGGACACTAAGATTGTGTGCTATTGCCTGTGCATGTAATATCTGGACGACCAGAATAAATCTCATGTGTATTCCATTTCACGCTGTCTCGACAATTTGTTCTCAAGTTTACATTTGTTGCCAATTATTATTGAGCCAAGGATACTGTAGTGTAAGTCAAGGAGTTAAGACATGGCTGTAAGTTAAGACGACTTGCATTATAGCAAGAACCACATATTTTAACCCCGGAACTGCCACGGGGATTTGCAATCACACCGGTGCTCTTTAACGTGTATACGAGCAAGATTGCAAACCTAGAAGCACCAGGGGTTGGAAGGATACTAACATTTGCAGATGATATTCTTGCATATAGACAGGGGGAGATAGGGAGCAAACAACCCAGGAGCTACAGGCGACAGTAGACAAAGTGATTGACTGGTGCACTGAAATGAGTGCTGTCATCCACCCGGAAAAGGCATCTGTTTTGTGGTGCTCTCTGGACAACAGGATTGTGAGTGCTGATGTTCCAAGCCTCACGATAGATGGTAGACACGACAACAAAGAGAACAAACTGAAGTATCTAGGAATCACATTTGACAGGAGTCTGTCCTTCAAGGATCATGTGGAGACGGTTGTGACAAGGTCTCAAAAGGGACTCAATGCACTTAAAACTATGGCTGCAATGGACATAGAGCAGAGAATGCTTTTCACACTATACCAGCACTTGATCCTCTCAGTAATTGATTATGGATTAGGTCTGCTCACTGTCTCAGAGAGTCAGCTGGTGAAGTTAGAGCGCATACAGAACGAAGCTATGCGGGTCATTCTGGGATGCACTAGAGACACCCCAGTAGTGTGTATGCGTTACATCCTTGGTTTGACGACTGTTGCTGGTAGGCTCAAGGTGATGCAGGCGAAGGCATACTTCAGAGTAGTTGCTGACACAGATCACCCGTTGAATGAGGCGCTGGACGCCGTTAAGGGTCTGCGAGTGATAAGAGGAAAATCATGGAAGTCTCAGGCGGAAGATACGATCAGACAGGTGTGCCCCTTGGAGAACATTAGGCGTGGAGAGGAGTGGGTCAGAGTGCCAGCGGAGCAGTCAGACTTGTGCAGAGTTATAATCAAATTGAGCCGGGAGTGCAGGGAGTGGCCAGCAGGGGCCACGGAAGTGGAAATCCAGCAACTAATTCAGGATAATGCTCTCTCGGGTGATGTGATTATCTACACAGATGGGTCGGTGTTGAGATGTAGGAGAAGTGCCTGGGGGTTCTTCTTCTTCGTAATGGTCGACGTTTGGTGCAGGAAAGCGTGACATATGATATCTCAACATCTAGCTTAAGAATGGAGGTGGAGGCGGTCAGTGCAGCTTTCCTCTGGATGGAGAATACGATACACACACACACACACACACACACGCGCGCGCGCGCGCACACACACACACACACACATCGTTATTGTAACTGACTCAGAAAGCATGCTAAGGACGGTGAGGACAGGCAAGCGTTGGGCAGAGTGACTTGCTTCGCTTCGGAGTTCTCGGGTGGCAACATCGCCTGAATCTTTTCTCCGGGGCATGCCGGTGTGCTGGGGAATGAAAGGCTGACAGATTGGCTGGTTCTGCAAAACTTGGTGGAGTATTGGTGCATGACAAGGCAGCCGTGGTTGCGGCCTTGTGGGAGCTTGTGTACACCTCGGAGGAGCAAATGGATCACCATGGTCTGGCAAGAATGAGAGAGCGAGGAATGACGAGGGAATCTGGCCGACGCTCGACGCTCAGAGGAAAGGCGATGCGGACATTTAATCAGTTTGCTACTGGTACTATTGGTGTTGGAACACTTCGCTGGCTGCCGAGGATGGGGACGGAGCGATTATGGGAATGCCCCGAATGCTGTGATGTCGGTTCCTAAATCAATCAATCAATCAATCGATCGATCAATCAACCAATCAATCTGAGACTACTACTACTACTACTACTACTACTACTACTACTACTACTACTACTACTACTACTACTACTACTACTACTACTACTACTACTACTATTACTACTACTACTACTACTACTACTACTACTACTACTACTACTACTACTACTACTACTACTACTGCTGCTGCTGCTGCTGCTGCTATTACTACTACTATTAATTTTTTTTCGCATATCCTATTTACAGGACATCGCTATCAACACCGGCATTTTACCGATGTTGTTGATTTCTTGGCAACCTTACGCTCAGTAGTTTGTCATTGCTTTCTGGGCGACCGGCTCACATACCCCCATAAGTAACCAAAGCGACGCGATCCGCTACCGAATCTCGCTCAGCTGTGTTACCCTACATGTATATACGGGATTACTGAGAAAGTGATTAACTCCTTAGCCAGGGAGACCGGCCTGCTACTACTACAAAACAATAATATAGCTTTATACATTTGTTTAGAGTTTGCATTGGCACCTTTCCGTCTTGACAGACGATAGTTTGGTACATTGTGCTTCAAAAAGGCTTAATAACTACGATCCATGGCGGTGGCGAGTGTGGCTGGTAAGGCCAATTCATGCTGCAAATGTTTGCCCACAGTAGGTGCATGTGAAAACATGGTCACTTCCACCATTTTGCACCATCTTACGTCTCTCACGCTCTGTGTGTGCTTTATCTGCAATCATGTTCTCCTTTGTCTTTATTCCATTTCTGATAGTTGCCCTCCATGCAACACGTTCAGCGGCGACGTGCTCCCAATGTGCATTATCAATGCCTGTATCAATCATGTCCCGCTTACACACATCTTTGTATCGTAGTAGAGGCCGACCCTGAGATCTCCTACCCGTCTGTAATTCACCAAAAAAGATGTCCTTTGGTATTCTACCATCATCCATCCTCCTAACGTGTCATATCCATCTTAGTCTACGAAAACTGAGCGTGGAATACACCGTCACACAACCTGATCTTTCCAATACTTCAGAATTTGTGATTTTGTCTTGCCACTTAATACCAAGTATTCTTCGCAGACACCGCATATGAAAGCTGTTTAAACGTTTCTCTTGGCGTGAGTAAGTTGTCCAGGTTTCACTGCCATAAAGAAGAGTACTAAGGACACAGGCTTGGTAGACGAGGACTTTTGTTTTGGCAGTAAGCTTCCTGTTCTCCCAGACTCTTTTTGCTAACATTTTCATTGTTGCTGCTGCCTTGCCAATCCTGATGTTGATTTCCTGATCGAGGGATAATTTGCTATTTACCTCTGATCCTAGATATGTAAAATGGTCTACTATCTCCAGTTCGGCGTAGCCAATAAAGATTGATGGTACACCATGTGCACCTTGTGACATAATCTGTGTCTTCTTTTTGTTAATTGTTAAACCAAATTCAGAACAAGCATTGGAGAATGCAGATAGTAGATGTTGTAATTCTTCCTCAGAGTGGGTCGGAATCGCAGCATCATCCGCAAAAAGCAACTCTCTGATTAGTACCCTGCTAATTTTGGTCTTGGCCTTCAATCTCTGAGCATTATAGAGGCCACCATCTGAGCATGAGTGAATATATATACCGTCATCCTGATCACGAAAGGCATATTTCAGTAGAATTGAAAAGTATATCCCAAAGAGGGTAGGGGATAGTACCACAACCTTGCTTAACTCCACTCTTGATTTCAAACTCTTCTGAAGTTGAGCCATCAAACTTGATTATACCCTTCATGCCTGTGTGGAACGATTCCACAATGGACAGAAGAGTTGGTGGGCAGCCAATCTTCTTTAGTGATTTGAACAGACCCTCACGACTGACCAAATCGAATGCCTTTGTGAGGTCAATGAAGGCAATAAACAGTGGCTGATTTTGTTCTCGGCATTTTTCTTGCATCTGTCGCAATGAGAATATCATATCAATGGTAGACCGGTTCTGACGGAAGCCGCACTGTGATTCGGGGTAGACTTGATCTCCCAGGACTTGAAGTCTGTGCAGGACAATTCTGGCAAATACTTTCCCAACAATACACAGAAGTGAGATACCCCTATAGTTGTTACAGTCGCTCCGATCTCCCTTGTTCTTGTACAACGTTATGATGTTTGAATCTTTGAAATCCTGTGGGACTTGCCCTTCTCGCCAGCATAGCTCTATTAGCTGGTGGATCTGTAGAGGGAGTGTGTCTTGCCCACTCCTGATTACCTCTATTGGAACCCCATCCTTACCTGGAGCCTTGCCAGATGCAAGCTCATTTATAGCACACTTAACTACTGTTATAGTGGGAAGTGTGTCCAGGTGGTCAAGAGTTGGCAGGGCCTCTATGGCGTTGAGGGCATCATCCGCTAGCTTGGTGTCACTTGAGTAAAGCTCTAAATAGTGCTCGACCCATCTATCCATCTGCTGTTTCTTATCAGTGATGATTTCTCCAGTCAAGGTTTTCAGCGGTGCACTTTTTTTGATCATTGGACCACAGGCTTTCTTTATCCCTTCATACATGCTTCTGATGTTTCCCTTATCACTTGCGATTTGAATGGACTCACATAACTTGATCCAATAGTCATTCGCACACTGCCTGGCAGCCTTTTGTACATCCTTCCTCGCTTGCTTCAGCTCACTCAGAGTGTTACGCGTTGGTCTTTCCTTGTTTCTTAAGAGAGCTATCTTCTTTTTATCAATCAAGGGCTGCAGTATCTGGCTGTTTGCCGTAAACCAGTCCTGCCTCTTATCATCCACAGTGCCGTAAACCCCTACCGCTGTTTTATAAATAGTTTCCTTAAGTTTACTCCATTTATCATTTACTATACAATTTTCTTATGTATCATTGAAAGCGTCTTCAAGTTGCTGTTGAAATTCAAAGCACTTTCCAGGATCGTGAGTGTTAGTAATATTAATCCTGGGGCTAGACTTGTGTTAGCTGTGTAGATTCTCTTTGGTCTCAGTCTAACCCTTGCAACAACCAAAGAATGATCTGTATCACAGTCAGCACTGCGGTAACTTCGAGTTAATGATGTATGGTTCAGATGTTGTCTCCGTGTGATAATGAAGTCCAGCTGATGCCAATGGCTGGATCTTGGATGTTTCCATGTGACCTTATGCATCTCTTTTGTTTTAAAAAAGGAGTTTGTAATACATAGGTCATTTCTAGTGAAATGCTCCAGCAGCCTTTGCCCATTAAGACTCATGCGACCGATGTTGTATTTTCCAAGGCACACTGGCCATGAACTCGAGTCCTTGCCCACACGAGCATTGAAATCGCCGAGCATATAAATGTAGTCGGATTTTGGAACTGCCTTGATCGCAGAGTCTAGCTGCTCATAGAACGTATCCTTCACATCATCAGAGGAAGCGAGTGTCGGTGCATATGCAGTGAGAATGGTGGCAAATCCACAAGAGGTTGCCAAGCGCAGTGATAATAATCTTTCATTACCTCCAGCTGGGATATCAATCATTCCCAGTAGCGAATTCTTCACTGCAAAGCCCACACAATGTTGCCTTTTTTCTGCCTGCCCTCTTCCCTTCCAAATAAAGGTGTAAATGTTTTCCCTGAGTGACCCTTCCTCAGCGAGGCGAGTCTCCTGCAGGCCAGCAATATCAATGTTAAGACAATTGAGTTCAGCATCAATCACAGCCGTGTTTCTCACATCGTCAATATTTGTCAAGTCAGTGGAAAATCCTGGACACATGGTTCTCACGTTCCAGGTTGCAAGCCGTAGCTTGAGGTTTCTATTCTTTTTATTAGTACCTGGTGCATTGGTTTTACAGCCTGCGATTCAGATTTTGTCCTAGCCCCGAGCACCCATTGAAGCAGGCAGGCTGTGGCGGATCAGCACCCAATTGGCTGGGGGCTGCCCAGCTTGAGGCGGGCGGTAGCTTATCAATGACACCTGTAGGTGTCTCCCACCGTCAGAGGCAACGCGTGGCGCCCCATGTCTACGCCAACTGACAAGGACTTATAACCCGTAACAGTTGCCTCTCGCTTTGATTCCGAGACCGGTTAAGACCAGGGATGGAGTTATTGCCTCTCCATAGCACAAAGCCTGGGCTAAAATAAAGAAACCATGTGTTGCCCATGCAGCATGATCCCTCTCTCGGCCTGCCTAGTTCACTCCAGAGGAAAGTTGACACCTATAATCTGGAACAAGACAAGCTGCAGAAGCTGCCGGATCAGCAAAGCAATGCTCTAACTGTCCGCCTGTCGGAGCTTAGATCCTAGACCAGCTGCCAACCAAGGCTTAGGGCCTGGTCTGCCCTGCCATGACTTATTTTGTCTTTGGGTTGCATTTCCTCGCACCAGGATAAGGCTAGTGCCCTCCCAATTGCGCTCTTCCGCCCGAAGCCGTTGGCACAATGTGGGGTGTCGGGTTTGGTAAGCGCCGCCCAACATTCGGCGCTGACAGAAAGCAGGTAGTACCGTCTACTGTCATACGGTAGCTCAGTCATATCTGACTAAGACCTGACTCACCGTTTAGAGTTTAGAGCAACCAAATATGGTGGACGTAAAACACAAGTTGGTGTCAAAGGGGAACAACTAGACGATTGCAAAATTCCGTTCTCTCTGATATATTTGTCGTCGTTGCTCGACATTACGATTTAACGCCCGTCTGCTGATGCTGAGGTAGGGGGTTCAACCCCTACACCCATCAGGTGGACTAAAATGACGACTTCTCATCCTTGACTTGGGGACGTTTAATTTCGAGAACCTCTGAAGTCGGAGTTGGTTCGCCTGATGGCGAGAGACACTGGAAATAGGGAAAGCTAACCCACATACAGTCCATTAACACTCTGAAGTTGTAGTAAGGTCATGGACATGATTGTGTTGTTACCAGTTCTACATGTCTTTGTTGTTGATTTACTCACTGTATGTGTACAGCTGTACTGCAATTCCAGCAGTTTCATTTCACTTGATGTGAAAGAGACCGAAGAAGACAAATAGATATAGAGTGTATTTTTAATGACTGTGCAGTGTTTGAAAATATTGCCGGTCCAAGTTTTCTATTCACCCTCTGAAAGTTCATGCAACAAAATAGGTAAATATAAAACTTGGACCGGCAATATTTTCAAACACTGCACCGCCATTAACAATATACCCTGTACATACCTTGCTGGCTGATCAGATCGCATAATGGGAACAAGAACACAGATATGGTTTGAGACAGGTGGTGATGGCAGATGGAGAACTATCAACGCCTATGCTATTCAGCAAGGCAAAGTGAACAACTAAGGTTAGAATTAAATTGTAAGAAGACACAGACTATGGTCGTCACTAGGAAGAATGAATAACCACAGTGTAATATACAAGTACATGGGCCCATTCTTAAGTAAGTGAATCGGTAAAATTATCTCGGAACAGTCATAACATCAGATCAGATGGGAGATGCCTTGACGAGATTAGAACAAGAATCGCCATGGCGAAGGTAGCCTTTTGCAAGATGGAAAACATAATCATCATCATGTGCCATGCTGGTAAGCATGGGCGGTCATGTTGTGCCATCTCACTCGATTACCAGAATGGTGATCAGCTCAGTGTTCTTGTCTCGACAAACAGTGTGGTCAAGCCATTCAGGTTTTTACTTCTCTGCGCTCCTCTTGTTCTCTTCCCCTCGATCTTGCCAGTTGTAACCAAGTTCTCAAATTTATTTCTTCACATAATGTGACCAAAAAATAGTGACTGTGTACGTCTAATTTCTCTTATCAGTTTATGATTGTCATTTGTTTCTTGTAGGACTTGGTATTGTTTTCTTCTGTCTGCTCATGGTATTCTTTGCTTTGTCCTAAGAAACCACATTTCCACCGCCGTCAGATGTTTTTCAGCTTGTCTGCTCATTATCCACGCTTTACATCCATACAAAAGCACAGGTTATACATAGCACCTCAACAAATGACATCTTTTTATTGGTCAGTATGTTTTCAGTGGGGGCTACGAAGTGTCAGGCATTGGTAGTACCTTTGGTAAGGGTGACTGTCTCGCTCTTTTCAGGGCACATCTCCCTCTGGTCCAAGCCTGACATCCAGCTCACGCCTGTGGCTCCTAGTAGCTGTCAGCATGCAGTAGCGGCCACCCCCGGTGGCAGGCTGGCTCAACCAGGCGTGGGTAGCCGATTTGGTGCCAAACAAATCGGTGAACTAGGGTATACTTACCCAGCATGTGAAGACAGGACACAGCAGACTGCGCGGAAGATATCATTGTTGATTCAACGGGCAAGACGGCGTTTACCTGCAAAGAGTTGTGGAATGTAATGAACACGGCAAGGCATTTAGAGCGCCCTGGTCATCCACTGCACCTGTATTCGTCTCCAGTAGTCTTGACTTGTCTTGCCACTGGACTCAGGTGAGCTCGGGCGAGAGAGTGAGGACAACGAATTGCGCAACTCTTCCTCACTTTAATCAAATTCATAGCGCAAGACATTCTTCATCCAACTTCATATATCCCATTCAAACCCTGTGGCGTGGGCGAGCGGCGAAGCGGCAGGCGTGGGTACGCTGGCAGCCGTAGTCGCAGACAAAGCTAAAAGAGCAAACCATATTCCCTGACAATCGGAACTTGGAATGTACGCACCCTACTTGATAGAGACGGCGCGTCGGGCCCAGAGAGACGAACAACACTGATTGGGAGAGAGTTGGGCAAGTACAACATCGACATTGCAGCCTTGAGCGAGACACGACTTGCAGAAGAAGGCCAAATCTGTGAAGTAGGTGCTGTCTACACATTCTTCTGGTGTGGAAGAAAACGCTAGGAAAGACGTCAATCCCACGTGGGATTTGCCATTACGTCGGCCCTGGTTGGCAAACTAGCTGAATTTCTGAAGGCTATAAATGACAGGCTTATGACCTTTAAGTTACCCCTGCTGAAAGGAAAGAAGCATGCAACCATCGTGAGTGTCTACGCACCAACCATGACCAATGAAGAAGACGTCAAAAACAAGTTCTATGAGAACCTGCACAACGTATTAACATCTGTTCCCAAAGGAGACAAACTTATCCAGATCTGTGCCGAACATGATCTCCTGATCACTAACACAATTTTCCGTCTTCCCACGAAAAATGGGCCATCTTGGATGCACCTTCGCTCGAAACACTGGCACCTCATTGGCTGTGTCATCGACAAGAGGAGTGATAGACAAGATGTTCGGGTGACAAAATCCATGTGGTGCCGAATGTTGGACAGACCATCGTCTCATTATCTCGAAAATAAACATACACATCAAACCACCACGGCGTCCTCTAGGAGTTAAAAAAAAAAACAAACAACAACAACTAAATGTCACCCGCCTAAACAGCAAAATAATGCAGCTGTCGTTTGAAATTATGCTGGAAGACCGCCTCAAACCCAATACTGCAGCTAAACAGGATGCGGAAACAGAGTGGAGAACCCTAAAGGACAAAATTTACAACACTGGTATGGAAATCCTGGGTCCAGCCTCCCGAAAGCACGCACGCACGCACGCACGCACGCACGCACCCACCTACCCACACACCCACCCACCCACACACACACACACACACACACACACACACACACACACACACCAATTGCTGGCCGAGAAACATCCTTCAATAACATTCGGGAAGTAGTGCAGCAGAAACTTCGGCACATGTGGGACTCCTGGCTGAGCAACAAAGCTGATGAAATTCAAGGCTTTGCTGACAGACATGATATGAAAAACTTCTACGACTCACTGAAAGCGGCATGCTTGGCCATGGGAATCCCATGGAGAAAAGGGGGGATTTTCTTAGTAGTGTAGGGATGGGATGGGACGAGATAGGACAGGCATAAATTACCATTGGATGGGACAGAAAAACATGTCCCATGGACAACCCTGCCAGTCTTGG
Organism: Cepaea hortensis; assembly: GCA_963921405.1. NCBI lineage: Eukaryota > Metazoa > Mollusca > Gastropoda > Stylommatophora > Helicidae > Cepaea > Cepaea hortensis. Next base: position 292,205,905 of record OY992876.1, read on the forward strand.
CCATGGGAATGTTATTCCCATGGGAATCCCGTAGGAAAGTCCCATGGGACGGGATGAGATGGGACATGCATAAATTACCACCCAATGTAAATTATGTCCCATGGACAACCCTGGTTCAAAGCTGTCTACGGTCCTACATCATCAAGCATAGTTCCCCTCCTCAGTGCAGATGGGGGAACATTGGTCACCGATAACAAAGAAATCCTTCAACGTTGGGCAGAGCATTTCAGCAAAATCTTAAATGCAACTTCCTTATTCGATGATGAAACCATCAACTACTTTCCTCAAGTTCCCACTAATGATACACTTGATGACCTGCCAACCATAGTGGTTACCATCCAGCAACTTTACAGCGTAAGGCGCCTGGTCCTGACCCCATCCCAGCAGAGATACACAAGGCAGGTGGGCCTGTCCTAACAGAGCAGCTTCGCCAAGTCTTTACAAACATATGGGTGAACGAGACCATGCCACAAGATTTCAAGGACGCGTCAATAGTCCACCTTTACAAGCGTAAAGAAAACCGCCAATCCTGTGACAACCACTGGGGCATCTCCTTGCTTTCAATTGCAGGGAAGATACTTGCCATAATTCTTCTCAGTCGCCTCATGGCCCATCTCGATCAAGGTCTTCTTCCAGAGAGTCAATGTGGCTTCAGAAAAGAACGAGAAACTGTTGACATGATTTTCGCTGCAAGGTAGCTGCAAGCGAAATGTCAGGAACAGAACTCAAAGGCTTTTGATACAGTCAGCAGAGAAGGACTGTGGAAGATTATGGCGAAATATGGCTGTCCACGAAAGTTTGTCCAAATAGTGCGGCTATTTCATGATGGTATGCAGGCAAGAGTACAGGAAAATTGTGAACTGTCTGAGCCCTTTCCTGTCACCAATGGAGTGAAGCAATGATGTGTCCTGGCACCAACACTGTTCAGCCTCATGTTTTCAGCTACGTTGACGAATGCCTTCGAGAACAACGACATTGGAATAGACATCAACAACCGTATGGATGGAAAGTTGTTCAATCTCAGAAGGCTGGAAGCTAAAACAAAAACTAACAGCGACACCGTCAAAGAGCTGCTGTTTGCTGATGATTGCGCTCTATATGCCAACTCAGAGGCGGACATACAACATAATGTTTGAGCTATCTCACATGCCTGTGCCAACTTTGGGCTCAGTATCAACCTGGAGAAGACTGTAATTACCCAGCCAGCTCCAGTGAATAATCACACCGTGCCGAATATCAAAGTGAATGATCATAGACTAAGTGTTGTGGACAAATTCACATATCTTGGCAGCACTGTGTCACAAGCTGCCACAGTTGATGACGAAGTGAATGCAAGAATCTCCAAGGCCACCGCGGCCTTTGGCAGACTGTGCAAGAATTTATGGGACAGAACTGGAATAAACCTGCAAACAAAGCTGAAAGTCTATAAAATATTATCCCCACTGCTATATGCTTGTGAAACCTGGACTGTTTATCAGCGACACGCTAGGAAATTAAACCACTTCCACACAGACTGCCTTTGGAAGCTATTGAAGATTAAATGGCAAAGCAAGATCCCAGACACCGAAGTTCCAGAAAGAGCGTCATGCCAAGTATCCACACTCTACTAATTAAGAATCAGATTAGCTGGGCTGGTCACTTAACTCGTATGTCAGATCACAGGCTCCCTAAACAACTTTGTTACGGCGAGCTGCGTTGTGGTAAACGCTCCCAAGGCGGCCAGAGGAAACGCTTTAAAGACACTCTTAAAATCTCACCGAAAGCTTTTGGAATTCGTCTTGACACCTGGGAGACTGCTGCCAAAGACCGAAATTCGTGGCGTACATCATTACGCAAGGGTGCAGTCACTTGTCAAGCAACCAGGACTGCAAAAGTTGTGAAGAAGAGGCTGGACAGAAAAATCACTGCAGGAGATTTCCTCCAGGAATGTCAAGCATTCTTTGCCCACATTGTCAAAGAAAATTTCGAGCCAAAATAGCCCTTATCAGCCATATTAGAACTCACGGCTCCATACTTTCAACCCCACTGGATGAAATGAATGGTCATTATCATTCTTGATGGACAAACAACAACATGTTTTCAGTAAATTTTTCTCATCGACTCAATAACAGAGTCCATGAGATCTTGGTATATGAAGCCCATAAATGGACACTCTCCCGCTTTTTATGATTTACATCGACACCGCAAAGTACAAGAAGAACCTGTTGAGATTAGATGAGATGATGAGACTATTAGAAGTTAGATATGTCGCTTAAAAGTCGACAGGGTCGACTTCATTGCACCGGGTTTTTATCCCATATGGCTTAGTCTCTTTCCGCAGCGAAATGCCGAAAGCGTCGAACTCCGTAGCTCCAGCGACGACCCCCTGGAGTCTCCGAGAAAAATGCACTCGTGAACCGAAAGATGCCGCGCTGAAATCGAAGACCGAGTCAGGTGGCTTGACTACTTCGCCACGAAGTCCCCAGTTAAAATAACTTCATGTTTAAACTCGTCCTCTCATGTCAAACGCCGATCCAACATTTAAACATCCCCACACCTCGTTCTGACTCCGGTCTCGAAGATCAACAAACAAGCTTCAGCCTGCAGCATTTCTCCTCGCTTTTTGACTTTATCTACCTTCTAACATGGTATGTTCTCATGTTTGTAGCATTTACAGCAACTTTTGCTCAATTTTATATCAATAATTTGAATCTCCATAATGATAAATATGTTGGTTATGCTGTGTATTAACAGCACACATACGCCGTATAATTTAGCAGTGATCATCATAATTAAAAATAAATAAAATAGAACTTTTTTGTAAACCAGTCTCACAATTTATAATATTATGTTAGTTAGCTTTTATTAGTCCTCACTAATCTCTTGCGCACTTTCTAACCATCATATATGATTAATTCCTTGAAGGTTTCTTTGCGCTTACTAATCAGATCATTTATCACAGTTCTTTTTACATATTCGCTGGCTTCACCTAAAGTAGATTATATGTCACAATGTGGCCCAACAAAAGCGGGTTAGTTACAAAATTCCATGACTGTCTCCTAGTAGCGCGTTCGATTATGATTTTTAATTTAAGTATTTACTAATGAGACCACCACAGATAGCTAGGCCATGAAAACCCAAATCTTATGGTATCTCAATGATGCCTGTATGTCAATTCTAAGCAGAGATATTCACATTTGACTCCATTTGAGTGTCAGTATCCCCAGAGAACCCAAAGAAATAGTGAAAATCACAACTTATATCTTAACATAACATAGCAAAAACAAAGATAATGCATACAGATAAAACTACTATGGAGAAAGAAATATATATTAATGAGGAAAGACTGGAGGTGGTGGAAAATTTTGAATATCTTGGGTCATTGATTACCAACAATGGTGACACAATGAAAGAAATTAAACGATGACTATCAGTTGCTCTTCAAAGACTACAACAACTGAATAAATTATAGCGTGGGACAGATAGAACAACAAAAATTAGAATTTTAAGAGCATGCATCTTTCCCATTGCAACATATGCCTGTGAGACCTGTACACTTACTAAACAAGCTGAACAGCGCATAAATGCTTTTGAATATAAATGTTATAGATGGGGTCTAAGAATATCTTGTGTAAAGAAAAGAACAAATGCATCCATACTTCAAGAGCTGGATATTGAAGAGGGTTGGCTATTAAAGACGATAAAACAAAGAAAATTGATATATTTTGGTCACTTGAAACGTCATGAAAGTTTGGAGAGAACAATAATGGAGGGGTATATGCCTGGGAAGAGAGGAAGAGGAAGGCCAAAGAGAAGATGGGTGCAGGATGTGACGGATGATCTCCATTGCAACATATGCCTGTGAGACCTGTACACTTACTAAACAATCTGAACAGTGCATAAATGCTTTTGAATATAAATGTTGTAGATGGGGTCTAAGAATATCTTGCATAAAGAAAAGAATAAATGCATCCATACTTCAAGAGCTGAATATTGAAGAGGGTTGGCTATTAAAGACGATAAAACAAAGAAAATTGATATATTTTGGTCACTTGAAACGTCATAAAAGTTTGGAGAGAACAATAATGGAGGGGTATATGTCTGGGAAGAGAGGAAGAGGAAGGCCAAAGAGAAGATGGGTGCAGGATGTGGCGGATGATCTCCAGATGGGTGTATCGGACGTGGGACATCTTGCTTATGAGCGAGAAATTTTCCGGGAGGTTGTTATGGGAACGAGGTTCTGCAGAGGACATGCTACTGAATGAATGAATGAATGAATCCCTGCAAAAATATTGTCCTGATTTCCCTAATTTCAGAGCTCTTATGTGTGTCTCGCTATCTCCGCGTGCGAGTTTGTCTCAAGCGGGTCATAGATGGATATGAAAACTGACTTCAAAAATATGTTCCATCATGTTAAATGATAAAAAAAAATAGTAAAAGTATACAAATAAATTATTAATAATCTTTAAACTTGTATTCTCTTTAACTTTATAGTTCAAATTGCACGCATAGTTGAAACACTCCGCAGAAATTTTTTTAAATACAACAAATGAAAGATGATTGGCAATGAAACTCTTCAAATATATGTAAAAATGGATGCAGAATTCAAAAATCCATCTAAAAATATTCAAAGATTTACAAATACAGCTCTATAAAATAAAATTACTTACCTTGTATCAAATAATTACATTTATTTAAAAAGCGAAGATAATTTCAACCAATCGCTTTGCATGGAATATTAGACTAACCTTTTCTGCAGAACCTAAGATGGCGTCTGTTATTGCCACATGATATTTGAATGAATGAATGGCACCAAAAGCATGAATGGTCTTTACATAGCGATTTTAGGGGCACAATGGATCATTCCGGGGTGGCACGGTGTATCATTTCTGGTTTCATTTTGGGTCACGGCACGGTTGAACCCGCTACTCCTAGTCTTACAACAGGTTAGTTATCAAGCTTCCACTTCTTTTAATCAAGGTCTGTCTCCTGTCAATAGGTCATCAAGCTTCCATTGCTTGTAATTAATGTTTGCCTCCTAAAGTTTTCATGTATTGAAGTCAGCTTCGACTTCATTGCACCGGGTTTTATTCCATTCTTCTATCAGCGGATTGGTCTGCCGAAAGTGTCACATGGAGCAAGAACTCTGTAGCTTCAGCGATGATCCCCTGGAATCTCTGAGAAAATTGCACTCATGAACCGATTGACAAGAGTCTGGAAATGAACCCACGTTCTTCAGAAAATGAGGCAGGTGGTTTATCTGCTTTGTCACAGAGACCTCATCTGTCTTCTGCCATAAGGTTCCTCAGTGTCTCCCTTCTGCCCCTAGTTTGACCAGCTCGCATGTCTTGTCATCGATGCCAGTCTCCTGCAGTGTTAAAGTTTTGTAGTCACTATAACAGACACACTGGCCTAGTAGTTGGGACGAGTTTTGTAGTTACTATAACAGACACACTGGCCTAGTAGTTGGGACGAGTTTTGTAGTCACTATAACAGACACACTGGCCTAGTAGTTGGGATGAGTTTTGTAGTCACTATAACAGACACACTGGCCTAGTAGTTGGGACGAGTTTTGTAGTCACTCTAACAGACACACTGGCCTAGTAGTTGGGACGAGTTTTGTAGTCACTATAACAGACACACTGACCTAGTAGTTGGGACGAGTTTTGTAGTCACTCTAACAGACACACTGGCCTAGTAGTTGGGACGAGTTTTGTAGTCACTATAACAGACACACTGGCCTAGTTGTTGGGACGAGTTTTGTAGTCACTCTAACAGACACACTGGCCTAGTTGTTGGGACATAACTCTGACAATGGCATGAGTACGATAGGACAAGAGTTCGATGCTAGCTTGTGTTATTTTATATAGGCTACCTGTTCTTCCATCACTCAATCAGAGCTGCAAAATGTGATAGTTCTAACACTTCACATACCCACAGCATGTTTCTGCTACGAGACTTAGTTAGGCACTGTGATATATTTTAAATTCATCATTATCACGTGCCATGCCGATAAGTGGGCGATCATGTTTCGGCATATCACACAATCACCAGAGTCACGGATCAGTTCTATGGTTTTGTCTCGACCATACCACGTGTTCAAGCCATCCAGGACTTTACTTCATTGCCTTCCCCTTGTTCTTTCCCCCTAAATCTTGTCATTTGTCATCAAGTTCTCTAGCATATTTCTGCTCATAAAATGCCCACAAAATTTTGACTATCTACAAGAGCTGAATATTGAAGAATGTAGACTATTAAAGACAATTTAGTTTTCTGAAAGGCTGTTATTGGAGTGAGGTTCTGCAAAGGACATGCTACTGAATGAATGAATGGCATCTAATTTCTCTAATCATTTTACAGTTTTCATTGGTTTCTTGTAGGACTTACTCATTGATTTATCAACCTGTCCATGGTATTCTGTTCATTTTCCTCAGAAACCACATTTCCGCAGCGATTAGATTAATTATGATTATTTTAAAGTATTATTGCTAATTTATGATTAGGAAAAAGAATGCCAGACATTTATGGTTAAATGACATCAACAACATCCAAAAGGAAGAGCATTATAGAAATGAATGTAAAGAGGCTACAAAAATAGTCCGACAGCAGAAGCGAGAATATATGAGTAATATAATCAAAGATATGGAAACTAATCACCAGAAAAATGAATCCAGAAAATTTTTTAAAGAACTGAAGTCAATGAAACGAGGGCACCAACAAAACACATATGGTTTAAAAGACAAAAATGGGAATATGATAAATACCAATGAGGAAATGTGCAACACATGGAAAGAATATTTTGTTGAATTACTAAATTGTGAAGCTCCAAGTAACATTTTTCCACAGGAAGAGGTTCTAACATGCGAACCACAAATTGAAGAACCTACATTTGAAGAAATCCTATATGTAATCACACGACTTAAAAACAATAAGGCAACTGGGACTGATGGAATTGCTGCTGAATTTATAAAGGCAGGTGGCCATGCATTGCATCTAAAGCTATACGAACTAATAATAAAAATCTGGAGGACAGAAGAATTACCCCATGACTGGAAAGAGTCATTATTGATACCTATCTTTAAGAAAGGAGACAAGTTCCAATGTGGAAATTATAGAGGAATATCACTACTGTCCACAAGCTATAAGATACTATCCGCAATATTACTAAATAGACTAAAACCATATTCAGAAGACATATTAGGTGACTACCAGGCGGGTTTTAGACAAAACAGATCAACAATAGATCAGATATTTATCTTACGACAAATAGCCGAGAAAAATTGGGAATATCAAAGAGATCTCCATAACATTTTTGTGGATTTTAAAAAGGCTTATGATAGTGTCCATAGGAATAGTCTATGGAATGCTATGCAGGAATTTGGAATACCAAGGAAGTTAATCAACATGACCAGAGTATGCATGGAAGATACTTATAATATAGTAACATATAAAGGCAGGAAATCAGACCCCTTCCAAATAACATCTGGCATGAAACAGGGTGATGCACTATCGCCGCTACTCTTCAAACTGGCTCTAAAGAAAGTTGTAAGGAAGGTAAAGGAGGAATGTGATTAGTGATATTGGAGGAACATCCAAGCTGCTTGGTTATGTAGATGATATAGATATTATAGGGCAAAGTGAACAAAAGACATTGGAAATATTGACTCACTTAAAGGAAAAAGCCCAACAGATGGGGCTGGTTATCAACCAAGATAAGACAGAATATATGGTAATTTCAAGAGACGGAATGGCTAAAAACTCTGGCCACATACAAATAGATAATATGACCATTAAAAGAACGGAAACATACAAATACTTGGGTACAATCTTCAACTGCTCCAACATCATAAGGGAAGAAATACAAACTAGAATCAACTCTGGAAATAAGATATACTATGCACTACAACATCTACTAAAATCAAAGGCGCTATCTCGTAATACCAAAATCACAATATACAAAACACTGATCAGACCAGTTGTGCTGTATGGCTCTGAAACCTGGAGTACAACGAAAGGAGACGAAGCCTTGTTACAAACCTTTGAGAACAAAATTTTAAGACGCATCTTTGGACCCATTAGGGATACACAAAGTGGAGAGTGGAAAAGAAGAAGTAACAAAGACATTTATGATCTGTTTAAGTCCCCGCTAATCACTGGTATCATGAAGGCTAATAGACTACAATGGCTGGGGCATATAGAAAGAATGGAAGATAATAGGGAAACAAAACTCACTTACACTCAGGAAATAGATGACCGTAGACCCCGAGGTAGACCAAGAAGACGGTGGAGAGATAATATACATACAGACCTACAAGCACTTGGAATCAACGACTGGCAAGAGAAGGCCCACCAGAGAGACGAATGGAGACGGATTGTATCTGCAGCAAAGAACCTCAATGGCTCGGAACGCTGAAGAAGAAGAAGAAGAAGATTGCTAATTTATGAGATAATAGAATCTGCTCCAGTCAGAGCTCAACACATTACTTCTAAGTCTATTATAGTCAGAGGTGGGCCTGTTTTTCTTCTTCTTCTGTTCACAAGAAATTGATTGTCTATATCTGCAATATTGTCGCATATATACACTTCACAGTCTGTTTTAGTTCATTTAGTGGTCTATAAAGTTTAATCTTCCACTGTTGTTTCTCTTGGTCAGAAGGTTTGCCAAAATATGTCGCATTCGGGCTAGTCTTTGAATATGTGATCTGCTGTCTGCTGCGCTAATCCACATGTGGACATTCACCACTCTTAAATTTTATATGCATGTGGTTGTGTAATCTGTTGTGTCCTGTTCTGAAAGTGTAGAATAATGATTTGTTCTGGTCTGTCTATAAAATGGTAATCGTCTTGAGCTGGTGTTTGTGGCTTTCTGATTAATTTGGGCTGGTGTTTGTGGCTTTCTGATTAATTTTGATTTTTTCTTTTGGTGCTTTGTGACAGATACATCAGGTTGCATGTCTGTTACGTTTTCCTTAGCTAGATGAACTTTCTAGTTTTCAGACACTGCACATTGAAATGTGTGATAATTTTGTTACCTGCCTAGTTCAGATAGTAGTGTCAAGTACTGAAGGCCTCAAGTACTGTTTTGCATCTATCAATAGCACCTCTGGCTGTGTATCATGAGTGATATTTCTATTATGTTGATTTGTAGGATTTCTGCATCATAGTTATGGCAGCACTTTCTTCTTGGTGCTTTGGCCGTATCGCTGTTATTATTTGAGTATACTCTGTACATTCCCGCTTCTCCATTTCTAGCAGTGTTTTGTGCTGACACGCCTGTGTAGACTTGCACCCAGAGGTTCTGTGGGTATTCATCATCAAAGATAGAAATATTACCTGTCGGACTCTTCACTTAATCAATTTTTGTGTGATACATGCATGAGCCGACTCTGTAATTTGTAATCCCGCATACCACGTTCAAAATACAGCTGCGTGCACTTTGGAAGCAGACCGTCTTGCGTTGATTTCCATATAATGGTATGAGTGCCGGTCATTCAGAAAGCAACTGAATCTTAAGTTGCCCAGGAATCACAAACAGCCAAAAAATTCTGGAGTTGACTTCTATGTCCTGTAAAGGATATGCAACTAACTAACTTCACATAAAACATGAGAAAGTCATGGTAGCACAGTTGCTTACAGACCCGGTGACCATGCATTCAGATCCCTTTTGAGACAGATTTTAAAAAGTGGCCTGGGTTTCCAGGCACCCATGATTATAATGACTACCAGGAATTGTACTAGAAAGTAAACATTGTCAGCATGATATTGACTACATTATCTTCCATTGCTGATTCATCATCATCATGTGCCGTGCCATTAAGCCTGGGTGGTCATGGTTTGCCATCTCACACAACTACCAGAGTCGAGGATCAGCTCTGTGTACTTGTCTCAACCATGCCATGTGGCCAAGCTTCCAGGTATTTACTTCTCTGCCTCTCCTCGTTCTTTTCCCCTCAATCTTGCCAGTTGTCACCAAGTTCTCCCTGTTTTCCCCTCATAATTTAGTGCTCTAGTGAAATATGGGGCTAGCACCATTTATCTAAACTGTCTTAAGGTATGCAGAAGAATCCTTTATGTTTAGTTGTTATGACTTGGTGAAACATGATTATCTAGGCAAATGTAGAGAAAGTAGTTTGCCATTGCTTTCCTTCTTAGCAGTGACCATACTGGTCGATGGCCGTAGCCATTGTCTCCAAAACAAAGAGATCGTCTGCCTACCGTTGTGAAATTGGAGACCATGACCTACAACTATCTATCAGCTACTCTTCAGTTTCATCAACCACCTGCACCCATGAATTCATATAACCCTGATCGGTGGGCTAAACGGGTACTCCACCTTGCCCAAGAGTGTCCCGTAGGCTAGTGGAAGGAAGGAGGTACCTTACTTCTCCTTTGATAGGGGATACCCCTATCCCACCACGCAACAACTTTTTTGAACTTTTAGTTTTTACATAAAAATAAAGAAATAGGCGCTGGTTCTTAGCTTGAAACAGCATTATCATTGGTGATTAAGCAAAACATGTAATGAAGCATATCTAATTTCTTTGTTTCTTATCTATTGGTATTAATTTGGGTTCTTTTACTCGTTATTCTTGTATCAGTCTACTTTCAAGAAGACAACAATAACAGGCGGAGGGCGCAAGAAAACTGGTCCTAAACCGGAGTTAACCGAGGAACAGAAGCAAGAGATTAAGGAAGCCTTTGATCTGTTTGATGCTGATGGTTCAGGGACAATAGATGCGAAGGAGCTGAAGGTTTGTTGGTAGTCATGTCCCAAGTTATTCAAGTTCTTAGTTGTAATTATGTTGTACATGATTTCTTGGATATTGGTAAAACTTTTTTTTTAAAAGGCATCAGTATTAGAATAGAGAGCACTGACACAAACATCACAAGAAAAGTATAGCTGTAAGAGTAAGGAATATTATCACTATTAGAACAGAGAGTATCAGACCAGACATCACATGAAAAATAGAGATATAACAGTTAACATCACAAAGAAATATTGCTATAGCAATAAAGAAAAGAAGGATTATCTATATCTATAAAACAGAGTGTATGTTTGTGGGTTTGTGGGTCTTGGATGCGTTCGATAACGGTACATCCGATTGAGATGAAATTTTCTACACGTCTTCCTTTCATTCCTGTGCAACCGACTATAATAATTTCTTAATGTAAAATCTTCTACTTATTTAATAACATTTACTTTTCCATTTTCATTATATAATGTCTATATAGCAGGGGGACTTCACTCTAGAAAAGTTATTTCAAGGGGCATAACTTTTAATAACATTTCTATATACTTTATAGTCATATTGTTGGACTTACCTGCACTATTGTTAAACTCTTTGTCTATAGTTATTTTTAGGCATATGAGTTATATTAAATAATGATATAATCTTTAAGGTATTTTTAAAGTTTGCATAAAAATAATGCATTATGCATAACATTTTAACCCATCTTTTTCTGCTTACAAAACTTATCAACTGTCATGTCGGTTCAGTTTTCATTAAAAATAATGAATGGTGTGTGGAAGGACATTCTTTTAAGTTACTGTGCGCCAGGAGCTGGGCGAAACCACGCCGGGTCAGATAGATAGACAGATAGTCGGGAACGGAAGCTTATTTGACTACTTATATGAATGAATTAAATGACATGCTCCCCACCAGGGACTGGGTGAAGCCGGGCCGGGTCAGACAGACAGACAGATAAACAGACAGTAGGGAACGGGAGAGCTTATATGACTACGTATATGAATTAAATGAGATGCTCCCCACCAGGGACTGGGTGAAGCCGGGACAGACAGACAGACAGTCGGGAACGGGAGACCTTATATGACTACGTATATGAATTAAATGAGATGCTCCCCACCAGGGACTGGGTGAAGCCGGGCCGGGTCAGCCAGACAGACAGACAAACAAGCAGACTGATAGATAGATAGATTCCCTCCAGGGCCTGGGCGAAGCCGGGCCGGGTCAGCTAGTATATATATATAAAAGAGTTGCTTAAACAATGAATAGAAAGAGAAATATCAAAATTAGAATAGTAAACACCGGATCGGACATCACAAAATAGTATTGCTATAGCAATAAATAGAAGAAGGAATAATATCAATATTAGAACAGACACCAATAGAACCAGGTACAGAGAAAAAAAACAGAATATTTCTAAAAGAATCAATAGAAGGCTCTATATTATCAAAATTAGAACAGAGAGCACTAGACTAGACATGACTGGAAAAATATTGCTATGGCAATAAATAAAAGAAGGAATATCTATATATATAAAAGAGAATGTGTCTTTGTTTGTGTGTCCTTTATGCATTACGGTCCATCTGATTGAGATGAAATTTTCTACAGATGTTCTTCTCATTCCCTCGCAGCCAACTGGCATAGTTATTTTGTTTAAAATCAACAATTTTTCCGCCAGCACGAAAGAAAATGGCACGAGCTTTAGAAACAGACGAATAAATGTTCCGCCATCTTGCTGCAAGGGAACTCACTCTCTGATTAAACCAGAAATTAGTTAGGAACAGTTGTTGTTCTCACTCACGAGGATGCAACTGAAATAGTTAGTTAGTTTAAAATCAATTTTTAACTTTTGGGAACGGGAACGGGAGCAGGGGCAGAATATGAATTAAATGAGACGCTCCTCGCCAGGGGCTGGGCGAAGCCGGGCCGGGTCGTCTTTGTTGGGAACTGGAACGGGAGCAGGGGCCGAATATGAATTAAATGAGACGCTCCCCGCCAGGGGCTGGGCGAAGCGGGGCCGGGTCGTCTAGTTATCTATATTAGACCAGAGAGCACTGGACCGAACATCATAAAGAAAGTATTGCTATAGCACTAAATAGAGAAAAGAATGTTGCCTGTATTAGAACAGAGAGCACTAGACTAGACATGACAGGGAAAATATTGGTGTAGCAATAAATAAAAGAAGGAATATAATTAATATTAGAACATAAACTGCCAGATTGGACATAGAAAGAAAAATATTGCTATAACAGAACATTGGAGAAGGAAATACATCTGATTATACAAGCTCAGCGACTATTCCATTTTTGAGGTCGATTAAGAAAATCATTATCATCATCTTTTCCACTTTTGCTGTCAAGTGTCATGGGGAGAAATAATTGTCGCTCCAGTGCCCGATGGGTGGCACTGGATAGTACTATTCCATGTGATTGTACAGTGCCTTTAATGTTGTCAGTCTGTTTTCTTCTCAGGCAAATTCTTGCTCTAATAGAAATCTTGTTTGATGTAGCGAAAGTACTGGCAGTTGATGGTGTCGCTTTCTAACAAGATGTCCAAACCATTTGATCTTATTTTTCAAAAACTGTGGCACAAGGTGTTGACCCCACTGTCTGTCTGATAACATCATTTCTTACTCGGTTTTGGATATTTAAGCTGGCAGCTCTCCTCAAGCATCTCATCTCACAGGTGTTGATTTGTATAATTGTTTAAAAAAAATATTGACCCTTTATCCCAAAAAAATATCAACCCTTTATCCACACCTGTTTGTCTAAAACCCTAATTCCCCACCTCAGAGTGCTCTCCTTGGAACGGCACACTTCTCCTATTGCTAGAAGAAATTCAGGAAGGCCTTTTGGAATGGAGTACATAGTCTTGGTTGTGCAGGCTGCCTCATGCTCTAAAGGTTGTGGGTTCGATTCAGGCCTACGTCGTTTCGGTTCAGGAGTGCTATTTTCTCAGAGATTATAATTTATATAATCTTGAAAACTTAATGACAGCTGGCTAAATTGATGGGGAAAGAGCAAGGTCAAGGCAGAGAGAGAAATACCTGGATAGATTGACAACATGGCATGATCGGGAGAAGAAAACGGCTCCAAAAGTTGTGAGTTTGATTCTGGACTCTGTCATTCGTGTTCATGAGTGCAGTAATCTTGGAGACTCCGGGTGTTCGTTGGTGGAACTACAGAACTGTGCGATGCTTGTGACAGGCTGCCCTGTGAACAGATACCAGATCATATGGGATAAAACCCGATGCAATGAAGTCAGACCTTTTGGGATAGATCTCAGCATGGCCTTTGTGTTCCACAACATGTCTTGTCCTGACTCAAAATGGGTTTCTTTCTGCAGCAATTTCAGCTGGGGAAACAACCAACAATCACAAGGAGCCATGCCGGAAGAGTAGAGAGTCAAATGAAATAAAAGCACATTATGTGTGGTCAAGGAAATTGAAATTAGATGCAAAGAATGTAAACTAACAGACCTGCGGGTATTGGGAACTTGGCAGCTCCATCTTGAGAACACAAACACCCATTCTTTGCATCTTATCATTCTTCTCATGCTTATCACAGAAACTCTTATTGTGTCTTCTCTAGCATTTCTGTTAACCCTTTACAGGGCAGACGCTTGTCCGTCTTTTAGCCCTGAACGGGCAAGAATTTTTCAGGTTCGGTAAAATTTCGGGTTGCGTTAGTAAAAGCATCATAAATAAGGTGTTAATCAACCGATTTTAGTTAAATAAACAACACAATGAAGGGAAAAGCATGCAGAATATGTTACTCACATTATTGTTGTCGGCAATCCATATATGAACACAAATATTTACGAAATACAGCATGTTGTTTGTGATTTTCCGTCATCTATACGACAATTTACAAACACATTTTCAGAATCATAATCACTTTCGACTCAGACTGCTAATGCAAAGTAACACTTTTCACTGATATCTAGCTTCGATTAATAGTCAACTTCGTGCCCTTTAATGTCACTTAAATTGAACCTAGCGAAATCTCGGCTATCACTTGAAGAATCGCCGAAATCCGTTTTGAAAAACTAAGCGTAAAAACCCCGAAAACTATAAAAAAAAGTCCGTAAAAGTCAGTCCATTCAAATTCATAGTCGGCGTTTACAAATGGCGGCCACGTTGTCAAGCTATCGGCGAAAGCGAAAGTAGCCGTCGGAAGTATCGTAAGGCCGAGAAATCGTATTTTTACAATGCATAATAGTATCGGACGGAATCGGCCGATTTGCTCATTAAAGGCATCGACCGCAAATGGCCGTTCTGCCTAGTAAAGGGTTAAATTACTGTTGTTTTTAATTGTTTTGTTTAAGTTGCATTATCCCTTGCAGGACGTTGCAGTCAATACCAGCATTTTTCAGCTGTTGTTGATGTTCTTGTCATTGCTTTCTGAGCGAACGGCTCATATACCCTGTAAGTAACCAGTGCTACGTGATCCGCTACCGAATCTCATGCAGTCGTGTTCCTCACGTGAATATATGGGATTATGGAAAAATTACCGTAAAATCCCTGAAATTCCCCCAGCTCAATTGGGTATATGGTGCTACATGCATATTTGTATAGAGTAGCCGGCACAAGGTGGGTTATGAGGGTCAGTATCACATCAGCCTCCTTTACTTTCCTGGGCATATTTGTATAGAGCAGCCGGCACAAGGTGGGTTATGGGGGTCAGTATCACATCAGCGTCCTTTACTTTCCTGGGCATTTGCTAGTACCCATTTTAGGCTAGCTCGACCAGGGAACCCAGGTCATAAAAAACATTTTGAATCCACCCCGTTGCAGATTGAACCCATGACCGCAGGGCTGAAGGTGAGCGTCTAGCCACTACGCCACTTTGGCTGTAATTGTTGGAGCATAGATGTGTTTAATTGTGATGTTCCTTTCCTGTTAATTAAGTTTCATGACTTAATAATGCAGCAGTAAAAAAATCTGTGGTAGTTTAGCAGTCTAAAATCAACTTATACAATTTGCTATACATGATATCATGAATTATGCTAAGATGACATATGTTTTTATTTGCTCATGTGGTTCCCGTTCTTAACTTTCCAAATTGCAGGTGGCCATGAGGGCACTTGGATTTGAACCAAAGAAAGAGGAAATCAAAAAGTTGATAGCAGACATAGATAAGGAGTCAACAGGTACAATATCTTTCTTTTCCTCGTACATTACAAATTTAGTTGTTGTTAAAGGGGTTACAGGCAAAAGACAGTTTTTGTTATAAATCCAGTAGTGACAGTATGATATTCGGAATAATAATGAAGAGCTATTAATTCTGAGGATGGAGGTTCAGAATGCTCTTAACCATCTGAAAACTGGCAAGACCCCGGTTCCAGACAAAATCACATCAGAAATGATCAAATCCTTAGAAGAATATGAAATAGACCAAGTCACCAGATGCTGAACAAGATGTATGATACTGGAGATATACCTACTGAATTATGTAAATCTATATTTATTGCAGTCCCAAGGAAATCAGGAGCCTTGGAATGTGATCAACATCAAACAATTAGCATAATGAGCAACATCACAAAGATTTTGCTAAGAATCATCATGCAAAGAGCTAGAAAGAAAATACAACCTGAAATAGGAGAACAATGTGGGTCTGTAGAGGGCAAAGGTAAATGCTGTGTACTTGCTGAGAACATTAATCAAGCATTCAGTAGAGATAAACAAAGACCTACATCTTTGCTTCATTGACTACACAAAGACATGATGAAGATACTCACAGATCTACAAACTGATGGGAAGGAACTTAGACTTGTGAAAAACATATATTGGAAACAACAAGCTGCCATAAAGATTGGTAATGAAGTAGGTCAGTATCAGCCTGTTTATGGAAGTGTACAACAGGGATGTGTAATGTCTCCAGATCTTTTGTCCCTATACAGTGAGATTGCTTTTAGAAATTTAGAAGATATGAGAGGAATCACCATTCTGGGACATAACATTAACAACATTAGATATGCGGATGATACAGTATTGATGTCAGACAATGAACAGGATCTGCAACATTTAGTAGATGCGGTTGTTTGTACACAATGAACAACTAGGGTAAGAATAAAATTATAAGAAGACAGAGATTATGGTCGTCTCTAAGAAGAAAGGAATACCGCAATGTAATTATAAGGATAAATGGGAATATTCTTAAACAAATGAATCAGTACAACTATCTCAGAACAGATTTAACATCTGAAAGGAGGTGCCTTGAAGAGATTAGAACAAGAATCGCTGTGGCAAAGGTAACCTTTTGCAAAATGGAAAACATACTGACTAATAAAAAGATTTCAGTTGCAAAGGGGAAAATGTGTTGAAGTGCAACATAGAGCCTGTACTTTTGTATGGATGTAAAATGTGGACACTGAGCAGACACACTGAAAAACATCTAATGGCAGTGGAGATGTGGTTTCTGAGGAGAATACAAGGAATACCAAGGACAGACAGAAAAACCATTGAGCAAGTCCTACAAGTAACAAATGAAAATCATAAACTGATTAGAGAAATTCAACATAGACAGTCACAATTTTTTGGTCACGTTATGAGAAGAAATAAATTGAAGAACTTGGTGACAACAGGCAAGATTGAGGTAAAGAGAACAAGGGGATGGCAGAGAAGTAAATACCTGGATGGCTTGGTCTTGTGGTATGGTCGAGACAAGCACACTGAGCTGATCCACAACTCTGGTGATTGAGTGAAATGGCGAATCATGACCTCCCACGCTTACCGACATGGCACATGATGATGAAAGAAAAGAGAATTGACTTCATTGCACCGGGTTTTACCCCATACGGTTTGGTCTCTCAGTCATTATGAGTCACTATGACAGACCAAATTAGTACCTCAACCTTCTACAGATTCCATACAACATATGAGAACCCTACAGGACAGATATTCAGGTCACAACACTAAACACACGCAGGCTCACACACATAGCAGTAGCTTCACAAAAGACCTAGATAGAACATCGTGACAATGGGAAAGATCAGTGGCAAAAGAGGCAAGAACAGTCCTTCGGAAAGTGACCAAGCCATATGGGTTAAAACCTGGTGTAATAAAGGCGATCATATGACCTTTTAAACTCTCTTTGTTAACACCTGTGTCTTTATGTTTGTCAAGCACCATAGACTTTAATAATTTCTTGACCTTTGACAACAGCCAGCGGGGAGAAAAAGAAGCGGATGAGAAGAGGTAGGGGAGAGGGGGAAGGAAAAGAAAGAAGAGGGCTGGAGCCTGAAGGGGTAGGAGGAAAATGGAGCATTTAGGGCTAAAAAATGTACGGGTTGTGTATTGAAATTGCCATAGTGCAAAGCAACAAGGACCAAGGTGGTCGTGCGTTTGTGGGACCAGATGGAGAAGGTGGGAGAACAGATTGAGAACCTGTTTGTGGAAAGAATGAGGTTGCGGGGGATTGGTAGGTGTTCTGGAAGAATCTCAAAGCTGAGAGGGAAGACCAGAAGAACTTTAAATCAGATAGCGGAGGGAACGATTAGTAGTATGACTCTTTGCTGGCTATTGAACGAGGGGACAGAGCACATATGTGAATGTCCTGAGTGCAGTGATGTCGGTTCTTAACTCAACATTTTTGACCTTTTTGTTAACACCTGTGTCTTTATGTTTGTCAGGCACCATAGACTTTAATGATTTCTTGACCTTGATGACGCTCAAGATGAGCGAGAAAGACTCCAGGGAGGAGATCCTCAAAGCCTTCCGTCTGTTTGATGATGATGAAACTGGCAAAATTTCTTTCCGCAATTTGAAAAGAGTTGCCAAAGAGCTGGGAGAGAACATGACAGATGAAGAGTTGCAGGTTAGTCGTGTTTTTTCTTATTTTGACCTGCCTCTGAAACAAAAGTTTACTGCTTATGAAAGCCATATGATATATAACTCTGCAGTATGCACCTGATGAGGTGCAGCGAAATATGCCAGGCAATAAATCATGCAACCTATTGTTTGTGGCTTCTGTGTGTAATTTAACAGTGCCGGAGCGCTTCCCCTAACTTCGCTTAGCTACACCGACTTCTGTACTTCAAGGTCTTCATGTGACACCCAGGTTTCAGGAATCTCTCCATTCAAAACTGCATTGTTCTGATTCTGATTCTAGCCGTACAGCACGATCGTATAGGGTTCTGAATCGTTAGTCTCCAAAGACCTAGTAGAGGGCTGAACGTGGTTCAAATCTTTCATCTTCCATCATCTTTCGGATAAACATGAAAAGCTCCCAATTAAGACTGTGATGATGGTTAAATTAGCTTTTATTCATTCCTTGCTGAACAGATAAGTTCAAGACATGATATTGTCAACAATCATGAAAGTGCCTTAAAATAGTACGACTGACCCTTGAAGGTGAAAACATAACCTGATTCTAATCATGACACTAATCCTGGTACAGCTTACTGAGCATTATAACATGAAATGTCGATACTCACTATCATATTCTGAATTCAACCTACCCAACCACTCCAATCATATAGCCTCGGGGTCAGTGAATGAGAGAGGCTTCATTTACACGTCTGCTCCCGAGCTGGTCTTGGTCTCTAATGTTTACGTTGTTCTGTTGTTGTTAGCTTCTGTTGCTACCCCAAACTTTCTGACGTGCTAATTTCTTGGTGCATTCTCGTGCCCCTTTTTCTCTTCTAGTTTACTTTCCCAATTTATACGTGTGCATCACTGTTCTATTCTCTCCTATTAACTCTTCCCCCTACCTCTATACTGTTAAGTAAACATCACTGTTGTGTTCATTTATACTCATCGTAAGACAATACCCACTGTCTCCCTGGCCAAGGGGTTAACGATGTTATTCGCAATCCCGTATGTCCACATGGGGAAAACAGCTGTGCCATATTCAGCAGTGGATCGTGCCGTCCTCGTAACTTATGAGGGTATGTGAGCCGGTCATTCAGAAAGCATTGGCAAATTACTGAACGCAAAACTTGCCTAGTACATCATCAGCAGCTGAAAAATGTTGGTGTTGACTGCAACGTCCTGTAAGGGATATGCGACATTAAAAAAAAAAACTTTGAAGAGACACGGATAGATGATATTACGAGGGCAAATCAGTAAATGAGTCACAAAATGATATAAAGCAATTGATAAATGGTTTTTGGTAAGTAAAACGGTGTCATTATGTGGCATATCCATCTAGCCTGATATCTGTGTGTAGCAGACAATAATTGCAACATGTCTATTTGCACACACAGTTTCAAGCACACATGTTGAACATTTCAGCAATACTCAAAGATTGCTCACTAAAGAACAGTGTGCTATTGTGAGGTTTCTTTTGGGTCCAGAGGACTTACTCCCCAAAAAATAATACTAAGAAGGGTTTCCTAACTATGGCAGCAAGTGTTTGTCCTCTAAGACACCTGGTTTGCTAATGATGAAGAAGTTGTGAAGTGTGATTGTGGCTTAGGCAGCGGTGTAAAGACATCTATGGTTCCAGTGTTGGGGATTGTCAAACAGAAGGGATAGGTGCATCAATGTTTCAGAAATTATGTTGTGAAATAAAGAGAGAGATAAGTACACTAATAACTTAAACTTCTGGTGTTCTGATCCTGAGGTGGCGGGTTCAATCCCAATAGCAGTAAGTTGGACTAAAATGCTGACTTCTCACCCTTGATGTAAATTACAAGTACCACAGAAGTCAAAGTGTGTTTGCCTGGTAGCAAGGGACCCTGGTAACAGGGAAAGCTAGCCCACATGCAAAAATCAGTTCACTGCACTAGAAGTAGTATCAACGTTTATGGACTACGCTTGAGTTCAAAGCGAGCAAACACAAACAAAAAAAACACACAAAACGGAAATGTTTTGGTCATATTAAACGTTTCTGAAGTTTAGAGAGAACAGTGGTGGAAGGCATGGTTTCTGGTAGAAGAGCCAAGGGTTGACTGGCACGAAGATGGACATTGTAGATAGCTGGGGCATGAACATGCTTGAGGTAGGAGAACTGGTAAAGGATCAAGAAACTGTTTTGGTTGGCTGTGATGAGGGTGGCATTCAGTAGAGCACCAGTTACATAGTGATGATTATGGTCTATTCATGACAAAACAGGCAGTAATTGGTGTGCATGCTACGTTTTATTGAAATGTAGTTTGTGTTCATCACATGATGTATCTTTACTATGTTAGGGTCTGCCATGTTTTTCATGGCTGTTAAATACATTTCTGATCACTGTAGTAATGGAGAACATCTATATAAGAAATAGAGTAGATAATTCGACCTATGCAGGAGTGGCAGAGAAAGATATGGAAATAAAGAGGGCTTAAAGGCAAGAGGACTGACTTCATTGCACCAGGTTTCATCTCATATGGTTCGGTCTCTTACTGCAGAGCAGCCTGGCAAAAGTGTTGCACAAAGCACAAACTCCATAGCTCCAGTGATGACCCCCAGAAGTCTCCAGAAATATTGCACCCGTGAACCGAATGACGGAGTTTGGAATCGACCCCCACACCTTCGATCGCAAGGCAAGAGGCTTAACAACTTGACCATCGAGACTCCCCGACCTAGAAATATTTATGTGGAATGCTTGAACAGCTGGGCAACAAATTAAAACAGAATATAAGCGTCATTAACTTCAATAAAGTGCCAGGTGACAGAGAGATGTCACGAGTTTTGATTGCAATGTCTGCCCTGGTCCATGCACCTGAAGACAAAGTATGTTCACTTCTGACATATTCAAGGTTAATATAACTCATATGGCACCTGACTGCACCATCTGTGAACACCAGACATGTCTTCAGTAGCTGTGTCACATGATGTCTTGATATATTTTCAATTCACCAATTCCACTTTCCATTTTGGTTCATTTAACTCGCTGCTTTTCTGAAGCATCTAACCACACTGGAAATGTGGTTTATGAAGGAAATGCAAAGAATTCCACGAACAGACCAGAAAAAAACCAATGAAGCAGTCTTTCTAGAAACATTTGAATAATGAAGACACAAACATAAGTTGCGTAATTTATTGCCTGACATATATGACTCTATCTAGCCAGGAACATACTACAGAGAGAAGTTCAATATAAAAGGAAGTAGCATAAATGAATCCCTTCAACTGAAATCAACAAAACACATTGTCACATATTTAAATGTCACCATGGTAGTTTTAAAGAGACTAGCATCATGTCTTTCTGCTTGCATAATTGTACTTTACTAGAGTGAATAGTGGATGCCTCAGCATATCTGAGTAACTTTTGGTTATTTAGTAATAAAAAGCACACTGAAATTCGCTTAGTCTGCAACATTATATTTTTAATCTTTTTTCCCCGCACCTGATGAGATATAGCAAAATATGCCAGGCAATAACTTAAGCAGTATATTGTTTGTATCTTCATAATCAAATTCACAATGGGGGAAACATTGTTTTAAATTTCAAGAAATAAATGAAAGCCTTAAATTGATTAAATAAATGAGACACAGACAGTCAAGATTCATTTGGGGAGACATTATTTGAGGAGAAATAAACTGGAAAACTTAGTGACAATTAGCACAATTTTTGGGGAAAGAGCACAGTCAAAGAAGAGAGTTTTGCTAAGAAGTTTTCAACTTTTGCTACTTATTTATTTGTCCTTCATTAGCAAATTTTTAGCTCATTACATCTAGGTTTAGTTTTCCGAATCAAACCATGTGAATTTGGTATACTAGAACTAACAATGGTCATATACAACGCTGACAGAATGCCTTAATTTCTAGTCCATATTTATTTCAGGCAGTATCCCATGAATCAGACGGCATCCTGGTAATCAATATGATTCAACCATTCACGCATTCCATCGCCTCTGCTCATGCTGTCCCTATTTAATACGACTATAATTATGGTCAAACATGTTGTTTGCCCTATCCCATATACCTACAGAGTTCTGCCTTCACATAAATATTATTAACGCCATATACTCACGCCACTGAACTTTGGATATTATTTGTTGTGTAACCTTTCTGTGATCATTCGACTTGGATACCGGCCCACCGCATCCTATTTCATCCTACTGCTTTTGATCTGTGTTTCGTGCCTAATCGCTTTCAGTTCTCAATATATTGTCGATTCCTCCTTCATTCCCTCCTTGCATTAGATTCTCCAGATGTTAAATCGTTTTCTCAGTTCGCTTCTCAAGATCGTGCCATGATATCATCTCCGTGCCGTCCTTCCTTCATGTCTGTTGTCCTCCGTCTGTTTCTCTCTGACGTCTTGTTTCCACGTTTACCCATGTGCGTTCACTGTCCGCGCCGCACTTATTGTTGTTTATAACTTTCCCATCTTTGTTGTTCGTGTGCCCCGCATGGCAGATGTGACTTGGCCACATGGTATAATTGAGGCAGGAATCAGACCTGATTGAAGACTCTGGCGATCGTCGAGATGGTGAACCATTACTCTCCACAGTTATCGCCATGGCACATGATGATGATGTGCATTGATAGTTGAACTGTATAGTGTTCTAGAATGAGAGATTTGGGAATAAGAATTGGCATGTCCAGACATGGGAGGTACATTGGTAGAATGAGGGGCCTCATAATCCAACACAGAACTGGCACTGTTAGTCATATATGTTGTATGGGACATAACTGGAATAAGCCTGCAAGCAAAGCTGAAAGTCTACAAAGCAGTCGTATTATCCACACTGCTATATGCTTGTGAAACCTGGACTGTTTATCAGCGACACGCTAGGAAATTAAACCACTTCCACACAGTCTGCCTTAGGAAGCTACTAAAGATTAAATGGCAAGACAAGATCCCAGACACTGAAGTCCTAGAAAGAGCGTCCATGCCCAGTATCCACACTGTACTAATGAAGAATCAGATTCGCTGGGCTGGTCACTTAACTCGCATGCCAGATCACAGGCTCCCTAAACTAATTTTTTACGGCGAGTTGCGTTATGGTAAACGTTCCCTTGGTGGCCAGAGGAAACACTTTAAAGACACTGAAAATCTCACTGAATGCTTTTGGAATTCATCATGACACCTGGGAGACTGCAGCCAGAGACCGAAATTCATGGCGTGCATCATTACACAAGGCTGCAGTCACGTGTGAGGCTACCAGGACTGCAAGAGCTGTGAAGGAAAGGCAGGACAGAAAAACCACTGCAGGAAATCCTCCTCCAGAAACATCAAGCATTCTTTGTCCACATTGTCAAAGAGCATTTCAAGCCAAAATAGGCCTTATCAGCCATCTTAGAACTCACGGCTCCATACTTTCAACCCCCACTGGATGAAATGAATAGTCATCATCATTTTTTATGGACAAACAACACAACACTTGTTGGGGGGAGGATCTGAGCACCTGTGGACTTGTCTGGAGTGCAAGGATGATACCCTAACAGATTAACTAACTAACCAACCTAACAAATAGCCAACAAACTAACTAAATGACTGACTGACTGATTTTATAGTGCTCTGTTCAAAAGCTGTTGTTTGTTATCTGAGCGTTTCCCTCTACAGGAGATGATTGATGAAGCAGACAGAGATGGAGATGGGGAGAT
This sequence comes from Cepaea hortensis, assembly GCA_963921405.1. Lineage (NCBI taxonomy): Eukaryota > Metazoa > Mollusca > Gastropoda > Stylommatophora > Helicidae > Cepaea > Cepaea hortensis. The sequence continues at coordinate 292,230,108 of OY992876.1, forward strand.
AAACCAGGAGGAATTCCTAAGAATTATGAAAAAGACAAGTTTATATTGAGTTATCCCTCTTGTATCGTATTCAAACATCTTGTTGTCACCATCTTACATCCATTTATCATTGTATATAGAAGCACATCATGTAACGTTACTTTCGTTTCGTCATCTTTTATACCTTTCTGTTCAGTTGTACTTACGTTTTGTAATTACTATTGAAGGTTGTAACACATGTGTTTCCTTCAGCATTGTCTCAAATAATGCAGAAAGGCATTTACAATTATAAGACCTCTAATTGTAATACATATTTTCTTGTTTTTGCTTTATCCAACATTGTTTTAAAAGATGCAGTAAGGCATTTACTTTACAAGACCTCTAACTGTAATAAATATTTGCTTTTGGATTTTCATTGTTTATAATATTTATGTTCTTTGAGGTGCTGGTATAAAAAGAAAGTGCTGTATTATGTAGGTGCTGTAATGTGTAACTACATACAAGTGTTGTAGTATGTTAGTGCTGTAATATGCTAGTACATACTACTAGTATGTGCTTACATACTGTGGCACTTGTTTGCACCATCACATGACAGTGCCAACATACTACAGTACTTCCTCTAAGTCCCCAGTGTCAGACATCTAAATGATAGTCCAGTTGTCCTCACACAAGCTCCAACTGGTCCTTTATAACTGAATTGTCATACATTTGTACTGTCTTGATGATGAAATCAAATACATTCGTTGTCAGGTGATGGTACAAACTTTGATACCTATCGCTTCTTCCCACATCTTCCATGAGAACATAGGGCCCCCCAACCATCTTATGTCAAGACATCCTAACTTTTGCTATCTCCTGCAGCTCATATCCCCCTCATATTAGTCGTCTTCGACTCTAATTCTCGTCTCCGTGTGTTGTTAGGTCTGCCTCTATTTTGTTTGCCTTTGCATTCCAGAAGAAGGAATGTTCTTGTGATACCTTTCACTTGGTGCAAACCAAACTTTTGTCAGTTTTCAGTGGTGAAAACAGTACCAGATAGCCCCACAGGAGACACTGTCGTTGCCCTGTGCATTCCAGAAGGAGACGTTTCTTGTGATATCCTTCACTGGGCGCAAACCCAAAATGTGTCAGTTTCCAGTTGTGAAAACAGTACTTGGTAATCCCACAGGAGACAATGTCATTGAGGTGTGACATGTTAGGCACTCACATATTCTAGTCTGTAGATAATGGGGCGACGTGTGTTTTATGAGGCTGAATTTACCCCTCAGTTGTATGGTAGGAGAACAATAAACTTACGATAACTGGGAATTAAATCCAGATAACTGTCTTTGTTGTTTAGATCACTAAATAAACACTTTGGCTTGTCAAAGCTAGCCAGCTCCATGGCAAAGGTGTTACGGACACAGTTCGTAATCCCGCATACCACGTTCAAAACACAGTTGTGTTGGTTTTTTATGAAATGGTATGGCTGCCGGTCATTCAGAAAGTAATGGCAAACTACTGAACGTAAACTTGCCCAGGGACCATAAAGAGTCATAAAATGCTGGGGTTGACTGCTACGTCCTTAAAGGATATGCAACTAACTTTTTAACTTTGTCAAAGCTGAGCAAACATATCGCCAGCTATGAGAGGCCAGTATCCTAACCATTCGGCCGCCAACCTGTGTAGTGATGTTTTAAAAATATAAAACAAGTCCTGTAGCGAGGATCTGCTGTTGGCATGTGATGTGTTAGCATCATTACATTATTTTAGGCCGGAGTGCATGGAGGCATAGGTGGCCAGTTTTGTCCTCCTGTAGCGAGCGATGAAAGCTGGCATGAAACCCTTGTCTGAGTGCACTTGTGCTGTTGTCAAGGTAATGTCCTAACCATTACCCCATTGTTTCCGCTTATTCGTATTTTACACAACAGTAAACCACACAAATGGCAGGCAGGAAATATGAGGTAAACATAGTCCTAATGCAAATACTGCCATTTGGCTGTTAGTGTTAGGTCTTTACATATTCTATACTATGACATGAGGTGGGGTGACTAGTTCCCTTCCTCATCGTCATCCATGCCAAGTAATTCCCAGAACATTCTGACGTGTGTCTGGTATCCATGTGTATGAGACTTGTGTCCACCTCGGTACCGTACTGGTCAACAAATGTAATCCTGCCTCTGCTGGGGATTGAGCTGGGACCACTGTTGTGGCAGGCCAGTGTGCTAACCACTATGACTGTGTAGCTCCAGACATGAATAAAATGCTCAAACAGTGGACCAATTTTATATCATCATTGCTGTCTATGTTGAAGACACATTCCAAATACCAAATATTTTCATACATGAAACATTTTTAAGCATCTTTGAATTTAATTCATGTTAGTTTCCTGCTGGAAATGTCAAGAACAGTTGTTCTCCATCTCTCATAACTAAACATTTAAAAGGCAAGAGAATCAATTTCATTGCACTGGGCTTTATCCCACATGGCTCCGTCTCTTCCCGCAGGGTGGCCTGCCAAAAGCGCAGCACAAAGCAAGAACTCTCTTGCTCCAGCAACAACCCCCAGGAGTCTCCAAGAAAATTGCACTCATGAACTGAACGACGTTGACCTTCGAAATGAGAGGCAGGTGGCATAATCATGCCGCCACAGAGACTCCCATCTGTCATTACCGAGCACTTTGAGTTTGACCAGGTAGGGCCCAGCACATTGGTCAGATCTTTCTGTGCTGGGGGCTGTCAGTTCATGTTGATTTTGCTCGTGGTGCCATTCTCAGCCACAAGGGAAGCAAAGATTGGAAACGCTCTAATCTACCAGAGACCACTAAGAAGGGTTGGTGTGAGACTCGCTACCTTGTCCTGTAAAAAACATCAGCCGCAAATTCCAACCAGTCATGAACAAGAAAATAACGGGCTTGGTGTAAGTTGATTGTGGGCTTGTGCTCTGTTGAAAGATGAAAACAGGAAGAAGAAGCTGTAAATCTGCGGAGTAAACATTAAGCAAAGTATGTTTTAGTTAATACAGAATAGGCTGTGCTAATGTACGGAATAAAGAATGAGCATAGTATGTCTTAGTTAAAACAAAATTGGGTGTTCGCACATTTTCTTTTTTGCGGTGATGTTAGATGTACTAGTTATTGCAAACTACTGATAATAAAATCACCTGGTAATTCAGCCTGGGCTTGGTCACAACATCCTGCAAAGACCATACAACATTGATATATAATGATATATAACTTTATGTTTCTCTCATTTCGTATTCTTCAGTTTCATCCATCATCATAACACTGGTTGCTGTTGTGGTTGTGTGATGTCTGTTCCAGAATGTTCTCATTAAAAGGGGCCACACTTTAAAATGTTCTACTCATTAAAAATATATATATATCAATTGTGTAGATGTTTTTTGTTTGTTTTATTGATGAAAAAATGTCTACTATCTTTTGTAAATATACGAGAGGGATTCAAATGAAAATCTTAAATGTGTGATACAAATTACAATAACCATGCCATTGTCTTGTAACCTGTCAATATTGTTGTTAAGAATGTAAAGAGTATTAAGCATGTGACGTCATGGTGCAGATAAATACAGTGACGTCATAAGGACAGTTTAAAGATGGCCACCCCACTTTTGACATGCACCAAAGAAGAGTAGTGTTCTATTATCCGTTTGTTTTTTTCCAGTGAAGGGGTGAAACGAGTAGAAATTCATCAGCGAATGAAGGTCCAGAATGGTGATGCATGCTTGTCTGTCCAGCAAGTGTATGAGTGGAGTAGGAAGTTTCAAAACTTTTCAGTCTGATGAAGAGCTACAGCAAGTGGTGTATGAGTGATTACACACACGACCTGGAGAATTTCTTTCTACAGGAATCCAAGCATTTTATCGGCGCTGGAGGACTTGCATTGAATGCAGCTTTCACTACATCGAAAAATGATACATTTGTTCTTTACTTTTTCAGAATATATTCACCAAAACAATAAAAAACATTTAAGGTTTTCATTTGAAGCCCCCTTGTATAATATATAATGATGTTTTCCCCCTTCAAAATCTTGGATACTGTTTGTTTGAGAGCTACTGTGACATGGTCATTAGAGCATGGGCCTACCGAGGCAATGACCTCTGTTCAGATCCTAGCAGGGACAGACAAGATCTCCCCCCTCCCTTCCACCTTACTGCTCTGGGATCAACACTGCCTCATGCAAAGGCTACCAGACACTGCAGAATGTTCTGGAAATAGTTTGGGAAGGACGGGCGATGAGAAAGGATACTAGCCATCACATCGCATGTGTCATGGCCTAGAACATGTGAAGCTTAACACTTGAGACACCAACAGCAGTATCTGCTCCAGGAGGTACCTTTACTTATTGATTGGTCATGTATTGTGTTTGTTACATTGAACATTTTACTGTTTGTTCATGTGTTGTTTTTGTTACATTGAAAATTTAGTTTGTTCATGTGTTGTTTTTGTTACATTAACAATTACTGTTTGTTTATGTGTTGTATTTGTAATATTTAAAATACTGTTTGTTCAAGTTTTATTTTTAATGAGTGTACTGTTTATTCTTGTTTAAGTTTAGTTACGCATAAATATATGCTTTGTTCAAGTTTTCTACATGTCGGTTGAGAAAGTAAATGTAGATAAAATGCTGAAAATCTGTCATGAGAAGTAAATGCAATCATGGACAAATCTCTGTCAAGGGAAGTAAATGCAGCCCCTCCTATAGAGTTTCTCCATGTTCTAGCGGGAGAAGGGTTCACGTATTCCAATGATACCACAAACCCCCCCCCCCTTTTTTTTCCCCAGCTGTAATAAGACAGCTTAACTACTGGTATTTCCCATGTCGGACAGGTCCAGGAATAGATACCACATGAAAACTGAATTTGAGAATTAATATCACTGCACTCTGTACAATCTCTCTCTCTCTCTCTCTCTCTCTCTCTCTCTCTCTCTCTCTCTCTCTCTCTCTCTCTCTCTCTCTCTCTCTCTCTCTCTCTCTCTCAAAACTTAATGACAGCCGGCAAAATTGACAGGGAAAGAGCAAGGGCAAAGCAAAGAGGTAAATACCTGGATAGATTGGCGACATGATTATCATCGGGAGAGGAAAGCAGCTCCCAAGGTCCTGGATTCGATTCCAGACATCATCGTTCGGTGCAAGGGTACAACATTCTCGGAGACTTCAAGGGGTGGTCGCTGGAGCCACGGAGTTGGTGCTTTGTGCGGCACTTTCGGCGGGCCTCCTTGTGGAAATAAACATAGCCGTGTGGGATAAAACCCGGTCCAATAAGCCGATTCTCTAGCCTTTAAACACACCCCCTCTCCCCCAGTGATCGTGTACAGCATGGTAAATTACGCTTATCGGCATCATGATGATGATAACGACGATGATAATGAAGGCGATGATGATGACTATGATAAAAACGAAGACGACTATGATGATGATGATGACGACGACTATGATGATGGTGACGAAGACGACGATGGTGATTATGATGATGTACAGAGAAGTGAAGCGCCAGAAGGCTGACTATACAACTAGCCATACACCCATCTGCCCCGTCCCCGTGTACCGGGAACAGATCTCGCGGAGCTACCTAAGCATGCATCTAATTATGGGTTCGAAATCGCCCCGAGACACATTGTTACATTGATCTAGATCTTCCTCTCTTTCGCTACCCCGCTACACCTCCATCCAGTTATCTGTTCAGACATCCATGTATTTTTACATGCCTAAAGTATTTAGTTTTCAGGATGTGTTTGTTGTCAATTGGTAAACATAGCTGATTTAGTGCCGAAGGATAAACTATTGACATATATGACCTCCTATTTGGATAGAAGGATGATATATCGCCATACTGTGGTCATCGTATTATTTGTTTTGTTTCGTGGTATCTTCCACAATTTCAATGCTCAGTGAACGGAAATTTACAGTACTTGTTCATTTGTAGTGTGCCATGTTTAGTCCAAACAGAGAAATGTGGACAGACCTGACGACCAACGCCACACGGCATGGACTAGAAGAAGGAGAAGAAAAATAAAAAGAAGAAGAAGAATTGCTGATATTCTTTTGTAATATTTATATACAAAGGCGCTTATGCATGCTTCAGCTGATTTGTTAAACGTCCAGCGCTGGCTCTGAAATTTCCGGTACTTGATGGCGAGGCATGTTGGTTTTCTGCCTATACCAATTAGTTGGACTGAAACGTTGACTTTTCGTCCTGTTACTTGGATACGGTAGTTACAAGGAGTCGTAGTTGGCTCGCCTGATCGCGGGGGAGAACTGGGGGTAACAGGAAAGGACACATGGGGTAACAGGGAAAGCTGGTCTACACGCAAATATCAGCCTAGCATGTACTACATTCGAGTTCAAAGCGAGAGAGAGACACACACAAACACACGCGCACGCACACCTGCCCACCCGCCCGCCCGCCCACACACACACACACACACACACAAAGCTTGAAATAATATAACTGAAGTATACTTGATGTAAAGTAATAGCACTAAAGTTATACTCGTTGTAAAGTAATATCACTGAAGTGTTACTCGTTGTAAAGTAATATCATGGAAGTTTTACTTGATGTAAAGTAATATCATTGGAGTTTTACTCGATGTAAAGATGCTTGCAGGTTTACAAATTGATGGGAAAGACCTATTATATATATATATATATATATATATATATATATATATATATATATATATATATATATATATATATATATATATATATATATAGGAAACAACAAGCTGCTATAGTGATTGATAATGAACAAGGTCAATATGAGCTTATTAAGAGATGTGTGCGACAGGGATGTGTAATGTCTGCAGATCTTTTATTTTTATACAGTGACAATATTTTTTAGAAATTTAGATGTTACGAGCCTAAACACCACTGGGGATATACCATCATTACCATTAGATATGCGGAGGATACAGTATTGACTTTTAACAGGATTATTATCAATTAACAGGATCTGCAACATCTAGTAGATGCGGTTTATGTATACAGTGAACGAAAAATGGGTTTGAATTAAATTGTAAGAAGACAGAGATAATGGTCGTCTCCACGAAGAAAGAAATACCACAATTAATATAGGGTGAATTGGAATATTCTTAAACAAGTGAATCGGTACAACTGTAATAAGATCTAATTGGATGTGACTTGAAGAGTTTAGATCGAGAATCGCTATGGGAAAGGTGGCCTTTTGCAAGACGGAAAACATGCTGACTAATACAAAGATGTCAATTGCACCGAGAAAAATAGTGTTGAAGTGCTGCATCGAACATATACTTTTTGTTGAAAAGGTACAAAACGAAGCCATGCGCATCATTTTGGGCTGCACGAGAGACACCAGCTGTGTAGCAATGAGATACCTCCTTGACTTCCCGACAATGGAACATAGGATCAAGATCTGGAGAGCTTGTGCATACTTAAAAATAAGTGCAGATGAGCAGCACCCTCTGCATGACGCTATATTCAGAGAAAAGGGTGACAGGCTAAAAAGAGGCAAATCATGGATGGGTCGGGCGGAAGATGTCGTCAGACAGGTCTGCAGTCTTACCAGTATCAACCCCGGCAAGGAATGGGTGCCGGTGCCTCCAGCTTTTAAGTGCACTTTCTCCTGCATGATCACACTCGACAGACGGTGCAGAGAGCAGAACCCTGCCGCTGTCAATGCAGAGGTTAACGCGCTCATCTATGAACACTCAGATAGCCCCGAAGTGCTCATCTATACAGATGGATCTGTTGTAAAGCAGCAGAGAAGTGCGTGGGCATTTACAGACCGTTCAGCGGGCCGAACCGTTCAAGAATCCAGTGGTGCCCACTCTGTGACCACGAGCAGCATGACGATGGAGGTGATGGCAGTTACACAGGCTTTCATATGGCTGGAATCACAGCATTATACCAACATGTGTGTACTAAGTGATTCAATAAGCATGATTCAGAAGGTCAAAGCTGGATCTGTACGTAGACAGTGGACTGCGTCGCTGCGGAAGTCTGTTGTCCGTAAAGTAACCTTCGTCTTCGTCCCGGGACATGCGGGAGTCGAGGGAAATGAACGAGCTGATAAACTGGCTGGCTCTGCACTCCCTGTAGATGGCCAGCCCATGGATAGTGCCGATGTTATTAACGTCCTCAAAGATATGGCGAGAACAGAGGACTTTGATGTCAGTGAATCCACATCGCTGTCCAGGATGAAAGACTTGGCAGTAAGAATCGGCACGGCCAGACGCGAGAGGTACATCGGGAAAACAAGGCGCCTCGTCAACCAACACAGAACTGGCACTATTAGCCACCGGACGCTGATGCATATACTGGAGGGAGGATCTGAGCACCTATGGACATGTCCGGAGTGCAATGAAGATACCCCAACTGATAACTGATAACTGACAACATATACTTTTGTATGGATGTGAAACGTGGACAATGATCAGATAAGCCGAAAAACATCTAATGACAGTTTGTGAGGAAAATGCAAAGAATACAATGGACAAAAAAAAAAAACAAAAAAAAAACCAATGAACAAGTTCCACAAGAAACCAATGAATACCGTAAACTGATTAGAGAAATTAGATGTAGGCAGTCAACATTTTTGGGCACCTTATGATAAAAAAAAAACCTAGAAGAACTTAGTGACAACTGACAAGATTGATGAGGAAATAACAAAAGGAAGTCAGAACAGTAAATATCTGAATGGCTTGGCCACGTGGCGTGATCGAGACAAGAACACTAAACTGATCCACGACTCTGGTGATCGTGTGAGATGGCGAAACATGAGCGCCCACGCTTATCAACATGGCACATACGTATGAAAGTAATATCCCTGAAGGTATACTCGATGTAAAGTAAAATCACTGAAGTTATACTGGATGTAAAGTATTACCAGTGAAGTTATACTGGATGTAAAGTATTACCAGTGAAGTTATACTGGATGTAAAGTATTACCAGTGAAGTTATACTCGATGTAAAGTTAAATCACTGAAGTTATACTGGATGTAAAGTATTACCAGTGAAGTTATACTGGATGTAAAGTAAAATCACTGAAGTTATACTGGATGTAAGTATTACCAGTGAAGTTATACTGGATGTAAAGTAAAATCACTGAAGTTATACTGGATGTAAAGTATTACCAGTGAAGTTATACTGGATGTAAAGTAAAATCACTGAAGTTATACTGGATGTAAAGTATTATCAGTGAAGTTATACTGGATGTAAAGTATTATCAGTGAAGTTATACTGGATGTAAAGTATTATCAGTGAAGTTATACTGGATGTACAGCTGTGTACTCGGAGCCACGTAGGTCACATTTGTCAAAGCGAGGCTGTCCCTGTCTGGGAGATAGTGTGCTAGTACTGACTGATCCCAACACGTGACCTCTTTCCTTGACCTCAGGGGAAATCATTGTTCGGGTAAGAGATCAATCCTAATTCGGTTAGATCTTCCCGCTTTGACCAGCAGACGTAAATGGGGGAACATGAAGTGCACACAAAAGAAGTTGGAATAAAAAGAATGGACTCGGTTTTAGCCCACAGAAGAAATCCACATTTACAGACACCCCCCCCCCCCCCCCCCACACACACACACACACACACAAAACAACCCAAACAAACTGTCAAAAACTGTCATTTACTGCCAATATAGTACCTTGCGGTGTATGGCAGAGGGGTCTTTGAGCCTGAGGAATAAAGGCCGCCTGGCTAGTGCAGTCGCCGCGAACTGTGCAGGTTAGGATTTTCTTTTTGCCCCCGACAGAAAAAAATCCCGCACCTTACCGGGGATCGAACCCGGGTCTCCCGAATGAGAGTCCGGCAGTCCGGCGTTCTATCCACTCGGCCAGCCGCTCCTCAAACAAAACGTAAATCTGTCTCTCCCCTCTCCCACATAAAATAAAATCTATGTATGCAGATATTATAACATAAAATTATATTATAACATAAAATAGTCTAATACATCATTATCATCTTCACCAACATCATCATCACGCGTCCCGTCAACTGGCGTAGACATTCATGTCTCTCCCACATCGGTCTTAGTCACCGTCTTAGACTATCTAGCGTTATTATTATCGTTCCGTCTCTGTCTCTTCTACCGTTGATCTTTCAAATAATCTTCTTCTTCTTCTTCTTCTTCTTCTTCTTCTTCTTCTTCTTCTTCTTCTTCTTCTTCTTCTTCTTCTTCTTCTTCTTCTTCTTCTTCTTCTTCTTCTTCTTCTTCTTCAGCAGCATTCCGAGCCATTGAAGTTCTTTGCTGCAGATACAAGCCGTCTCCATTCGGCTCTCTGATTGACATTCTCTTGTCAGTCGCTGATTCCAAGTGCCTGTACTGTATGTATATTATATCTCCACCATCTTCTTGGTCTACCTCGGGGTTTACGGTCATTTATTTCTTGAGTGTAAGCGAGGTTTGTTTCCCTATTATCTTCCATTCTTTCTATATGCCGCAGCCATTGCAATCTATTAGCCTTCATGATACCAGTGATTAGCGGGGACTTAAACAGATCATAAATGTCTTTGTTGCTTCTTCTTTTCCACTCTCTACTTGTGTATCCCCAATGGGTTCAAAGATGCGTCTTAAGACCTTTTTCTCAAAGGTTTGTAACAAGGCTTCGTCTCCTTTAGTTGTACTCCAGGTTTCAGAGCCATACAGCACAACTGGTCTGATCAGTGTTTTGTATATTGTGGGCTTGGTGTTAAGAGATAGCGCATTTGATTTTAGCAGATGTTGTAGTGCATAGTATATCTTATTTCCAGAATTTATTCTAGCTTGTATTTCTTCCCTTATTATGTTGGAGCAGTTGAAGATTGTACCCAGGTATTTGTATGTTTAAGTTCTTTTAATGGTCATATTATCTATTTGTATGTGATGTTTCAAATCATCATAATGTTAATAGTAGTAATTGTTGTTGTTTGCCTTCAATATATTCGAGGTTCAGTTCACAGTAGAGGAAGGATGTGTCCCCACCAGTGCACGGCTCCCAGTAGAGGAAGGATGTGTCCTCACCAGTGGACAGCTCCCAGCAGAGGAAGGATGTGTCCCCACCAGTGCACGGCTCCCAGTAGAGGAAGGATGTGTCCCTACCAGTGCACAGCTCCCAGTAGAGGAAGGATGTGTCCCCACCAGTGCACAGCTCCCAGTAGAGGAAGGATGTGTCCCCACCAGTGCACAGCTCCCAGTAGAGGAAGGATGTGTCCCCACCAGTGCACAGCTCCCAGTAGAGGAAGGATGTGACCCCACCAGTGCACGGCTCCCAGTAGAGGAAGGATGTGTCCCCACCAGTGGACAGCTCCCAGTAGAGGAAGGATGTGTCCCCACCAGTGCACAGCTCCCAGTAGAGGAAGGATGTGTTCACACCAGTGCACGACTGTGCGGTCCACAAAGTCCCATTTAAATACAGCGTAATATTCGGAATGTTCTGGAAATTATTTGTGAAGCCAGGACGACGACGAGAAAGGGGGGATAGTCACCCTATTGCACTACGCCATTGTCTAGTATACGTGAAGGTCCAACAGGTCAGGCCATCACGGGAAGCATCTATCAAGGCAATACTTTTAGAGGGATTTTCTTTAACAGTTAACAGACGCAAATCTGCCAGGGAAGTAAACACCTACCATGCGTGACATTGGCCACGTTACTCATAGAATACCGATGGTGAATAAATTAGGGGGGGGGGGGGTTGCAATATATGAGCTCCAAGACTTGGACAGTGTTCTTTTATTTTTGTCATTTATTCACCATGTTAGTTAGGTAGTCGTGGTTCCAACTTCACAGCAACGGGTCGTCCCCATCTTGCTCTGCTCCTGTGCCAGTGAATAGCACACACAATGCTCATTACTGCCCAATGTGAAACGTGGAAAAGACAGGAGTCTCGACACCAACAGCCTGCACAGATACACTGTGCATAATGCCGCTGCCAGAATGCGAATACAAAAGTCCTCCACGAAAAATACAGTTCATCTTCGATGGAAGCGGCAGTCACTAGAAAATCAGCAGCCACGTGTTACTGAATAAGGCAAAACCAGTCCGCTTCGTGACAAGGCCAGCTATGCTATTTTCTCGAACATGCAATTCACGCCACAAACAACCGTGGACAGATAGTAAAAGCATTTCCCTGTGTATAATGCAGCCGCCAGAATGTCAACACAAAAGTCCTCCACGAAACATACAGTTCATCTTTGATGGAAGCGGCAGTCATTTTACCATCTGGATGTTTTTCTAGATGTCCATCTACACAGTCTAGATATTTCTAGATGTTGTTTGCTCCGTTTCTAAATGTTTTCTGTCACGCCACAAACAACCTTGGACAGATGTAAAAGCAGTTCCGTACATAATGCCGTCGCCAGAATGCCAACACAAAAGTCCTCCACGAAAATACAGTTCATCGTCTATGGAAGCGGCAGTCACTAGAAGACCAGCAGCCACACATTTCTGCATAAGGCAAAAACCGGTCACGTCTGCGACAGAGTCAACCGTCATTGCTCCGAATATGCAGGTCACGCTCCAAACAACCTCGGGCAGATGTAAAAGTATTCCACAGAAAATTCACAGCTCACAGTGTCGCGTCACGCACTCAACTCAGTAGCAGGACGACAGAACCATACACTTCCAGTCCAACATAAGGAAAATGCGAATACAAACGTTAGCCTCGAGCATAAACACACCAGAGGCCTTAACCGTTTCAATGCCTTGCCTCCATGTTCGTGACCGGAAGTCCTCATTTATCATGTGCCATGCCGACAAGCGTGGGCGGTTATTACTTTTAGCGAAGTAATAGTAAGAGAGATCAAAGAGATGCCAGGAATAATATTTGGAGGTTATAATATAAATAATATACTCTATGCACATGACACAGTAATGGTGGCGTATAATGCAACAGACCTACAACAATTGTTGGACATTGTAGTAACAGAGAGCGCAAAGAAAGGATTCTCCTTGAATATAAATAAAACAGTAACAATGGTGATATCACAGACAATGGTGACACCAAAATGTGACATAGAAATAGAAGGAAAAATCCTTAACCAAGTGGATAATTTTAGATACCTAGGGACATTTATAACATCAGATGGAAGATGTACAACATAGATCACAAGATCACAATAGGGCAAGAAGAAGCCGCATTTCAGAAAATGAAGAGTATCTTATGCAGTAAGTCACTATCACTGAATGCAAGAAAGAGAATGCTGAAATGCTATGTAGAACCAGTTTTACTGCATGGCAGTGAATCTTTGGATGTAAATGAACAAATTAAGAAGAAAGAGAATTTGTTCCTGAGACGAATGTTGCGAATTCCTTGGACTGCCAGAGTAACTAACAATGATTGCCTGAAAGAGGCTAATGAAACTAGAACACTATATACAACAATAAGAAAGCGACAAACAACTTTCTTTGGTTATGTGATGAGAAGAGAGGCATCAGAGAACATCGTGAAAACTGGAAAGGTCGAGGGGAAGAGAGACACAGGCAGATCATGGGAAATGATGCTGGATGGATTGAGACGGTGGCATGGAGGAATATCCAGAACACCAAAGACCGAGATCTGTGGAGAGCCATGAACGCCTATGCCAGCTGGCAGGGCATATGATGATGACAATGTTCATGTTTCACATCTCACTCGATCTCCAGAGTCGTGGATCAGCTCAGTGTTCTTGTCGCGACCATACCACGTGGCCAAGCCATCCAGGTATTTACTTCTCTGCCTTCTCCTTATTCACTTCTCCTCGATATGGCAGTTTTCATCAAGCTCCCCAATTTATTTCTTCTCAAAACGTGACCAAAAATGTCTACATGTAATGTTTCTAATCAGTGTACGATTTTCATTTGTTTCTTGTAGGACTGACTAAACAAGCTGAGCAGCGCATAAATGCCTTTGAATATAAATGTTATAGACGAGTTCTAAGAATATCTTGGGTAAAGAAAAGAACAAATGCATCAATACTTCAAGAGCTGAATATTGAAGAAAGTTGGCTATTAAAAACGATAAAACAAAGAAAATTTAAATATTTTGGTCACTTGAAAGGTCACGAAAGTTTGGAGAAAACAATAATGGAGGGGTATATGCCTGGGAAGAGAGGAAGAGGAAGGCCAAAGAGAAGATGGGTGCAGGATGTGACGGATGATCTCCAGATGGGTGTATCGGACGCGGGACATCTTGCTTATGATCGAGAGGTTTTCCGGAAGATTGTTATGGGAGCGAGGTTCTGCAAAGGACATGCTACTGAATGAATGAATGAATGAATGAATGAATGAATGAATGAATGAATGAATGAATGAATAACGACTTGTTCATTGGTTTTTCTGTCTGTCCATGGTGTTCTTTGCTTTCTCATCAGAAACCACATTTCCACAGCCATCAGAGGTTTTTCAGCTTGTCTGCTTATTGTCCACGCTTTACATCCATACAAAATTACAGGTTCTATATACCATCTCAACACTCTTTTTCTCATTGCAATTGACATCTTTGTATTGGTCAGTAAGTTTTTCATCTTGCAAAATGCTACCTTCGCCATGACAATTCTTGTTCTAATCTCTTGAAGGTACCTCCCATCAGATGTTATTACTGTTCCGAGATAATTGTACAGATTCACTTGTTTAAGAATATTCCCATTTACTTGTATATATTTAGTTTTGCACACGCACATTTATGTCCACATGGGCTGAGTAACAGGTGCAGGCAGATGCAGAAACGCGCATAGGCGTCCCTGCGCATGTATGTGTGTGCATCTATTTGTCGGCGTGTCAATAATATTTGAAGGTCTGTCGTAGATGAATGCTTGAAGGACTGAATGTCGTAAATGAGTGCTTGAAGGTCTGAATGTCTTTAATGTGTACTTGAAAATCTGAATGTTGTAGATGTGTACTTCAATATCTGAATGTCGTAGATGAACACCCAAATGTCTGAATATCTTAGATGTGTACTTAAGGTCTGAATGTCGTAGATGTGCACGTGAGGTCTGAATGTCGCAGGCGAATACTTGAAATTCTGAATGTCGTAAATGTATACTTGAGATCTGAATGTCGTAAATATGTACTTGGGGTTTGAATGTCGTAGATGTGTACTTGAAGGTCTGAATGTCGTAGACGTGTACTTGAGGTCTGAATGTCGTAGATGAACACTTGAAGATCTGAATGTCGTAAAAGTATATTTGAGGTTTAAATGTCGCAAATGTGTACTTGAGGTCTGAATGTCTGAGGTGTGTACTTGAAGTCTGAATGTCGTAGATGTGTGCATGAAGGCCTGAATGTCGTAAATGTGTTCTTGAGTGTCTGAATGTTGTAGATACGTACTAGAAAGTCTTAATTTCGTAAATGTGTACGTGAAGGTCTGAATGTCGTAGCTGTGTACTTGAAGGTCTGAATGTCATAGATGTGTACTTGAAGGTCTGAATGTCGTAGCTGTGTACCTGAAGATCTGAATTTCATAGATGTGCACTTGAAGGTCTGAATGTCGTAGATGTGTACTTGAAGATCTGAATGTCGTAAATGAACATTTGAAGGTCTGAATGCCATTGAGCGATGTTAATAAAAACGAATATTCTAGGATCTGAGTTCCTTTAGAAAAATATCTAATGGTATGAAGGCATAGACTTATAACTGGCCGGGGAAAATCAGAGGCCTCCGATACAGCACTTTGAAGCTAACGGGTCGAATCTCTGTGTACCTATACCCGATACAGCACTTTAAAGCTAGCGGGTCGAATCTCTGTGTACCTATACCTGTGAATGTCGTATATATGTACTTGAAGATATGAATGTCACAGATGTGTACTTGAAGATCTGAATGTCGTAGCTGTGTACTTGAAGGTCTGAATGTCATAGATGTGTACTTGAAGGTCTGAATGTCGTAGCTGTGTACCTGAAGATCTGAATTTCATAGATGTGCACTTGAAGGTCTGAATGTCGTAGATGTGTACTTGAAGATCTGAATGTCGTAAATGAACATTTGAAGGTCTGAATGTCGTAGATGAACATTTGAAGGTCTGAATGTCGTAGATGTGTACTTGAAGATCTGAATGTCGTAGATGAACATTTGAAGTTCTGAATGTCGTAGATGTGTACTTGAAGATCTGAATGTCGTAGATGTGTACTTGAAGATCTGAATGTCGTAAATAAACACTTGAAGGTCTGAATGCCATTGAGCGATGTTAATAAAAACGAATATTCTAGGATCTGAGTTCCTTTAGAAAAATATCTAATGGTATGAAGGCATAGACTTATAACTGGCCGGGGAAAATCAGAGGCCTCCGATACAGCACTTTGAAGCTAACGGGTCGAATCTCTGTGTACCTATACCCGATACAGCACTTTGAAGCTAACGGGTCGAATCTCTGTGTACCTATACCCGATACAGCACTTTAAAGCTAGCGGGTCGAATCTCTGTGTACCTATACCCGATACAGCACTTTAAAGCTAGCGGGTCGAATCTTTGTGTACCTATACCTTTCAATGTTATACTATGTAGTGCGTCCTCAGACCTCTACAAATGTCTTTTACTTCTGTAGGTATCAATCAATACCTGGGGATTTGAAGGTCAGATTGATTTAAAGGAATGATGAGTTAGATTCTGGCTGAAACCAGAAATGCCCTTATTTCGAAGAAACCCTCTGGTGTTAGTTTGATGGATCAGTCTTATGGTACAAAGCCCAGTAATTAGAGGTCCTTTATGCACGTTGCACACATTAAAACACCCCGGGTAGTTGGAAGTCGCGAAGAGGCGGTCAATAAATATCCATTGTGTGATACAACAATGGACATCTTGAATCCCAGTTATACCGCATAAGGGTTGAACAGGATATTTATTGGCATAAATACTATACGACATCATCGTGTATCAGGTCCTTTGCAGAACGTCGCTCTCATAACGGCGCGCAGAAAAGCCTCCCAGCCTCTTCTCCTTTCTACTGCCTCATGCATCTTCATGCTCCAGGTGTCTGCGATGTCCTGTGCCTATCCTAAACACGGCACTTCATTGTCCACGACTCCTAAATAGAGTGGATAATTCATATCAATGCTTTACTCGTTTAATATGCATAATGTGGCTGTTTGGTTAGCACGGTATTTGTTTGCTCAGAAGCCCATTGTTCATCTCCGATTTCTTTGACAGCGTCACCAGGTATCCTCTCCAGCTTTCTGCATTTCGACAGTCTCCCAGACTGACAAATCATTTTTGAAATGATTCAGCTGACGAGTTTTTATTGGTTTTAATATATTCTGTTGAGATACCTTGAAATGATTCAGCTGACGAGTTTTTATTGGTTTTAATATATTCTGTTGAGATACCTTGAAATTATTCAGCTGACGAGTTCATATTGGTTCAAATATATTCTGTTGAGATACCTTCTGGAACAGCAGCTTTTCCATCCTTCAGGATTATTATAACTTTTCTAATTCTTCTTCTTCGTTCATCCGGAGTTTTTTTTTTTTCGGACGTGATTGCGTTGTGCCTGTTTACAGCAGAGCTGCATTCTTGCGCCGTTAGGCCGACACATCCGACTTCTGCGGGCATTTGTTGACCGGGTTAACCTTCCCGGGGCTTTTCTAATTTCTTCTTTAGATAGTTTCTCGCAGATGTCATTCAGCTCTGCTACTGTATTTGAGGGTCATTTGAAACTAGTCTAGTTAGTCAGTCAGTCAGTCAGTCAGTCAGTCAGTCAGTCGAGGTTCCAACTTCATGGCAACGGGTCGTCCCTATTATGCTCCGTTCCTGTGCCAGTGAATATCACACAAAATGCTCCCCACTGTCCAATGTGAAAAGTGGAATAGGCAGAAGTGTCGGCAATCCAACAGCCCGCACAGGTACACTGTGCATAATGCCGCTGCCAGAATGCCAACACAAAATTAATCCACGAAAACCACAGTTCATCGTCGACCTCATTGAGTCGGGTTTTCTCACATGGCTCGGTCTTTCACCGCAGGGCTACCCGCCGAAAGTGTCGAACAAAGCACGAACTCCGCAGCTTCAGCGCCGACTTGCGGGAGTCTCCTGAAAAATGCACTCGTGAACCGAAAAGGCAAATTAATCTATTAAGCAACAGCCGATAGCCATTGTTCCGAACATTTATGCCACTGTCCAGGACAGATGTAAAAGCATTCCCCGCGAATTTCACAGCTCACAGTGTCGTCCACGCACTCACCCAGTAGCAGGGCGACCGAACCATGTACTACCAGCCCAACATGATGAAAATGCGATTGCAAACCGTAGCTGCAAGCATAAACACACCACAGTCCTAAACGGTTCAACGCCTAACCGCCATATTGGCGACCGGAAGTCCTGAAACTAGTCTATTCAGAATTTCCTCACCACATTCAATCCGCCTGTCCATTTGCTCGTTAATGTTGATGAGAACTTTGACATTACTATGTTAATCAGATATATTGAGTGAAACTTTAATTTACTTTCAAGAAACTCAAACAATGATTAGCAAAGTGTAAGATTGGCAGAGGTTATAATATATCAGACTTTATTTACACTCACAACAGTAACCACATAAACCAGGCAGTCAAACAATTACTCATCATTCAAACAATATTTCTTCCATTGGCATCTTACCAAAGTAAATTCTCTAAATTTGAATGAACTATACATGTCTTTATACAACATAATTTCTCGTATATTTTAACAAAAATTAGTCATATATGTAATGATGATACATGGAATTAATACTGTTTAAATTAATACTTAAAATAATCCTCAACAAACGAACACAAATGGTGTGATTAGACATGATCAAATACTCAGAAATATACACTTGTAATGCTGATTATGAACAAATACAATTCACAAAACAGAGCATTTCTTAATTTAAGTCACTAACATTTTGTTTCTGCAGCAGTGACAAAGCAAAATTAATAATTATAGAAAAATAATACATGCCACATTGTTGTATTTACATTTCAAATGTTATGGTTACAACAAAGCAAAGTAACTGGGGCAATGAGAAATGACGCATTGGCCTTGGCTTTAAAGTCATGGGCTTTGGGATTTCATTCGCCTACACCCTCAACCTGTGGGGCACACACAGTGCAACTGGACAGCATTAACAGCAGCTAAGTAATATATATATATATATATATATATATATATATATATATATATATATATATATATATATATATATATATATATATAATGTATCTGTATCAGTGGAGGCTTCTTACTTGCCTGCTGAAGACGGCTGACGCCGCAAAAACCATTGCTACACTCGTTTTTGTGTTCTATTAAAGATGATCAATTCTATTCCTCGATTTCGTTGATCTATCCAAAGTAATGACATTATTAGAATTGTGTCGTCATTTCAGTTCGTTGAAGGGTAGTAATGACGGCGGCACTTGATAGTGATTGAGGGAGGGCAGCGCACAAGAGTATGACAAACAGACTTCAGTGATCGAATATCACCCAAGACGTGTGGAGAAATCTGCACGTGAGCAGAATAAGACACACATGATGACAACCGGTCAGTGGCTACGCGGCAAGGTTGGGAGACATTAATCACGACATTACTTGGCACAATTTCCCGTCTATATCTCAACATTCATTGGAACCATTTCCCTTCTAAATCTCAACATACTTTCGAACAATTTCTCGTCTAAATATCAACATCCCTGGAACAATTTCCAGTCGAAATCTTGACATTCATTGGAACAATTTCCTATCCTAATCTCCACATTCATTGGAACCATTTCTGTCTAAATCTCGACATTTCTTGGAACTATTTCCAAAGCAGGAGCAATCATTTATCTCAGGAATCAGAGAGAGTATATCCACCCAAGAGAATCTTGTAGGAACCTATTGAAAACCAAGGAGTCCTTGGGAATTAAGCTCCTCCTGGATGCCAGATCAGTAAGTGCAAACCCCCGCCTTCTCCGTTTAGTGAAGCATCACGTAAGGAAGATGTGGTTACAGCAATGCAGGTGGAAATTGTAAACAGTAAACCACCCATCTCAACGGCCAAAACAATATCAGGAAACAACGCGGACTGAGGGTTGGCTCCTTCCCTGACCCTAGGGAGTCGCTGCATAAATTACCATCGTGATCTGACAACACTGTCAGAAAGTTAGTCTACGACCTTCGGAGCTCGAAAACGACAGCTTGATCACCTCGCCACGGAATTCCAGAAAGTTCCAGTAGCTTGTGTGAGCAGAACATTGCTACCATGACAGTTGACCACCAGCCTTTATAAATCGAGAAGATGGTGGGTTTTTAGCTTGAGAGCAACCGACAGTTAGTTGTTGGTTATGTCTCAGGATTCACGACGGTTTGGCTGGGTCTGCGTCGTTGGGTGAGGTATTGATGCATTATAAGACAGAGATGGTCAGGGCACTTTGGGATCATGTGTATAGCGTGGAGGGACAGATCATTCATCATGGCTTAGAGAGAATGGTTCGGCATAGAGAGATCTGGCCGACACTCAGTTCTCCGAAGAAAGGCCAGGCGGACACATAATCAGGCTGCAACTGGTGCCATTAGTACTGGGTCTCTTCGCTGGTTGTTGAAGATGAGAGCTCAGCACAGGAATGTACCAAGTGCCTTGATATCGGTTCTTGACTCAAGTCAATTCAAATCAACTCAAGTTCACGACGGTAGGTAGAGGACCTCCTTTTAGAGACAATGACCACGGCCATTGACCAGTATGATCACTGTCAAGAAGGAAAGCAATGGCGGACTAGCCTCCTTACTGATGCCAAGAAAACTATAACAGCCAAATATATACAGCCTGCATAAAAACAACTCGTGTGAGGTGGCTAAACATGGCCACCTACGCATTTCGGCATGGCATATAATGATGATAATGATGATGATAAAAACTCAAGAAAGCGGCTACTAGAGTGGCCAGATTTATTCAGCTTGCTCTGCCAAACATCAAAAGTAAGACAGCGTGTGATGAGATGGTTGCAATTCACAGGGGAGATCAACAAACCGCGCCGGTTGTGAGAATTAAGCTAACATCGTATGACGATTTAACAAATATATGTCAAGGGTTAAAGGTTAATACTGGACACATATTTCTTTACAGTATATGGAGTAAGAAAAGAGAGCAACGTGGCCGAATGAATAAGAGCGCTCGTTCTTAAACATCCAGTGTGCTGATGCCGAGGTAGCGGGTTCAACTCCTACACCGGTCAGTTGGACTAAAATGTTGACTTCTCGTCCTTGACTTGGGGACGTAAATTACAAGTAACTCTGAAGTCGGAGTGGATTTTCCTGATGGTGAGGGACACTGGTAGTAGGGAGAGCTAATCCACAGGCAACAAATCAGTCCAGTGCACTAGTAGTAGTAACACGTGTATGGACTACGCTTGAGTTCAAAGTGTGCGAAGGCACACAACAACAAAAACTGTGGCTAAGAAACCAGTGGCTGTTATAAACCTCCCTAATTTATTCAGAGGCTGTTATAAACCTCCCTAATTTATTCAGAGGCTGTTATAAACCTCCCTAATTTATTCAGAGGCTGTTATAAACCTCCCTAATTTATTCAGAGGCTGTTATAAACCTCCCTAATTTATTGAGAGGCTGTTATAAACCTCCCTAATTTATTCAGAGGCTGTTATAAACCTCCCTAATTTATTCAGATGCTGTTATAAACCTCCCTAATTTATTCAGAGGCTGTTATAAACCTACCTAATTTATTCAGAGGCTGTTATAAACCTCCCTAATTTATTGGATAGTTATTTTTTTCCCTTATCCTATTTATAGGACATCACTGTCAACGCCAGCACTGCTGTTGTTGATGTCTTGACAAGTTTACGTTCAGTAGTTTGCCATTGCTTTCTGAACGACTGGCTCACATACCATCACTTTAAAACCCAGTGCGACACGGTCTGCTGTTAAATCGGTCGCAGCTGTGTTTCGAACGCAGGTAAGCGGAATCACGAACCGCGTCCGTAACACCTTTGCCACGGAGACGGCACTGGATAGTTGCTTTAAAAAAAAGGAGGGGGGTGGGGAACCTCGAAATATAGGACAGTTTTACACTATAGATTTACACAAAACATATCCCTGGTGATTTAAAAAGAGACAATAGCCGGAGATGTAGAAATCGAAAGGAAAATGCGCAAATAATAGCTATGTTATAGATCCTGCACGAGACGCAGTGTTACAGTTTGATTATGGTTCGACTTCCACCCCAGTTGATATTGTATTGCACTGCCGTCTGGTGGACGTTATATGCTCATCTGTTGAGGGTGGCTTGCACTGAAATATCACATTACGTCTGTGTTTATTTAATCCTGCATGAAGATTAGGAGAGAGAGAGAGAGAGAGAGAGAGAGAGAGAGAGAGAGAGAGAGAGAGAGAGAGAGAGAGAGAGTCTTCGTGGCGAAGTGGTCAAGCCGTTTAACTCGGGCTCCGAAGGTTGTGGGTTCGATTCCGGGCAGCGTCCTTCGGTTCACGAGTTAAATTCTTCGGAGACTCCTGTGGGTTGTGTCGCTAGAGCTACGGAGTTCGTGCTTTGTGCGACGCTTTCCGCGCTGCGGAAAAAGACCGAGCCATATGAGATAAAACCCGGTGCGACTTTTTTAAGAGACAGAGAGAGAGAGACAGAGAGAGAGAGAGAGAGAGAGAGAGAGAGAGAGAGAGAGAGAGAGAGAGAGAGAGAGAGTTAAACCCGCAAAACCTTTAACCCTTAAACTCCAGGAGTACAGACATTTCGGACCGATATGATTCAACCAGCCGCGGTAGTGCCGTGCCTACCACACCAGCCTGTCACCTCTGTGGTTATGTGTTCGAATCTCCATCCAGGCGGGGTTTTTTAATGGACCTGGTCTTCCCGGTCGATCTAGGCCTCAAGTGGGTACCAGGAAATGTCATGGGAAGACAAGGCTACCGGTGTGAAAGTGTCCATATCTTTCACCGAATGCTGATTGACCCCGAAACATATGGAGCTAAAGCGTCAGTTCTCCTGCTTCACAGATCTCCTGCCTCACAATTACTCTGCCTCACAATTACTCTGCCTCACAATTACCCTGCCTCACAGTTCTCAGTTTTCTTCGATGTTCGAATTTTGTAATGTTGCATCTCCGCACTCCGCAGTATTCTAGGAATCTTTCTGAAATATTTAAATTTAAAATCCCCGATGTTCTCCTTTAGTTATTGCGACATGAAACCGGAAAAAAAAAAAAAACGAAGGGCGTTGTACATCTTTCTAGTCTTACAGATAAATGATCAATAGAAGAACACGAATTTTAGGGCAGCTTCACAAAATACAATTACGGAAACCAGAGAACTCTGCGCGACAAGACTTCATCAGCAAATAACAAGAAGACACATTAACACATGAAACACGGAGATGCTACAGTGGCTACGTTAAGGCATAAGTAGTATAAAACAAAATGTGTGGTACTTATCTCAAGGATTTCAAATATGAAATTGATAGCTGATGGACGAATAACCTTCTCGTACTAAGCCGAACAATTAGGAAATCCCACGCGCATAGTAAAAATTCGCCGGGTAGTTTGAAATCGTAAAACATAAGGCTGACTTGGCCGTGCGTTGGTGAGCTTGAAAATCAGAGCACCTAACCACACACAGTATAGGAAGTGTGGTTCTGTTATACGCGCTTCTGGATTCTAGCTGATTACATAAACACGAGAATTTGCAAGTGTTATTTGCACAAAGGATGGGGGGGGGGGTGTCAAAGCAATATTAGTAATACCAACTGGTCTTTGCATTCAATCAATCAAATAATCAGTCTAAAAATCAACCAACCAATCAATCAATCAGTTATTTATCATTCAGTCATTCAATCATTCAATTAAATAAGTATACGCGAAATAAATTAACCCTTTCTATTTCAGGCGGCTGCTACTTAAACAGGTGAAAGAGCGGATTAAAGTAACAGCTGTTTGGGATAAAAGATTCAAACTATTAACTGAATGACTTGATTTTATTGACTAGATGGAGAAAACCAATGTCGAAAACCAAACTGTATGCTGAGTAAATCATCGTTACAACAATGGGACAGAAAGAGTGACACTAATGCCAGTGTAAAGTGATTTCAATGGCTTGGTGGCGAAAACAGAGCAAGCGAATGTCACAACTTTGGGACAAAAGGGGTTAAATGAATGAGTAGCTGAAATGACTTTACTGAGAAAATTATGTGAGTTGATTATGTTAGCTCTAGGACAGAGAGGCCAGAGCGCTAAATGGCTGCATTAATTCTAATTGTGAATAACATTTGGTGGTGATACACTTCAAGACCCCCTCCCCCCTCCCCCTTTTTTTTTGGTCCTACACCGCAAGGTACTATAGGCAGTAAATGACATTTTTTTTTTTTTAACACTAGACACAGTTTTGTTTGGCATGGACAATTATACTAAAGTATAATTAACGGGAACCGACTAGACCAAAGCATAATTAAGGGGGGCAGTTTTGACCAAATTATAACCGGCGTGGACAGACTACACTAAAGTGTAACTGGCGTATACTTGGGCCACAATAAAAAATTAATACATACGAAGTTCAAATAATACTGAATGAATAGATTTCGTGTACTAATTGGACGAAGCCGAGGAAGTAAAAGCTTATACTAAGAGTTCAGATTGAAAATTTTTTGGCTTTATGTCTTCTGAATTTTGGCATAAATTACAGTAACTGTACACACATTAGCAATTACATGTACAAATTAAAATTATAACATTCAACAGTCACAAATTAGCAAAGATGGCGGCTGTATTTTCCATGGTCCGTTTACAATTTGGGTTGAAATATTTGCAGGGTGTATATGGCAACTGCACACACAAATCATAAAAACTGACGGGACATGTTTTCTGTAGAAATAAAAGACACACACAGAAAACACTAATATATTCCCCTCTAAATAATACTGGATATTTGTTTCTTTTTCTTTTAAAACAATAAGCCATTTGAGAGTGGAGGATTTTTGTCCAATGAGCTCAGAGAGTGGTAGTCGTGTGCGGGACCACCCAGAATCCCGGAGAACGGCCCGTGGAGAGATGGCGGCTGCATGTTGAGCGACTGGCTGTGTTTGCTGATGGTCGATGGGTTGTGTGCAACGGGGGACGTCCATTTGGATTCTTGATTGGCGTGTACTTGAGCTGAAATAACAAAGACAGATTATTAAGCTAGTGGTTTTAATGAAATGGGGATTAAGTAACAAAATGACATAATTGTGGTGAGTTTAAGTGGGAGCTGCACGAGACAGGAGTAATCGTGAAGAAGAACACGCACGTTTTTAGAGGGAGGTCACCATTGGTCAAATGGATAAGAGCACTAGCCCTTAAACTTCCGATGTGCTGATGCCGAGGTAGCGGGTTTAATCAGTACACCAGTCAGTTGGACTCATATGTTGACTTCTCGTCCTCGAGTTGGACACGTAAATTACAAGTACCACAGAAACCAGAGTGGGTTCGCCTGATGGCAAGGGACACTGATAATAGAGAAAGCTAATCCACGCGCAAACATCAGTCCAGTGCACAAGTACGCTTGAGTTCAAAGCAAGCGAGCGGGGTTAGGGAACAGCTGGAAACACAGCTGCTGGCGATTTGGCAGTAAGCCGCCTTGCGTTTTTTAAAATATAAAATGGCATGGGCGCCTGTCGTCCAGAAAGCAATGGCAAACTACTGAATACAAACTTATCAAGAAATACAAAAACAAAAAAACAAACAAAAAAAAACAGCCAAAACAATGCTGGGGTTTACTGCTGCGGACTGTAAAAGATGTCGGCTCCGTGGCGAAGGTGATAAGAACGCGGTTCACGATCCTGCATACCCGCGTTCGAAACACAGCTGCGCGCGATTTGGCAGCAGACCGCGTTGCGTTTGTTTCTTACGAAATTGTATGGATGCCGGTCGTTCAGAAATCAATGGCAAACTACTGAACGTGAACTTGCCAAGATATCACAACAGCAAAATATGCTGGTGTTGACTGCAACGTCCTGTAACGGATATGCAACTAATTTAGCTGTAAAAGATATGCGTCGATCAGAAAGCAATGGCAAACTACTGAACGTAAACGTGCCCACGAATCATAAACAGCCACACAAAAAAAAAGTCAGAGTTAACTGCGACGTCCTGTAAAGGATATACAACTAAATTTGTTTTACAGCGCGATAGAATAGTGGCCGGATGCTCACCTGGGGACCCTGTGGTCATAGGATCGATCCACATCCGGCGGATTAGGATTCTTAAGATTAAGCGGGGCTCCCAGGTCGACCCAGTTTATAATGGATACAAAAAAATGCCATGGGAAGTAAAGGCGACTGGTGTGAGACTGACCAGCCACACGACTCGTCGAGTGCCGATTGGTCTATTCAAATATGGGTGTAGCAACATATGTCCAACTTCGCCTTGAGGTGTGTAACAGGGGCGGCTACTTGTAGAGTTGTGAACACTAACCCACTGTCCATTGATCTGTTCTGTTGTGTACAGTAACCCACTATCCATTGATGTGGTCTGTTGTGTACAGTAACCAACTGTCCATTTATCTGTTCTGTTGTCTACAGTAACCCGCTGTCCATTGATGTGTTCTGTTGTGTACAGTAACCCACTGTCCATTGATCTGTTCTGTTGTGTACAGTAACCCACTATCCATTGATGTGGTCTGTTGTGTACAGTAACCAACTGTCCATTTATCTGTTCTGTTGTCTACAGTAACCCACTGTCCATTGATGTGTTCTGTTGTGTACAGTAACCCACTATCCGTTGATCTGTTCTGTTGTGTACAGGAACCCACTGGCCATTGTTTGCTTCACAAAAGTGTGCATTTTATGGAGTGAACTGCATGTGTTGAGTTGCGTGTGAATTTACTGTGTGTGAATTGACTGTGTATGAATTAATGTGTTTGAATTGAATGTTTGTGAATTGATTGTGTTTTAATTGAATGTATACGAATTTACAGTGTGTGAATTGACCGTGTGTGAATTGATTATGTGTAAATTGACCGTGTAATATTTGATTGAGTGCTAATTGACCATGCATAAACTGACCGTGAGTGAATTGGCTGTGTGTGAATTGACAGTGTTTGAATTAACTGTGTGAATTGTAGTGTGTGAATTGTCAGTTTGTTAACTGAACCGTATGCGAACTGACCAACTGTGAACTTAGCGTTAGGACACACATTGAGAAAAACCATACAATGGTATAACTAGAAAAACCCTTATCTGGGATCCCATGGGCAAAATAAAGATCGAAATCTGTAACATCAGACAACAAAGAGAATTATAGACATAAATTAATAATATGGGGAAGGCGTGGATGGAGATGAATGGGATAGCAACAAATAGGACAGTTTAGCGTGAGTTTGTTGACGGCCCATACCTCAGTGAGTGTTAAAGGGCAACAGAAGGAGACGAGAGAAATGAGTGTATCGTGAATTGCTTGTTTAGGATGTCCAAGAAATAGGGTACATGCCGTATGTTGTTTGTCCGTCATTACCAAAATGACACACACTGTGCTTCCGACAAGCCTGTCATTTATGGAGTCAGTAAGTAAAGGACACTTTAACACACCTAAAAGAGAATTTGGCATCTGGTGCTATAGTCATATTTATGTACATCAATTAGCATTCGCTGGCGTCAGTGGTCAGTGTAACGCCGGCCGATTTTATTTCCTGTACCATTTTCTGGCCCCAATTTTAGGCTGGGCGGGCCTGGCAGCCAAGATCAATTTAAAAGAAATCCGATGTGATACGGATTCGAATCTATAACCACCGAACCGGAAGGTGAGCGTCTAGCCACTACGCTACCAGCACACCCCAACAAAGTTAAAGAGCTGCAAAATTTACTACCATTGGAACACCATAAAATTTGCTAAAGAAGATCGCAACCAGCAGTCTCTGATCCGAATGGGTAGACAACATGCGGACGTCGCGCTTCACATCACACAGCTGGATGTACGCACAGAGACGTGCCTAAGTAAAGGGAACAGAATACGCAAACCAAGTGGCAAATAATGCACCGTTACAGGCGGGAAGATGCATGGGCAGGACTGATATAGCCAGTGCAGTGTGAACTCGACTGGTGGACATTGTTGAGACATTGATGAGACTCCGACGTTAGTCCGACTACAACAATTGTGAGTGAAGCCTGGTCAAGCATGTCGATGCAGTCTTCGAAGTTCAGAGAGGATATATCATAACTGGAGAACAGTGAGCAGAAATACTTCGGGATGGCGACTGCGTGGGAGAACTGAGCACGCTTGGGAATGCTGAATATGTAGTAATGCCCTTCAACATAACATAACATAGCATAAAATAGCATAACATAACATAACATAACATAACATAACAGTCACTAAATAGTCTATATAATCT
Source organism: Cepaea hortensis (assembly GCA_963921405.1). Lineage (NCBI taxonomy): Eukaryota > Metazoa > Mollusca > Gastropoda > Stylommatophora > Helicidae > Cepaea > Cepaea hortensis. The sequence goes on from OY992876.1 coordinate 292,258,329, forward strand.
TACTGTGAGAATCCTCGCTGGATTTGACTTTCTCCTTGTTGCTGCTGTTGATGTTATTGTTGTTGGTGGTGGAGTTATTGTTGTTGCTGTTGCTACTACTACTGTTGTTGGTGCTATTGCTACTGCCGTTGCTGCTGCTGGTGGTGTTGTTGTTGCTGGGCTCCTGTTTCACAGAGGAGGTGCCGGATTGGGAGTTGGACTGAGTTTGTTGTTTCATTCTTTCCATTTTTCTGAACTTTGCTCTGCGGTTCTGAAACCAAACCTAGGGAGGGAAATACATTTAGAAGTCGTTAATCATCGTCGTCAACATTATTTTCAATTTAATATTCATCGTCATAAATATCATCACCATCAGCATCACAATTAACAATATCATCGTCACCATCATTAACACTGTCACATCATTATTATCATTATTACCATCACATCTCCATCAACATCAATGTTATCATAATGAACATCATCAATATCTTAATCATCATCGTCGTCGTCTTTAACCGCCATTATAGTCTTTATCAATATAAATATTGACATTATCACCTACAGTAACCTCCTCACTTATCATCATCGTCATCATCCTCATCATTATGGTAATCATCATCATCGTCATCGTCAATCCGTCGACGTCATCGCCATCATCACAATCACTACCATAATCAACATGATCTTCATCACCGTCATCATTATCATCAGCAGCAACATCATCGGCATGATTCTCATAATTACCATCATCATAATTATTATCGTCACTATCACCATTATCAGTATCATCGTTCACATCATAATTAGCATCATTACTACCATCATCATTAACATCATTCCCAACATCATCATCATTATAACTTTATGATCGCCATCACCCAGTACCATCACGGTGGTAAAGTTGTGTGTGTCGTACGCAGTGTATCCAGCTTTTTTTTTTTTTTAAGTTGCATATCCCTTGCACGACATAGCAGTCAACAACAGCATTTTCAGCTGTTGTTGATGTACTAGGCAAATTTTACATTCAGTAGTTTGCCATTGTTTTCTGAACGACCGGCTCCCATACCAACACTTTATAACACAACGCGACACGGTCTGCTGCACAAATCGGTCGCGGCTGCGTTTCCAACGCCTGGTAAGCGGCTCACGAACCGCGTTCGCAAGCTTTTGGCCACGAAGTCCGGCTAGATATCCAACTGGATCTCCATAAATCAGAGTCTTCGTTGTACATTTTGTTGGCTTCGGAATGTGGCAACTGACATAGTTGGCGTGGCTAATATCGCTCCACAGGATGTAGAAGGCGAGCATATCACCAATTTTCTGTGTTGAGCCTACAGGTGCGCGGGACAATTAATACACTGATTGACTAGCTGCTGCCGCCGTTCTGGGTGGAGAGTTTTCGATGTGATCAAGTGAACTGAAATGTTAAAGGATCTCTGAGATCTGGCGGAGAGTGAAGCTGGACAGACGTAGTATCCATATCGAGAAGGACTGGCTCAGAAAGGAGTGAGCTAATGGGAGGGATAATACTCAAATTGTAGAGGGACAACAAGGCTTACATTTAATTACATTGCTACTGGAATAATCAGCATGGAAACTCTTCGGTAGCCTTTGAAGAGGGGAGGGGATGGGCGAAAAACATATGTGGGAATGTCCTGATGTCCATTCTTACATTAACTATTAAGTAAGTATTAACATCAATAATATTAGATATGCAGATGATACAGTCTCGATTGCAGACAATTAACAGGACCTGCAAAATTTAGTAGATGCGGTTGTTGCACACAGTGAACAACTAGGGTTAGAACTTAATATTAAGAAGCCACAAATTATGGTCATCACTGGGAAGTAGGAAATGCCACAATGTGATATACGAGTAAATGGGCATGTTCTTAAGCAAGTGAATCGATACAGTTATCTCAGCACAGCCAATAACATCTTATGGGAGATGCCTTGAAAAGATTAGAACAAGAATTGCCATTGCGAAGGTAGCCTTTTGCAAGATGAAAAACATACTGACCAATAAAAAGATATCAATTGAAACGAGAAAAAGAGTGTTGAAGTGCTACATAGAACCTATACTGTTTTATGAATGTGAAGCGTGGACAATAAGCAGTCAAACTGAAAAACAGCTGATGGCTGTGGAAATGTGGTTTTTGACGAAAATGCAAAGAGTACCATGGACAGACAGAAAAACCAAAGAACAGGTCCTTCAAGAAACAAATGAAGATCGTAAACTGATTAGAGTCATTAGACGTAGACAGTCAAAATGTTCTGGGCATGCTATGAGAAGAAATGACTTGGAGAACTTAGTGACGACTGGCAAGATCGAAGGGAAGAGACCAAGGGGAAGACCGAGAGATAAATACCTGGATGGCTTGGCCACGTGGCATGGTCGAAACAGGAACACGGAGCTGATCCACGACTCTGGTGATCTAGTGAGATGGCAGAAAATAATCGCCCACGCTTATCGTCATGGCACATGATGGATGGATGGAAGTATTAACTAACTAATGGCTCTAAGAAGTGCCACCCATCTGACGTTGGAACGTCAATTATTCCTTGCCACGACGCTTGATGGCTAAAGTTGAAGATGCTGATGAATTAACTAAGACATTGCATTCTGGTAGCCGGTACACCATGAATATATCCGATGATAATTTATACCAAGTGACAAGACGAGCACTTGTATGAAAGTAAAAACATCCCGAGGAACTAAATGAGGCGAAACGTCAGAAAAGAGTCACCGAACACATCACACCAACAGAAAACGAGGCTCATCGAATATTACATGTATTTAACACTACTGCGTGGAGTGGAGACATGCACCTCACATCGTACCTGAACTCTGGCCTCGGTGAGGTCGGTCTTCATTGCGATCTCTTCCCGGGTGTAGATATCGGGGTAATGGGTCTCAGCAAACGCTTTCTCCAACTCCTTGAGCTGGGCGCTGGTGAAGGTGGTACGTATCCGCCTCTGCTTCCTTTTCTCGGGACTTACAGAGGCGTCGTGGCTGTGTTGGTACATTTTATAGGGGAGACCTGGGGGAATAGAAGAAGGTTCGGGGTAATTCAATAGCACACACTATTGTGGGGGTTTAACATGATATGACGTCACACACACACACACACACACACACACACACACACACCCACCCCCCACACACATACACTGCAGACACAAATAGCGGCATTTATACCATAGGCTGGTGTTCTTCGGGTATTACCAGATATGACTGAGACGGTACTACCTGCTTTCTGTTAGCGCCGAATGTTAGGCAGCGCTTACCAAACTCGACTCCCCACATTCTGCCAACGGCTTCAAGCGGAGGAGCGCAATTAGGAGGGTACAAGACTCATCTCGGCGTGAGGAAATTCAACCTAAAGACTAAATGTTATGGCAAGGCAGACCAGGCCCTAAGCCTTGGTCAGCAATTAGTCTAGGATCGAAGCTCTGACAGGTGGGCAGCTACAGCATTGCTTTGCTGATCCTGCAGCTTCTGGAGCTTGTCTTATTTCATATGTAGTGGGGTTAACTTTCCACTGGGGTAAACTAGACAAGTCGAAATAGGGATCACGCTGCATGAGCATCAAATGGTCTCTACAATTCAGCCCAGGCTTTGTGCTGTGGAATGGTATAACTTCATTTTACAAACTATCGTAAATGATAGATGACAAAGTGCCAGTGGATGAGTGACTCTCTTTCTGATATTTTATGTGGGTGACTTATTATCTGGTCGTGTGTCGATATACACATGATGGCGCGAATTTTCCTACTGCTATTGTCGATCAATGCCTGCGAATTTATTTCCCATGTTATTTCAGCAAGCCCAGTAATTTGTTTCACATTTCCAAAAGTGCGGCTCCAGAGTTCACGCGCACATTAACCTGTGTCGGGAAAGTCCGTTTATGAATCAATAATCAATTATTTCATCACTCTCCTTTCAAAGCCCTCACCCCTCCATCGGTCCCCGTGTCCAATCTTATAAATTCAATGTTCCGAGTCTGACTGCGTTTTTTATTTCGATGCAATTATTCCTCAAAACCCGTTTTTTTTTTTTTTCTCTTTTAGGGGGGGGGGGGAGAGGGTGTGTAAAGTAGGCATTCAAAATCCTGTTCAACCCTACTTCTTATAGTCCGTGCCGCGTGGCGTTGGTGATCATGACTGTCCGCAGCATTCTGTCTCTCGCACTTCCAGTCGTTTCTGTTACCGATGTTAATGATTATTGTGTATGAATTATATTTGTGTATGAATTATATGTCTGTGTATAAATTATTTGTCAGTGTGTGAAATATATATCTGTGTATGTATTATATTTATGTGTATGTCTTATATGTCTGTGTATGTATTATATTTATGTGTATGTCTTATATTGAATGTAAAGAGGCTACAAAAATAGTCAGACAGCAGAAGCGAGAATATATGAGTAATATAATCAAAGATATGGAAACTAATCACCAGAAAAATGAATCCAGAAAATTTTTTAAAGAACTGAAGTCAATGAAACGAGGGCACCAACAAAACACATATGGTTTAAAAGACAAAAATGGGAATATGATAAATACCAATGAGGAAATGTGCAACACATGGAAAGAATATTTTATTGAATTACTAAATTGTGAAGCTCCAAGTAACATTTTCTCACAGGAAGAGGTTCTAACATGCGAACCACAAATTGAAGAACCTACATTTGAAGAAATCCTATATGTAATCACACGACTTAAAAACAATAAGGCAACTGGGACTGATGGAATTGCTGCTGAATTTATAAAGGCAGGTGGCCATGCATTACATCTAAAGCTATACGAACTAATAATAAAAATCTGGAGGACAGAAGAATTACCCCATGACTGGAAAGAGTCATTATTGATACCTATCTTTAAGAAAGGAGACAAGTTCCAATGTGGAAATTATAGAGGAATATCACTACTGTCCACAAGCTATAAGATACTATCCGCAGTATTACTAAATAGACTAAAACCATATTCAGAAGACATATTAGGTGACTACCAGGCGGGTTTTAGACAAAACAGATCAACAATAGATCAGATATTTATCTTACGACAAATAGCCGAGAAACATTGGGAATATAAAAGAGATCTCCATAACATTTTTGTGGATTTTAAAAAGGCTTATGATAGTGTCCATAGGAATAGTCTATGGAATGCTATGCAGGAATTTGGAATACCAAGGAAGTTAATCAACATGACCAGACTATGCATGGAAGATACTTATAATATAGTAACATATAAAGGCAGGAAATCAGACCCCTTCCAAATAACATCTGGCTTGAAACAGGGTGATGCATTATCGCCGCTACTCTTCAATCTGGCTCTAGAGAAAGTTGTAAGGAAGGTAAAGGAGGAATGTGATATTGGAGGAACATCCAAGCTGCTTGGTTATGCAGATGATATAGATATTATAGGGCAAAGTGAACAAAAGACATTGGAAATATTGACTCACTTAAAGGAAAAAGCCCAACAGATGGGGCTGGTTATCAACCAAGATAAGACAGAATATATGGTAATTTCAAGAGACGGAATGGCTAGAAACTCTGGCCACATACAAATAGATAATATGACCATTAAAAGAACGGAAACATACAAATACCTGGGTACGATCTTCAACTGCTCCAACATCATAAGGGAAGAAATACAAACTAGAATCAACTCTGGAAATAAGATATACTATGCACTACAACATCTACTAAAATCAAAGGCGCTATCTCGTAACACCAAAATCACAATATACAAAACACTGATCAGACCAGTTGTGCTGTATGGCTCTGAAACCTGGAGTACAACGAAAGGAGACGAAGCCTTGTTACAAACCTTTGAGAACAAAATTTTAAGACGCATCTTTGGACCCATTAGGGATACACAAAGTGGAGAGTGGAAAAGAAGAAGTAACAAAGACATTTATGATCTGTTTAAGTCCCCGCTAATCACTGGTATCATGAAGGCTAATAGACTACAATGGCTGGGGCATATAGAAAGAATGGAAGATAATAGGGAAACAAAACTCGCTTACACTCAGGAAATAAATGGCCGTAGACCCCGAGGTAGACCAAGAAGACGGTGGAGAGATAATACATGTACAGACCTACAAGCACTTGGAATCAACGACTGGCAAGAGAAGGTCCACCAGAGAGACGAATGGAGACGGATTGTATTTGCAGCAAAGAACCTCAATGGCTCGGAACGCTGAAGAAGAAGAAGAGAAGTATGTCTTATATGTCTGTGTATGTATTATAAGTGTTTATACCAGGGGGCTTTCAATGAAAACCTTAAAAGTGTGATAGAAATTACAATAACCATGCTATTGCCTTGTAATCTGTCAATGTTGTTGTTAAGGAAGTCCAAAGTGTTAAGCACATGACATCACGGTGCAGACGAACACGGAGACGTCATAAGGACAGTTTATAGATGGCCGCCCCACTTTTGACATGCACCAAAGCGGAGCAGCGCTCTGTTATGTTTTTTTTTATCAGTGACGGTATAAATTCTATAGCAATTGGCGAATGAAGGTCCAGAATGGCGATGGATACCTGTCAGTCCAGTAAGTGTATGAGTGGGGTAGGAAGTTTCAAAACTGTTCGGTTAGATGAAGACGTACAGCATGTGGTGCATGAGTGGTTACACAAGCGACCAAGATAATTTTTGTTTTCTACAGGAATCCAAGCACTTTATCGGCACTGGAGGACTTGCATTAGACGCAGTGATGACTACATTTAAAAATGATGAAATTGTTCTTTGCTTTTTCAGAATATATTCACGCGCGCGCGCGCGCGCGCGCACACACACACACACACACACACACACACACACACACACACACACACATTTAATGTATTCATTTGAAGCCCCCTCGTATTAGTAATAATAATCCTCAATTTAGCAAAATCAATAATAATGATACAGCGGTGGGTGAATACAATGTTTCAAATGACATAACGTGAATAATAATAATAATAATAATAATAATAATAATAATAATAATAATAATAATAATAATAATAACATTAATAATAGTAATAATAACAACAGTTTTGTTTGCAGCAATAACAATAATCGTCACATCAACAAAACCAATGACAATCATACGGCGGTGGATATATAATGGGAATACAATGTTTAAAGCGAAATAACATTAATAACAATAATAATAATAATAATAATAATAATAATAATAATAATAATAATAATCCTACGATGATTACGCAAAATAAATTAATGAAGCATCAATGGATAATTGTCCAGTAAATCAGATCGTTGCTACTGGCTTGTTTCCTAAATGACGCGTTTTGTCAGTATGTGTGGTGAGGGTGGGTGGGGAGAAGATGAGCAGGGGGCTGCCTGGGTTGCTTCCTAACTGACACATCGGTGTGGTGTAGATAGAAATGGAAGGGAGGGGGGCTGTGTTGCTTCCTAAATGACACGTCCAGTCAATCAGGCAGTCTCCCTGGCGAAGGAGGTTAAGGACGTTGTTCGTAATCCCGTATACCCACGAATGAAACACAGCTGCGCGAGATTCGGCAGCGGATCACGTCGTGCTGGTAACTTATGGGGGTATCTGAGCCGGTCGTTCATAAAGCAATGGCAAACTACTGAACGTAAAACTTGCCAAGACATCAACAGCAGCTGAAAAATGATGGTGTTGACTGCAATGTCCTGTAAAGAATATGCGGAAAAAAGTCACTCAGTGTGGTGTGAGGGGGGCATGGGGGGGGGGGGGGGGGATAGCCCGTGGATCTGACTGTGTGATGGTGACATTATGCCGATTATGTTTATGTTGGGCGGGACCTGAGTTTAGTATATGTATATATGTACTTCCAACCGCGCGGGACCTGAGTTTAGTATATGTATATATGTACTTCCTACTAGTATGCTCTTTGCAGGTCGCCGCGATATATCCCTATCTCAGGTTGATTTTCTAGGCAAGTTTACCTTCTCTCTCTCTCTCTCTCTCTCTCTCTCTCTCTCTCTCTCTCTCTCTCTCTCTCTCTCTCTCTCTCTCTAAATATATATATATATATATATATATATATATATACACACACACACACACACATATGACAATGATGAAGATGATGATGAAAGTAGTACAGCAGTAACGCCTGGAGCAGTAACTCGCAGCAGTAATCCCATCTACACCATTGTGTTATCTCCCAAGCAAATCCCAACAGTTCATTCGCGGAGATACTAAAACCCAGTGCTCCTTGAGCTATCATCTCCACATCGAAGAGACTCTACCCGATAGTCATTGCTCCCTCGCATGAACTTTAACCCTGCAGCTGCAATTATGAGAATGCTTACCATTTTTATTGAATCAGCGACAGGCACGTATTTTATAACGAGATATTTAGGCGTGTCGTTAAACACACGCAACCGCTCTCATTATTCATATATGAATTGCGATGATCATGAACCGCATAATGTGTCCCCATTGAACAAAATACAAGAAGAGAAAAGGGACGACACGTGTTAATGTTCACGTAGCCACGATGCAGAAATCACCAGATTCCTGTCATTTCAGCCATTTTGAATCGAAAACTCCTTTCTCTCTTCTTTTGCATATCTTTCTTCGCAGCGCTCAAGCTTCTCGGGATGTATATCAACATTCGCCCACTGATTCCCGCGTCCCCATAGGAAGGCGCGGTTGGAAATGGAAAGCGGTAAAAATGAGATGAGGGGAACGATGCAGGATGAAAATCAGCGTCACAAATCTAGAGCCTCCAATGTACATTTAATCTAGTCATGAAGGGCAAATGCTTGCCAGTTTCCTGCTAATCAGGTTACATGGCCGAACAAACATCTTGAGCGGCTTAAAAGAAAACATCCACAGAACAAGGCTGAGAGATTGCCTGCCATCCCGGTCCTTCACTAATTGGAATTTTATTTAATAAGTATTCCCCGCATCAGTGTAGCCGGGAGGGATTCGGCTGCGTGGCCGACCCCTGAACAAACTGACATTTAATTTAGGGTCCCTTTGCTTCCCGAGTCTGGCCAGGTCTTCTTGGCCGGCTCTGGGCCTTGTCAGGAACGAATGAAACTGGAGCTCTTCAGCTCCTGAAATCCTGTTAGTGACATATAAATCTAATACGAATATGGATGCTATTATTTGACGTCACGACGACCGAAGATCTTGACACGTCGTTCTTAAGTCAATTTACAGCTCGTTCTTCTTAGCACAGCCATGGAGGAGATTTGGATCGAGCGGGCGAGGTCTGGGGGAAATGTTCTTGAAGTGAAGACATCCTTCACGGGGATGGTGCTCTACAAAGGGATTTTTCACTTCTTCTTCTCTCCGTCTTCTTTCCTGCTTCCATTTACCTTAATGAAGTATTGGGTGGAGATGTAAGTTGGTCTTCATTTCGTTAAGGTGTGTTCGTGATACCATGACTACATCTTTTACATGTTCTTCACTTTGCTCTGTATCCATCATATTTATTCAATGTGGTTCTTTGCCCCCCCCCCCCCAACCCCTGTTACTTTCTGCTATGAGTATGTTATGTGATAACGACATCACATTTTGTAGGAATCAGAGCAAAGGTGAATCTGTGGCCAATCTTTTCCTCATTTTGACAAGCGACGAGGCTCCGAAACGTGGCTCTATGTGGTAGACCTAAATCGTCAATCCATATGGGATTGTTGAAGAGTGAATTAATGTTATGTGTAAGTAAACAAAAAAGTAAGTAAGTGACCATATTCCACTCTTTAATCCGTATTGGATATATGGTGCTCATTATCATGTAGCAGGTCCTTCGCAGAACGTGGCTCTCATCACGAAAAGCCTCTCTATCTCTGGCCATCTCCCCTACCTCATGCACCCTCACATCTCCTCTGCCTTTTGCACCCTCACGCCTGTAATGTCTGTGAGGGTGTAAGTCTGTGAGTCTGTAATGTCCTGCGTCCATCGTCGTGCTGGTCGACCGCTGCCTCTTCGTCCAGTAACAGAGCCTTCCATCACTGTTGGTTCCAAACCACTGTGACGTTTCATAGATGGTTAACAGTTGGTTGCATATCCTTTACAGGATGTCGCAGTCAACTCCAGCATTTGTTTAACTGTTTGTGATTTATTGGCAAGTTTACGTTCAGTTGCCATTGCTTTCTGAACGACCGGCACTCATACCTTTATGAAACTAGCGAAATGCGATCTGCTTCCAAATCGCCCGCAGCTATGTTTCGAACGAGGTATGTGGGATTGAGAATTGCGTCGGTAACTCCTTCGCCCCAGAGCCGGTTAATACAGGGTGTATTTTTAATGACTGCGCAGTGTTTGAAAATATAGCCGGTCCAAGTTTTGTATTTACCTATTATGTTGCATGAACTTTACAGAGGATAAATACAAAACTTGGATCGGAATATTTTCAAAATCACTGCACAGTCATTAATGTGATAAAAACTCCTCCGCGGAGCAAACACGGCCAGGGGGGTCGGGGGGGGGGGGGGTTTCTGATCATCAGAAGTAGTCCCCCTTTCAGCCCAATTACCTACTTGACATTCTCTAGAGGCGGGCCCGTCCGGGTCATGGATCCGGGCGTCTTTTCCCTGCCATGAGAGACGTTCGGCCGATTTCGTTGTCATTGCTGTTTGTGCTTGTGCCTTAGCTGTGAACATGTCCACTCTCAAGCCTCCCCATCAGGGAGGAGAGCCTGTGCAGCCGGTGCTTGTGCCCTCATACTATCTTAGCACCTGTGATCGTGGGGAGCCAGCTTCTTTCCCAGCCAAGGCCTCTATAATCTCCGTTACCATGTTCTTTCTTCGTGACCCGTTCACTCTAGAAAGACAGGTCTTCCTTTGGGTTTCTCGACCCACCTCTTGGTCTCTGCAGCTGAGTGCGACTTACGGAAGACGACTACCGCCCTGGTATGGAGGTTGGAGAATACACCCTATAGATGAGAAGTAAAAGAAATTTTGAAAGACCCCATTGGCACTCCTAAGGTGCATTGGGTATAAGACGCTTGTAAAATACCCCATTTACACACTTAAGGTTCATTGGGTATAGGACGCTTGTCAAATACCCGATTTACACTCCTAAGGTGCATTGGGTATAAGACTGGTCATTCTGGGATGCACTAGAGACACCCCAGTAGTGTGTATGCGTTACATCCTGGGTCTGCCGATTGTTGCTGGTAGGTTCAAGGTGATGCAGGCAAAGGCATACCTCAGAGTAGCTGCAGACACAGATCACCCGTTGCATGAGGCGCTGGACGCCGTTAAGGGTCAGCGACTGATAAGAGGGAAATCATGGATGGCTCAGGCGGAGGATACGATCAGGCAGGTGTGCCCCTTGGAGAACATTAGGCGAGGAGAGGAGTGGGTCAGAGTGCCAGCGGAGCAGTCAGACTTGTGCAGAGTTATAATCACATTGAGCCGGGAGTGCAGGGAATGGCCAGCAGGGGCCACGGAAGTGGAAATCCAGCAACTAATTCAGGACAATGCTCAATCGGGTGATGTGATTATCTACACAGATGGGTCGGTGTTGAGAGGTAGGAGAAGTGCCTGGGGGTTCTTAGCAAAAGCTAATGGTCGACGTTTGGTGCAGGAGAGCCTGGCATATGATACCACAACATCTAGCTTAATAATGGAGGTGGAGGCGATCAGTGCAGCTTTCCGCTGGATGGAGAATACGATACATACACACATCGTGATTGTAACTGACTCAGAAAGCATGCTGAGGAAGGTGAGGACAGGCAAGCTTCGGGCAGAGTGGCTTTTTTCGCTTCGGAGGTCACGGGTGGCAAGCATCGCCTGGGTCTTTTCTCCGGGGCATGCCGGTGTGCTGGGGAATGTACAGGCTGACAGATTGGCTGGCTCAGCAAACTTGGTGGAGTATTGATGCATGACAAGGCAGACGTGGTTGCGGCCTTGTGGGAGCACGTGTACACCTCGGAGGAGCCAATGGACCATGGTGACCTGGCAAAAATGAGACAGCGAGGAGTGACGAGGGGATCTGGCCGACGCTCGACGCTCAGAGGAAAGGCGAGACGGACATATAATCAGATAGCTACTGGTACTATCAGTGTTGGAACTCTTCGCTGGCTGCTGGGGATGGGGACGGAGCGCTTATGGGAATTATCCGAATGCTGTGATGTCAGTTCTTAAATCAATCAATCAATCATTGGGTGTAAGACGCTTGTCAAAGACCCCATTTACACTTCCAAGATGCATTGGGTATAAGACGCTTGTCAAAGGTCACCCGGCGGTGATGTGGTCAGTATCCCGCCCATCACTTTTATTTCCCAGATATTTCTTGGTACCCGTTTAGCTGGTTCGACCTGGAAGACTCCTTCCGTGGCGAAGTGGTCAAGTGGTCTGCCTAGCGCTCGGAAGGTTGTGGGTTCAATTCTGGGCTATGTCTTTCGGTTCGCGAGTGCATTTTTCTCAGAAACTCCTAGGGGTCGTCGCTGGAACGACGAAGTTCGTGCCTTGTGCGAAGCTCTTGGCAGGCCTCCATACGGCAAGAGACCAAGCCATATGGGATACAAATCGGTGCAATGTAGTCGTATCTCTCGACTTTTGAGACTTTTAAGACCTGGAAGAATAGGTCAATTAAAACGATATTGGAATCTGCACCACAGTGGATCGAACCCATGAACACCGTGTCGTCAGGCGAGTATCCAGCCAATGCCCCACCGTGGCTATAATACATGGTGCTAGCACTATATTTTTAAAGACCAATCAGCACTCAATAGATTATGTGGTCAATATCGCGGCGCCCGCTTTTACATCCCAGCCCATTTCCTGGTGCATGTTTTAACTGATTATGTGTCAAACAAAAGTAGGTTTAGATCCAAACAAAGTTCATTTCAATTCGATTATACCCTACCCCGTTCAACCTCAGAAGATAAGTTATATTAGGGTCCATCCCTGGCTCCTATGACCGAGTCAGTCAGAAATAGGATACTGATTTGAAGGTGATGGTTGTCCAAAGAGGATGATGGCTTGATAATTCAAACAAACATATATGGTGGAAAATGAGAAGTAGGGGTGTGTCACAGTTATGACTTAAAAGTTGCTAATGTGATAGCAGACATGGTGTATTATAACTATAACTCAATGACAACATTGCGATTATATACGCCTATAGCAGATACGGGAAGTCGCTTAAGACGATTAATCATCCCATGTCACTTAATCAGCTGTGTGGAGTCCAGGTCAATTAACAAAAATATTCCGCCACGATGGGGGTTGGAACATGTGGCCGGCGAGCAGGCGGGCAAGTCTGCTAGCCTGCACCACAGCAGCTTCGAATTCGGCTTCGGAAGTAGCTTAAGACGATTAATCATCCCATGTCAGGTAATCAGTTGTGTGGAATCCAGGTCAATTAAAAAAATTAAAAAAACTCCGCCACGATGGAGATAGGAACATGTATGGCATCGATAAGAATTCTAAGAGGACCATAATCATCCTCGTCATCATTTTCCTCTTTTGCCGTTCAAGCGTCGTGGGGAGGAATAGTTGACGTTCCAGCGCCCGATGGATGATATTGTATCGTATCATTCCGTGTGATGATTGTACACTTCTTTGTGTCGTCAATCCATTTTCTTCTCCGGCACTAGTACCAGACCTTCTTTGATCTAGTTCCAGTGCTGGTAGTTGATGGTGTTGCATTCTGACGAGAGGGCCGAACCAATTGAGCTTTTGCCATCCAATGTATGTGGCACAAGGTGTTGATACCACTCTCTGTCTGATAACACCATTTCTTACTCAGTCTTGTATGGGTAAGTTGACAACTCTCCTCAAGCATCTCATCTCGCAGGTGTTGATGTTTAGCTGTTGATGTTAATAATGTCTTACTATTGTAAGTTTTGAGAATTAAGAAAACAGTTATGTTTATATTCATCCGTTATATCCTGTTCAGTCCTTATCTGTTTGGGATGTACTCAGTTAGGTAAAGGTAAATGTAGTCCCACAGATAAATGCTCCCGGGGAGTAAAATGATAGGCCTTCACACATGTTAGGCCATTCATTATGAGGTACGCTATCAGGTCTCTTACACATCGTCCTTGCTTCCCAGACAATTCCCAGAAAATGTGTGAGGCTGGGTCTCCCCCAGAGCACTGTATGGCAACATTACAATTGTCTATCCTGGGGGTTGAACCCGGGTCACTATCTTAGAAGGCAAGTGCTCTAACCATTATGCCGCCGCGGCTCCCGAAACAGCTAGAGCATATGCGAATATGTAAAAGTCCATATTAAACGACTTTTAATATGGACTTTTACATAAATAAGAAACGTGATGATGTTGTACTCTCCCTCATTCTGAGATAGGGGAATCGAATATCTTCTCAGATAAGGACTGAAGACTTGTCATATTTGTATGGACATTAAAATTCCTCGGCAGCTGGAGATAGAAAAGAGTAACTCTCTTCTCCCCCCTCCCCCCCCCCCAACACACACACACACACACAGCTCGCTGCACAGGCAACATATGAAAATTATAAAACCTACCAATAAGCATAATATTAATAGCATTTGTGACTCGTGTACACAGAGACGTTGATCTTCAATGGCGCTAGAAGTTTTGTGGGCTGTTTTAGAGCCTCTGATTATCAACTAAGAGTTGGCAAGAGCTTTATAGAGTCAATCCTAATGTAAGGAAGCAAATAATGGACAATTAGCAGTTAAGCGAGAAATAATATCTATTCTGCGGAGATGTGGTTTTATACAAGAATGATAAGAAGACATGAGGTCATAAATGAAGAGATCAGGACTAAAGTGGGGGTTATAGCTGCACTAGATTATTTAGAAAGCAGCAAGTCAAATGGTTTGGCCATGCATGTAGGCTACCAACTAACAGTATACCACAACAAGCAATGATGTACAGACCAGAGGGAAGCAGAGGAAGGGGCCGACCATGCAAACGATGGACGCAGGGAATAGCAGAGTCTATGGGAATATCGATACATGAAGCCCATTAGCGGGCACTCTCCCGCTGATATACTTCATCTCGACACCACAAGGTACGAGAGGAACATGATGAGATGAGATGAGATGAGATAAGAACAGCTTGGACAGATAGAAAAAAATTTATCCATTGCCTCTTCTGCTCTGCTAGTCCACTATTATATCGACATGTATACAGATGGCTTCATCCTGAAATGCAGTTCTTATTCTCCCATCTATCTCCCCCTCACCACAAACATTTCCTACAAGAACTGCTCACGCGCGTAATCACATTATTCACACACGGCGGCGTTTATTGTTCACTCATTTATTTCTTCTCTCCTCTCCATAATCCTGTATCTCCTCTCCCTCTCCTCGTTTTCTTCCCATCCTCTCTCTTTTATTTCATTTCAAACACCCATTCTCTTATCTTTATCTGATTTTTATTTACTTTCTTTTCTACCCGTACTCCACACCAATGAATTCTCCCCCCCCCCCCCCCCCCCCCCCCGCCCAAAATCTTTTATCTAATGCTTATTCTCAAAAATCAAAAGAGGCTTTACAGATCGGAATCTCCAGAGATGGCTGCAATTAGTTCCACGGAACAGTGTGTAAAATATTTTTTTGAAAGAAGCAATTAATGTAATGGCTGCGGCTTTTGCTTGACGGGAACTAGATTGCCCAGTTCTCCACCCGACGGGACTAGATTGCTCAGTTCTGAACCCGACGGGCGCCCGAGGGCACGGATGGAAATCGAGTGCGCACCAAGACTGGTTACAATAAGGGAATTTACCGTTGTGTGCGATTTGCAAACGACTGGCCGCCATTTCCCGAGAGTACGTCGGTGCATCTTCATCAGTGGACAGACAGAAGATCTCATCGTTTGTCGTAAATCCATCAAATAATGTTACAAAAGTAGCCTAGATAATTCTATGTCATTGAAATTCTCTATTTTTTCGAACCGTTTATATGTATGGTAATACAGACATGAGAAGCGCCCATAACGTAGTTGGAAGCACTTTGGTTTGCTGGCCCGATGGTCTTGAATTTAATTTCTTTTTCCGGAATAGACCCATCTTCGTGAAACTGGTACCGCAACATTTAATGGGAGAACTAGTACCGCAACATTTAGTGGGAGAACTGGTACCGCAACATTTAGTGGGATAACTGGTACCACAACATTTAGTGGGAGAACTGGTACCGCAACATTTAGTGGGAGAATTGGTACCACAACATTTAGTGGGAGAACTGGTACCATAACATTTAGTGGGAGAACTGGTACCACAACATTTAGTGGGAGAACTGGTACCACAACATTTAGTGGGAGAACTGGTACCGCAACATTTAGTGGGAGAACTGGTACCGCAACATTTAGTGGGAGAACTGGTACCACAACATTTAGTGGGAGAACTGGTACCACAACATTTAGTGGGAGAACTGGTACCCCAACATTTAGTGGGAGAACTGGTACCGCAACATTTAGTGGGAGAACTGGTACCCCAACATTTAGTGGGAGAACTGGTACCACAACATTTAGTGGGAGAACTGGTACCACAACATTTAGTGGGAGAACTGGTACCGCAACATTTAGTGGGAGAACTGGTACCGCAACATTTAGTGGGAGAACTGGTACCGCAACATTTAGTGGGAGAACTGGTACCCCAACATTTAGTGGGAGAACTGGTACCACAACATTTAGTGGGAGAACTGGTACCGCAACATTTAGTGGGAGAACTGGTACCGCAACATTTAGTGAGAGAACTGGTACCACAACATTTAGTGGGAGAACTGGTACCACAACATTTAGTGGGAGAACTGGTACCACAACATTTAGTGGGAGAACTGGTACCACAACATTTAATGGGAGAACTGGTACCACAACATTTAATAGGAGAACTGGTACCACAACATTTAGTGGGAGAACAGGTACCACAATATTTAGTGGGAGAACTGGTACCACAGCATTTAATGGGATAACTGGTACCACAACATTTAGTGGGAGAACTGGTACCACAACATTTAATGGGAAAACTGGTACCACAACATTTAATGGGAGAACTGGTACTACAATATTGAGTGGGAGAACTGGTACCACAACATTTAGTGGGAGAACTGGTATCACAACATTTAATAGGAGAACTTGTACCACAACATTTAATGGGAGAACTGGTACCACAACATTTAGTGGGAGAACTGGTACCACAACATTTAATGGGAGAACTGGTACCACAACATTTAGTGGGAGAACTGGTACCACAACATTTAATGGGAGAACTGGTACCACATTTAGTGGGAGAACTGGTACCACAACATTTAGTGGGAGAACTGGTACCACAACATTTAATGGGGAAACTGGTACCACAACATTTAGTTGGAGAACTGGTACCACAACATTTAGTGGGAGAACTGGTACCACAACATTTAGTGGGAGAACTGGTACCACAACATTTAGTGGGAGAACTGGTACCACAACATTTAATGGGAGAACTGGTACCACAACATTTAATGGGAGAACTGGTACCACAACATTTAATGGGAGAACTGGTACCACAAAATCTAATGGGAGAACTGGGCGTTATAAAAGACGTGGTTTCGTTCTCCCGACTGCGTAGTTTAGAGCACGAGTGTAATTGTACCGGAGACTCTAGGGGTCATCGCCGGAGCTACGGAGTTCACACTTTATGCGGTCCTCTCGGCAAGTGACTTTCTGTGCAGCCGAGAGACATAAGGGATAAGAGCTGGTGCAATGAAGTCGACACTCTCATCTTTATTACTGTAGACTTTAGTACTGGTGTAAGCACATTTAAAGGGACAAATGGTAGCAGCACATTTAATGGAGACCTGGTGCCAGATCATGTAAAGAGAGAAATGGTATCAGTACATGTAACGAGAGAACTGGTGCAGAACATATTCTGGGAGAACTGGTACAAGAACATTTTCTGGGAGAACTGGTACAAGAACATTTTCTGGAAGAACTGGTATAAGAACATTTTCAGGGAGAATTGGTACAAGAACATTTTTTGGGAGAACTGTTACAAGAACATTTTCTGGGAGAACTGGTACAAGAACATTTTTGGAGATCTGGTATCACAACATTTATTGTGAACATTTTGGAGAATTGGTGCTAGAAATTTTAATGGGACAAATGATATAAGAAAAGTCCACGGGAGAGCTGGCATTAGAACCTATAGTGGGAGATCTGGCTCAAGAGCATTTAATGGGATACGTGTTACCAGAACATGTAATGGGGAACTGTTACCAGAACATTTAATGGGATAAGTGTTACCAGAACATGTAATGGGGAACTGTTACCGGAACATGTAATGGGATAAGTGTTACCAGATCATGTAATGGAGAACTGATACCAGAACATGTAATGGGATAAGTAGAACCAGAACATTTCATGGGAGAACTGTTACCAGAACATGTAATGGGATAAGTGATACCAGAATATGTAATGGAGAACTGGTACCAGAACATTTAATGGGATAAGTGTTACCAGAACATGTAATGGAGAACTGGTACCAGAACATTTAATGGGATAAGTGTTACCAGAACATGTAATGGGATAAGTGTTACCAGAACATGTAATGGAGAACAGGTACCAGAACGTTTAATGGGATACGTGTTAACAGAACATGTAATGGAGAACTGATACCAGAACATGTAATGGGATAAGTGTTACCAGAACATGTAATGGAGAACTGGTATCAGAACATGTAATGGGATAAGTGTTACCAGAACATTTAATGGAGAGCTGTTACCAGAACATTTAATGGGATAAGTGTTACCAGAACATGTAATGGAGAACTGATACTATAACATGTAATGGGATAAGTAGTACCAGAACATTTAATGGGAGAAAAGTTACCGGAATATGTAATGGGATAAGTGATACCAGAACATGTAATGGAGAACAGGTACCAGAACATGTAAAGGGAGAATTGTTACCAGAACATGTAATGGGATAAGTGATACCAGAACATGTAATGGGATAAGTGATACCAGAACATGTAATGAAGAACTGGTACCAGAACATTTAATGGGATAAGTGTTACCAGAACATGAAATGGAGAACTGGTACCAGAACATTTAATGGGATAAGTGTTACCAGAACATGTAATGGAGAATTGGTACCAGAACATGTAATGGGATAAGTGTTACCAGAACATGTAATGGAGAACAGGTACCAGAACATGTAATGGGAGAACTGTTACCAGAACATGTAATGGGATAAGTGATACCAGAACATGTAATGGGATAAGTGATACCAGAACATGTAATGGAGAACTGTTACCAGAACATGTAATGGGATAAGTGATACCAGAATATGTAATGGAGAACTGGTACCAGAACATGTAATGGGATAAGTGTTACCAGAACATGTAATGGAGAACAGGTACCAGAACATTTAATGGGATAAATGTTACCAGAACATGTAATGGAGAACTGGTACCAGAACATGTAATGGGATAAGTGTTACCAGAACATGTAATGGAGAACTGGTACCAGAACATGTAATGGAGAACTGTTACCAGAACATGTAATTGAGAACTGTTACCAGAACATTTAATGGGATAACTGGTACCAGAACATGTAATGGAGAACTTTTACCAGAACGTGTAATGGATAACTAGTACCAGAAGATTTTATGGAGAACTGCTACCAGAACATGTAATTGAGAACTGGTATCAGAACATTTAATGGGATACGTATTACCACAGCAGGCAATGGAAAATTGGTACCAGAGCATATTATGGCATTTTATGGAGAGCATTGAACATTTAATGGGAAACATGGTACCAGAAGATTTTATGGGATAACTGACAGCGGAAACATAATGAAAAACCTAGTTTCAAAACATTTTGTGGGAGAAATAGTGCCAGAAAATGTATGAGAGAACATGTAATGGGAGAACTGGTAAAAGAAAAGTTAATGGGGGAGCATTTATAAGAACATTTAATTGGAGAACTGGTAACAGAACATTAATATGAGAACTGGTATAAGAACATTTGATGGGAGAACTGGTATAAGAACATTTAATGGGAGAACTGGTATAAGAACATTTGATGGGAGAACATATATCACAACATTTGATGGGAGAACTGGTATTGATTGATTGATTGATTGATTTAGGAATCGACATCACAGCATTCGGGGCATTCCCATAAGTGCTCCGTCCCCATCCTCAGCAACCAGCGAAGAGTTCCAACACTAATAGTACCAGTAGCAATCTGATTATATGTCCGTCTCGCCTTTCCTCTGAGCGTTGAGCGTCGGCCAGATCCCTTCGTCACTCCTCGTTGTCTCATTCTTGCCAGACCATGGTAATCCATTTGCTCCTCCGAGGTGTGCACGTGCTCCCACAAGGCCGCAACCACGTCTGCCTTGTCATGTATCAATACTCCACCAAGTTCTGCAGAGCTAGCCAATCTGTCCGCCTGTTCATTTCCCAGCACACCGGCATGCCCCGGAGAAAAGACCCAGGCGATGCTTGTCACCTGTGACCTCCGAAGCGAAGCAAGCCACTCCGCACGAAGTCTGCCCGTCCTCACCCTCGTCAGCATGCTTTCTGAGTCAGTTACAATCACGATGTGTTTGTGTGTCGTATTCTCCAGCCAGCGGAGAGCCGCAGTGACTGCCTCCACTTCCATTCTTAAGCTGGATGTTGTGGTATCATATACCAGGCTCTCCTGCCCCAAACATCGACCATTAGCTTTGGCTATGAACCCACAGCCACTTCTCTCACCTCTTGACACCGAACCATCTGTGTAGATAATCACATCACTCGAGTGAGCATTGTCCTGAATTAGTTGCTGGATTTCCACTTCCGTGGCCCCTGCTGGCCATTCCCTGCACTCCCGGCTTAATGTGATTATAACTCTGCACAAGTCTGACTGCTCCGCTGGCACTCTGACTGGGAGAACTGGTATGATAACATTTAATGGGAGAACATATATCAGAACATTTAATGGGAGAACTGGTATAAGAACATTTAATGAGAGAATTGGTAACATAACATTAATATGAGAACTGGTATAAGAACCCTTAATGGGAGAATTGGTATAAGAACATTTAATGGAGGAATAGATATAAACACATTTAATGAGAGAACTGATATTAGAACATTTAATGGGAGAACTGGTACCAGAACATTAATATGAGAACTGGTCCCAGAAGATTTGTTTCCCAACAGTTATCCAAGAGAGAGAATAAACACTCTGTAAAATATCATTAATGCATGGCTTTCTAACATAGGCTAAACATATACACCATGTATATGATATCAAAGGAAGTAGCCAGATTATGTTAGTATGATTTTCCTAAACGTAAGTTGAAATAATGTAGTATGCGACGTGGGATTCAAATGTTAAGGTGAATCACATCCTCCCCACTGCATTGGATTGGCAGAGTTAACTACTTTGACCAGGTAGAAACAGATTACTTCAGGTTGCTCCACAATTTGGTGAAGTTAGAACTGAACTCGAACCGTTGTCTTGAAAAGCAAATGCATTAAACACTACGCCAGGGTGTCCCCAGTGGGCGGTATCATACTCCACCCAGCAGCGCAGCAAGGGAGAAGATCGGTACCGTCTTGCTATGACCTCCCCTGATCAATACAAGCCAACAGTAACGCTGCTTATCTGTTTATCGTTGACTTATCTGATAAATTCCCCAGCTTCTAGCCTGTTTCTCTTTATTTGCCCCACTGAAAACTCGGAGAAATAGAATGATTTGTCGACCCTCCAGGAAAATTAGATAGCTGATTCGCAGAGGTCTGGTTAGTTTCACAGACTGGTACCTGCTCCCCGAGGGCTGGCAGGAGGAGGGCTAGGATTACGGCTAGCCGAAGTTTTAAGCAAGAAAGATTAGTGTTGATGTCACATGGCCTTCCCGCTCAGCCAGATCGATCCAGGACTTAGATTACCACTCTTTGTTATTATGATGATTGCGTCCCCTGGCTGTTGTCTGGCAATGATGTGTTTTTCCCCCTTCAAATCCTCGAACAAGGGGAGAGGGAGTGTTTTGTTGGGGGTGATGCTGATGGCAATGATGATGATGATGATTATGATAATAGGGTTAATGATGTGCTTGTTGATGATATCAGTGATACTGATAATGGTGATCATGTCGATGATGATGATGATGATGATGATGATGGCGATGGTGGTGGTGGTGGTGATAGTTGTGGTGGTGATAGTTGTGGTGGTGATGACAATGGTGATCATGTCGATGATGATGATTTTGTTTGTTTGCGTTCGCTCACTTTGAACTCAAGCGTAATCCACACACGCGTTACTACGTCTAGTGCACTGGACTGATGTGTGCGTGCGGATTAGCATTCCATATGACCATATGGTGCTTGGCCATCAGGCGAACCCACTCCGACTTCAGAGGTATTTCTAATTTAGGTCTCCAAGTCAAGGAAGAGCCGTCAACGTTATAGTCCAATTGTCCGGTGCAGGAGTTGAATCAGCTACCCCGGCATCTGTACACAGGATGATTAAGAACGGTGCTCTTATCCATTAGGCCGTGCTGACCTCCGCTGATGATGATTGTGATGATGATGGCGATGGTGGTAGTAATGATAATGCTGATGGTGATGATTGTTGTGGTAGCATTAGTGGTGGTGGTGGTGATGTTGGTGGTGGCGGTGGTTGTCAGGATAGTTACGATGATGATGTTGATAGTGAAGATAATAATTGTGACTGTCTGGGAGATGACGATGATGATGATGATAATGATGATGATAATAATGCTGTTGCTGCTGCGGCTGCTGATGATGATGACGATATTGATAGTAATGATAACTCCACTTACCTAGGAGATGCAGGCCGGATGATGTGTGCGGAGGTGTGTACGGCTGTCTGTATCGCGAATCGTTGTCTGAAAAGAGATGCACAGTTACATTAATAATACAGAAACAAACGTGCTGAGCAGAACGTTGTCATCATCAGCATCGTAATTAACACCACCACCACCACCACCAACACCATCATCATCATCATCATCATCATCATCATCATAATCATAATAAACATCATCATCATCTTCATCATCATCATCATCACAATTATCACTATCATCATTAGAATCATCATCACGGTGTTCATAATCATCGTATCATCAGTATCATACACATACCCAGCCCCGCCCCCCCCCCACACACACACACCTACCACTCACCCACACACATGCGCACGCACGCATGTATGCATGCATGGATACATACCTGCTTACACACACACACACACATACACGCACGCACACACACAAACTCACACACACACACACACACAGAGCGGCTCAAGCTTTTCATGTATAAATATATGACATGAGTGTGTGCTTGTGTGCGTGAACATATTTTTGAGCGCGCTCTCATGTTACCCCGACCAACATATATTTTAGCCAACATACTTTGTGGAACATGTAAACGGCTTCAGTAAACATACAACTCCGACTGCCAGAGACACAACATCCCGCCAACCAAACACTGCCCAGTACGCATCACCCTGAGCGGAACCCGGTAATGCAGAAATTGGCCCAGCTACTGGGGTTGTTTTCAAGTGATCATGAGAGACTTTAGTTTCCCCCAACTCTGACGAGTGTCAGTGCGTAATGGAGGTCTGTCACATGTGATTATCTTTCTCCAAGTATCACTCTTTGACGTTGTCTCCGTGGCGCTGCATTGTCTGGTCTGGTCCTCGTGTGCTTACTCTCTAAAAGGCCGATTCACTGACTGACTGACGCATTCACTCACTGACTCACTCTCTCACTGACGCATGTACACACGCACACGAACTCACTCACCCACGCACTCAGTCATGGATTCGTTAATTAATTCACTAATCCACTCAATAGCGCCCTCACTCACTCACTTGTTCGGTCACGCACTAACTCACTTGCGCGGTCACTCACTCAGTCACTCAGGCTTTAACCTGCTCCCTTAGCACCTTCCTTCCTCAATCACTAACTCACTCACTGTCTCCTTCATTCGTTCACTCACTCACATACTGCCTAGTAAATCAACCTGGAGTTGGGGATAACCACAACATCCTACAGAGGACATGTGGCATTGTTGTCAAGTTATTGTTCTCTAACACTTTCCCTTCCAACGGCAGGGTAGTGGGTTCCATCCACCCGTGGGCAGTTGGACTTTGGTTCAGAAAGCAATGGCGAACTAATCAGTTTGGTTCAGGAAGCAATGGCGAACTAATCAGTTACATGTCCTTTACTGAGCGTTGCATTCAACTCCAATATTTATTGGCAGTTTATGATGTATTAGGCAAGTTTTGTGTTCAGTAGTTTGCCATTGCCTTCTGGACCACCGACGTCTCCTACCATGGACATCAATGCACAGCGGTCTGCTCACAATTATTATGCAGCTGATTTCAAATCCTTGACTACTTATATCGGGGAATTATGAAACTGAGCGTCTCACAATCTCTTGGACACGGACGTCTGTTAACAAACTCCTGAGTGTACAATTGCTTGGTGTTTGTCCATCAAGAATGATGATGACCATTCATTTCAACCAGTAGGAAGTTGGATGAAGAATGACTTGCGAGAAGATTTACGCAATTCGTCGACCACACTCTCTCGCCTGAGTCCATCTGAATTCAGTGGCAAGACAAGTCAAGACGACTGGAGACGAATGAAGACAGATGTAGTGGATGACCAGGGTGCTCTGCGTGCCTTGCCGTGCTCATCACGTTCCACAAAGCTTTGCAGGTAAACGCCGTCTTGCCCAATGAATCATCATTGATTTCTTCCTTGCAGTCTACCGAATCCTGTCTTCACATGCTGGATAGGCATACGCTAGTTCACCGATTGGTTTGAGGCCGAATCGGTTCCCTCACCTGGTTTTGCCGGCCGGTCACAAATAAATCACAAAAGCCAATAGGAGCTGGGTGTGATTGAAACTTCCTGCAAAGGACACGCATTTCTTTATTATTATTATTTTTTTTTTTTAATTTTATTTTAGTTATTGTTCAGCAGCTAGAGGATCGTCTGGCCGCGTGGCTAGAATGTCGGCAGCTCCTTCGGGAGACACAGGTTCGAATACTCGGTAAGGTAACAGGTTTTTCTCTGTCGGGGGTAAAATGAAAACCTTAACCTGCACAGTTCGCGACGACAGTCCTAGCCAGGGATTCTTAAATTCTTCCTCAGACTCAAGATCCCCCCCCCCCCTCCCCTATCCTTATCTGCCCTTTGGACACCTGCTCATGTAGATCCGTCAGCTGCCGCAAAACCCCAGAACCCGCATTTTGTCCGCGCACAAAACTGCATATAAATAATATAGACAAGTTCCTAGAATATTATGGATCATGTTAAAGAGACATTCTCTTAGATTTGAGCATCGACGAGAACTGGCTCAGAAACAGCAGCTTGTCTCCGGAACTGCAACACCTTGACCCTGTGAAACGTCTGAGTGGTGTGCACACATTAGAGATGCTTCTTGGAAGAAGAGGCGGGGGTCGACTACCTCGATGATGGGCACGGGATTGTGCAAACAAGTTGGGCATGGAGGAGCATAAGGCGAGTCGACTACCTTGATGACGGACACAGGATTGTGCAGACAAGTTGGGCGTGAAGGAGCATAAGGCGAGAGGACTAGCACATGATCGAGACACTTTTCGGCGGTCAATGATGACAGCCGTGTTTGTTTACATATCATCTTCTTCTTCGTTCGCCCGAAATGTTTACAGCAGAGCTGGGATATCTGTGCTTTCGGCCGACACATCCGACTTCTTCAGGCATTTGTTAACCGGGGTAACCTCTCCGATAAATATCGTGTAACCTGTTCAACCTTTAAAAAGGATTATAATTCGGGTGGTTATTATAATCTAAATAGGTCCCGTAATTGGAATGAGTGCATTTTAAAACCTTAAACGAGGATCTGGGGGAGCTAGTTGCAGAACACATCCGCGAGACATGGTGGTTGTAACAAATATAAACGGATTAATTAGGTCAGGAATCTATGGTAGGTCTAGGGAATTGACTTGAACCTAGACGATAATCATCATCAAGTGCCATGCCAGCTGGTGTAGGCGTTCATATCTCTCCACACATCTTGGTCTCTGGTGTTATGGATCAACTTTGCTGATGATATTTCTCCATGCCACCATCTCAATCCATCCAGCATCATTTCTTTTGGTCTGCCCCTGCCTGTCTTTCCCTTGATCTTTCCAGTCGACACGATGTTCTCGAATGCCTCCCTTTTCATTACATGACCAAAGATTTTGTTTGTCTCATTATTATTGCTGAATACTTACTGCTGAATATAATGTTCTAATTTCATTAGCCACTTTCAGGCAATCGTTGTTAGTTTCTCTGGCAGTCTACGAATTTGTAACATTCGTGTCAGGAACATCATGAGCTTAGACAATCATCGTTGTCATCATCCAGTGCCTTGTCGGTTGGCGTGGGGTATCATGCCTCTACACAAATTACGATCTCCGACATCATAGATTAATTCATGTGTTGAGTTCTTTCCGTCCAAGACACAATATTGTCAAAAATCTGCTCATGCTGTCTTCCTCTATCTCTCTTTCCGCAAATATTTTCGGCAGTCACAACATGTTCCAATTTTTGTCTTCTCATAACCTGGCCAAACACGATGACTGCCTCTTTCTGATGTTTGTGATACGTCTTTGCGACTCAGCTTCCCTTAAAACATGCAGATTGCTTATTTTGGGTGTCCAATTAATTTTCAGCATTATTCTATAAAACCCCATCTCTACAGCTTCCATGTGTTTTTTTGCCCCGCCTGTTTACTAATTGTACCGCTTCAAATCATAGAGGGCATTTAAAGACAGGCGCTAATCACGGGGATTGGAACTTCAAAAACCCCTCTCCACGACGCATGATAGCATAAGTGAAAGACAGCAACAGCAACAAAAACACGAAAGTTGCTATCCACGTCTGTGGAATAGGGGTGAAGAACGCACTTTCACAATGCTGATATACCGGACTCGAAGCCAACCGCAGGTGATTTGCAAGCAGGTGGCTTTGCGTTGATTTTCACAATGATGGCTTTGCGTTAATGCTAATGCGTTAATGCCTTTGCGTTGATTTTTTACAATGATGGATTTGCGTTGATTTTCACAATGATAGCTTTGCGTTGATTTTAACAATAATGGCTTTGCGTTGATTTTCACAATGACATGTTCTTCGCCAGTTCAGGAAGCAGTTACAAACAATTGAAAGTAAAATGACCTAAAAAATCACAGACCGCCAATAAATTCTGGGGTTGCTTGTGATGACCTGTAACCAACATACAACAAACTTTACCAATAGTTAGATGCAGGTTATTGGGCTGTTGCTTTCATCAGGAACAATTGTTCCAACGTCTCTTTTGCTTTTTGGGACTTGCTATATTTTTGTTTTGTTTTGTTAGTTCGCTTCGTTTGAACTCAAACTTAATCCACACAAGTGCTACCACTTCTACGTAGGCGATCATTTTGGGACCAGTTGAGGCCACTGAAACAGTTACATAAATAAACACACATAGTATTGTTTGGCCGGTCTCCCTGGCCTAGAAGTTAAACGACTTTCTATGTAATCCCGTTTATCCACGTAGGATAACTCAACGCGCGAGAATTGGAAGCGGCTCTAGCCGCGTTGGTAACTTACGGGATAAGTGAGCCGCCCGCTCAGAAAGCAATGGCAAACTACTGAGCGTAATCTTGCCAAGTCATCAACGACAGCGGTAAAATGCTGGCGTTTACAGCGATGTTCTGTAAAGAATATGCGAAAAAAAAGTATTGTTTGGCGCTCACAGAAGGAGAAGAAAGAAGTAACAAGACTGAACTGATTTTTGCGTGTAGATTAGCTTTCCCTATTACTAGTGCCCCTCACCATCAGGGACTCCAACTTCAGAGGTACTTATATTTTATTCCCCCAAGTCAAGGATGAGAAGTCAACATTTTAATCCAACTGACCGGAGTAGGGGTTGAACCCACTACCTCTGCATCAACACACCAGATACGTTAGAACGAGTGCTCCTATCAGTTCGGCCAAGCTGACCCCGGGACCTGCTATAAGATTGTGATGACCAGCAAGGCTAGACGCCCAATCAACAATCTCACAATCCAACGTAATATGTACCATGAAACACTCTAACCAAACCTTCCCATAAAGAACCTTCCCCCCCCCTCCTCCCACTCCCCCACTCCCACCATTCACGTAATTACCAGTAAGCGGCCCAAATTCGACCATATTTCCTTGCTCCAACCAAGTGCAGTTCGGGATCTCGAGGTGTTACGAGTAATTAGTCTCCAAGCATATCGTTTTCATTGGGACACATCTGCCGCAAGTGTCCTCTGACACCTCGTCTGTTCGCTTCGGTCCTCCCCTCTCAGTATTCCTCGGGGGCACTAAACGGCCAGCGTCATAAAGTGGATTGAATCAATTCTCCAGTGATCGCGATCCCCCCAACCCCCAGCTATATGGATTCTATACACTTGTATTCTATTCAGGACCCCCCTACCCCAGCTATATGGATTCTGTTTCAGGGATAAAACAAATAATGAAGTGTTTATTCCAAAGGGGATTCAGCGGTTACATTCGTCAGCAAATAACAGAGCAATGGTTTCACACAATCTATTACCGGTGGTAATGAAAAAAGTCAGATTTGAAAACCCCAAATCTGTCGTCTGAAAGTTAGTTCTCTGTTTTTTGGCGCAAACAGATGATACCGCTTTTACCGTTATTGTGTGGGTTCTAGGAGCTTTATTGTATTTCGATTCAGGGGAAGTCTTTGCTTGTCTGGCACAGAGATAAAACTATTGTCCTCTTTGGTCAACCAGATGATATTGACATAACATGAAAAATAAAATCATTGATATTGGTTGGCACTCATAAAAGGGAAAAGAGTATAGTCAGCAAGAGTTAGATTGTCTGAAGATAAATATTTCCGGTGCTGAGGCAAGGAACTTAGTCAGGTCTAGCAAAACTTGAGAATTTACTTGATTCTAGACAACCTTCATCACTATGTACCATGCCAAGAAGCGTGGACGGTCATGTTTCACCATCTCACTCGATCACCAGAATAGACAATCATCACGATCATCAAGCGTGGCGGTCATGTTTCACCATCTCACTCGATCACCTGAGCCGTGGATCAACTCAGTGTTACTGTCTCGACCATGCCACGTGACCAAGCCATCTAGTTATTTACTTCTCCTCTGTCTTCCCATTATACTCTTTCTCTCGATCAAAGACATCACCAATCCCTGTACAAATTATTCGAACACTATCTCAGTACGGATTACCTTCCCCCTTAATAGTAGAAATAATAATAATAAAACCCTAGTATAACAGCCAGTCCCCTCTTGGTAGACCAGCATGCCACGTAGCTAATAACAAGTGCCACACCGTTATTTAATATTACTGAGTCGTGTAAGTATTGATTTTTGCATTTTCCCCATGCCTTTATAATGCATATCTTTTATATTGTTGCTGTTCTCAATTAGCCTTGAATGATGTGTGAATGAAATAATGTATGAAAGAGAGTGATAGAAGGGGAGAATGTTAGACGGGCCTACGTGCCCAGTTCTTAACCCTTTGAAAATAAAGTTCGTTCGTTCGTTCGTTCGTTCGTTCGTTCGTTCGTTCGTTCGTTCGTTCGTTCGGTCGTTCTTCATTCGTTCGATCTGCCAGTCATCCAAGTTCTCCAATTTATTTCTTCTCATAACGTGACCAAACAATTTTGACTGTCTACGTCTAATGTCTCTAATCAGTTTACGATTTTCATTTGTTTCTTGGATGATTTGATCATTGGTGTTTCTGTCTGTCCATGGTGTTCTTTGCGTTTTCTTCAGAAACCACATTTCCACGGCCATCAGGCAATAGTGTCCACGAAAATATGGAGGACACTGAAGGAAAGGGGCTAAACAAAGGCGCAGGAGTTCCAATTACTTCTCCCCACGAGCCTACCAACATAAGTGAAAGACAAAAATAACAACAAGCAAAGGATCGGTAGGCTGATTATAGCTACCCTGAGTTCTCGCATCTCATGTGTTTGGACCAAGCATGGCACACAATCAAATGGACAGGCATTATAATGCAGTCAACCCCAGCATTTTTGACTGTTTGTGATTCCTGGGCAAGTTTCCATTCAGTAGTTTGCCATTGCTTTCTGAACGACCGGCACCCATACCATTTCATAAACACCAACACAGCTGTTGTGTATCCCCCTGCCCCTGCCCTGTATGCTGGGATCGATCCTGTATCATGTGGGTCGTGTGTTGACATTCAATCATATACTGACCAATAATCTGCTAGGTGACCAGTGAGGTAGCCTATACTTTAATTCAAAACAATGTTTTCCTCGTAGTGAATTTGAATAACAAAGACACAAACAATAGATTTATTGCCTGGAATATACCGTTAGATAGTCAGTTTAAAATAACCGTGGTAAATAATTCAAATTTTTCTGAGGATAATTGTGATGCTTATTTCAGCTTGAAGGATTTGTCTTATTGCTTCGGTTGATGTGTGGTTTCTACAGTATATATTTAATTATTTCTCGGTGCAAGAATGGCATTTCTCGGGTCGGCACGGCCCAGATGTTAATATTCTCTTGCTCGAGAGGTTTCTAGGTTGTATGTCAGTTCATGGTTGTCTGGATGTTGGCTGGTATTTCACACCGTCTGCAACAGCCAGTTTCAGACCAACCCGTTTTAATCGCCTTTTACTGCACGCTCGGGAGGTTTATAGTGTTCTTTACGTCTCCTTAGCTTCATATAAGAGACCCGTGTTCGAATCCTCCGTAAGATTTTGATGTGTTGTACCTTTGGGGTACTTTTTGGAGTGGCATGATATTCGAGGGGTAAAATAATAGGAGACAAATAATATGTATTAGAGATGAGAAAAGAAGAAGAAGAAGAAGAAGAAGAAGAAGAAGAAGAAGAAGAAGAAGAAGAAGAAGAAGAAGAAGAAGAAGAAGAAGAAGAAGAAGAAGAAGAAGAAGAAGAAGAAAAAGAAGAAGAAGAAGAAGAAGAAGAAGAAGAAGAAGAAGAAGAAGAAGAAGAAGAAGAAGAAGAAGCAGCAAAGAAACAAGAAAGAAGAAGCAGAAGCCAGGCAGTCAGGCATGACAACCACCGCGACATCATATCTCTTCTAGAGTTGTCACCCTTAGTTGGAAGTTTTGAACCAGGGGCGACAACATCTCATTCATTATGTACAAGCGCCACAATCTGCTCTAGTCCAGGAAAGTCCCGTCTTTCTTTGCGTTGTACTGCTAGATCCAGAAAATGTCACCACGTTCAGACCAAAACGAAGGCCCTTTTATACACGCACTGAGCATAAGATAGAAGTATGCCGGTTACATGACGTAGCAGTCAACCTCAGCGTATACTGGCTGTTTGTGCTGTACAGTACAAGGCCATTTTGTGTTCAGCTGTGTGCTATGGCCAGGCTCCGTGGCTAAGAGCTTACGGACGCGATTCGTGAGCCAGCTTACCTGCCTTCGAAACACAGCTGTGACAGATTTGGCAGCAGACCGTGTCGCGCTGGGTTTTAACGTGTTAGTATAGGAGCCGGTCGTTCAGACAGCAATGGCAAACTACTGAACGTAAACTTGCCAAGACATCAACAGCAGCAGTAAACTGCTGGTGTTGACAGCGATGTCCTGTAAATAGGATATGCAAAAAAAAGTTTGCTATGGCTTCATCATCATCATCATCATCATCATCATCATCATCATCATCATCATCATCATTATCATCATCAAAATCATCATCATCATCATCATCATCGTCGTCGTCATCATCATCATTATCATCATCATCATCATCAACATTATATTCCACTTTTATCGTCAAGTGCCGTGGGGAGGAATAATTGGCGTTCCAACGCCCGATGAGTGGCACTGGATAGTGTCATTCCGTGAGATTGTAGAATGGCTGTACGATCGGTCGAAATCTCATATAATTGACATCAACGCAAAGGGATTGTCTTCCAAATCGCCCGTGCCTGACTTCGAACCCTCGATTCGGTGTGTCGGGGAGTTGCGAAACTGCGCTTCACGACCCCAAAACCTGGGACTCCGACAGACATGGTGCTGGACCCATATTTTTTATTAGACTCTTGGTGATGGATGTGGTCAGTACCACAGCGGCCGCCTGGACTTCCCCCGGCATTTCTTGGTAACAAGTTGACGCTGGGTCGACCTGGGTAGCCGAGGTCAGTATTCTACATCCGCTTCCATCCACGTTCGAACTCGTGACCCCTTAGCTGACAGCGAGCGTCTAACCACTTTGGTACTACGGCTCCCAACCGCATTTGTTACTTTCGATATTATTTTCCACTGCTGTAGCTACCAATCATATTTTGATTGTTACTTTCCATTACAGCAGCTCCCAGCTAAATTTGTTATTTTTTGTTGTTACTTTCCACTATTGTAGCTCCCAACCACATTTATTATTTTTGTTGTTACTTTTCATTACTGCCCGTCTTTCTTACATAGCAAAATGTCATCTGATGATATAATATGTGCAGCAATTCAACAGAGGCTTTTGCATAAACTAGGTCACTACCACCGCTGCTGCTGTTGTTTCCTCTCCTCTGCTGCCTCAGCTGGTAGACTTATTATGTGGCCGAACTATTTAACTTGCTGTTTTATGATGAAGTCTAGCGCTGCTATAACATTCACTTTAGTCATGATTTCATAATTTCTTATTTTCTCTCTTCTTGCTTCGTTGAGTATTATTCTCTGAATGAGACATTAAGCAAAATAAGCAGAGCCCAGATTATCAAACATGTGGAGAACTCAATATTAAGACAAACTAAAATTTTTAAAAAGAATGAAATACTTTGGACACGTGTAAGATAAGAAAGATAATTATTGAGGAAGTGTAACGGGGAAGCGGAGAAGATCGAAAAAATAACGTAGGTGGATTCCAGATATGACAGATAATTTACGCGCGACAACAAGAAAGACTTAAGATAGAGAGATATTTCCAAAGACTGTTACGAGAGAGGGGTTATACACGGGATAAGTCATGTGAGGAAGTGCAGAGGTTCCTTAAGCGAGGTCTTATCGTCATCAGGAAGAGGCAGGTTATAATGCTGAAGTGCCTGTAGTTTTCAGTTTTTAAATTTTCCAGTGTGCCCTATAAATTTACACTTGTTTATTTGGTCTTCTGTGCATTTCTTTCTGATGTTATTTCAATAGCCAGAACACAGACCTTCCTTAAATCGATGGATACTCCAAAGCTGGGGATCGTCTATTGTTCTTCCCCGTCGCCTGAAAAGCACTCTACTCACTCCAGCCCCTCCTAGCTGGATCTGGCCGAGGTGTGAGCACCCGATGCACTCGTGTGAACGCCAGGGAACGCAAGGTGTCAACGTGTTATCCGTTGTGTCAAGATGTGAGCCGGCCGCCGTGTGAACGCAGCTCCACGGAAATGGCCCATGATACTCTTCTCCACAGACACATTTTTACTGTTATATTTAAAAAGCGAGAGATTTCTGAAATACTAGACTCGCTTGCCGTTTATTAAAAATATGACCAGCGGCCAGGCGCAGATGTCGTCCAATGTTTAGCTTGG
Organism: Cepaea hortensis; assembly: GCA_963921405.1. Lineage (NCBI taxonomy): Eukaryota > Metazoa > Mollusca > Gastropoda > Stylommatophora > Helicidae > Cepaea > Cepaea hortensis. The sequence goes on from OY992876.1 coordinate 292,291,759, forward strand.
TCACAGTCGTTGCAATAATAATGTGCACAAAACCACAAGGCAAACGGCTTCACTGGGAACGTGGCTACATTATAACAGAGTGGGTTTATTACTTTTGTTTATGTTGTAATGTAACATCCCCCGGGAAGGTTAACCCGGTCAACAAATGCCCGCAGAAGTCGGATGTGTCGGCCTAACGGCGCAAGAACGCAGCTCTGCTGTAAACAGGCACAACGCAATCACGTCCAAAAAGACTCCCCTGATGAACGTAGAAAACAAAGAGAAAAAAAGAAGAAGAAGTAATGTAACACACTAGCAAAGAGACCAGAAGAAGACAATGTAGAAGGCGGTCGAGGATGACGAGGAGGAGTAAGAGGGAGACAGGTGAAAGACAAGAAGACGAAGAAAGAGCAGACAAAAAGGAAAAAAGGATAAGAAATGTAGGGGGAGGAGGAGGAGAGAAAAGAAGGAAGAAGAAGAAGAAGAAGAAGAAGAAGAAGAAGAAGAAGAAGAAGAAGAAGAAGAAGAAGAAGAAGAAGAAGAAGAAGAAGAAGAAGAAGAAGAAGAAGAAGAAAGAGGAGGAGCAGGAGGAGGAGGAGGAGGCGGAGGAGGTTAATAAGAAGGAGACGGAGAAGAAAAAGAAGATATCTGGTTCGAAACCAGCAGCACTACACGACCAGTAGCTCCACAGTTTAGCCACGCGGTACGGTAACCGTGCAGAAAGTGAACGGTTAAACAATGCAGTAAGTGAATAAACATGGCCGTCGGGCAGTACATGCACTCGACAGTTTAACCAGCAGTAAGGTTAGTAGGGATTTAGCAAGCAAGAGTATCGACTTCATTGCACCGGGTGTTATCCCGTATGGCTCGGTCTCTTTCCGCTGGGGCGGCCTGCCGAAAGCGTCACATGAAGCATGAACTCCGTAGCTCCAGCGACGACCCCCAGGAGTCTCTGTGAAAATTGCACTCGTGATCCGAAAGGCAGGAATCGAACCCACAACCTTCTGAGGCAGGTAGCGTAATCGCTTTGACCCGAGGACTCCCACCGTGCAGTAAGTGAACAAACATGTGAATCGAACTGTAAGTGAACATAGTTAAGCCACGCAGTAAGTGAAGAAACATGCAAGCCGAACTTTAAGTGAATACAGTTAATTCAAAACAATGTTTTCCGTAGTGAATTTGAATAACGAAATCACAAACAATAGAGTGCACGATTTATTGTATGGCATATTTCGCTGCATCGAATTCAGTTGAGCCAAGCAGTAAGTGATTAAAGAGTTCAACCTTGGATTATGTCAACAGTTCAACCATGAAGCACCCAATAATGATATCACGCAGTCAAACGTACAGACGATGTAAATCTTGTAGTAATCGTCTAAACAGATGCACCCTCAAGTGATCGAAAAACAGTTAAGGGGTGCATTAACAAAGTAAGTAATTAAACCACGGACTAAGTGAATAGGCGGTTAAGCAATCCTGTATGTGAACAGTTAAACAATGGAGTAAGTGAACAGTTAAACAATTGAGTAAGTGAACAGTTAAACAATGGAGTACGTGAACAGTTAAACAATGGAGTAAGTGAACAGTTAAACAATGGAGTAAGTGAAAAATTAAACAATGGAGTGAGTGAATAGTTAAACAATGGAGTAAGTGAATAGTTAAACAATGGAGTAAGTGAAAATTTAAACAATGGAGTAAGTGAATAGTTAAAGAAAGGAGTAAGTGAATAGTTAAACAATGGAGTATGTAAATAGTTAAACAATGGAGTAACTGAACTGTTAAACAATGGACTAAGTGAATAGTTAAACAATGGAGTAAATGAACAGTTAAACAATGGAGTAAGTGGATAGTTTAACAACGGAGTAAATGAACAGTTAAACAATGGAGTAAGTGGATAGTTTAACAACGGAGTAAATGAACAGTTAAACAATGGAGTAAGTGGATAGTTTAACAACGGAGTAAATCAACAGTTAAACAATGGAGTAAGTGGATAGTTTAACAACGGAGTAAATGAACAGTTAGACAATGGAATAAGTGGATAGTTAAAAAACGGAGTAAGTGAACAGTTAAACAATGGAGTATGTGAATAATTAAATAATGGAGTAAGTGAACAGTTAAACAAGGGAATAAGTGAATAGTTAGGCAACGGAGCATATAAAAAGGTAAGCTATGGAGTAAGTGAATAGTTAAATAATCTAATAAATGTATAATTAAACAACTGAGTAAATTAATAGTTAACCCCCAAAAAAATAAATTAATTCATAGTTAAACAATGAAGGAAGTGGGCAGTTGAACAGTGGAATACGTAAGCAGTTTAATGATTATGTAAGTTAACAGTGACACCGTGAAGTAGGTTAACAGTTCATGAATGAAATAATTCAACAGTTATATTAATAAGTTAAGGGTTTAACAACGAAGTAAATTAACGGTTACATTAGTAAGTTAAGGGTTTAACAACGAAGTAAGTTAACCGTTAAACCATGAGGTAAGTTAATGGTTTAATAATGACGTTAGTTAACAGTGTGGCGATGCAGTTTGTGAACTCTTTAATAAAGCAATAAGTGAACAGTTAAATTGCGTTACAATGAATAGTTTGGTCACTTGAAACGTCACGAATGTTTGGAGAGAACAATAATGGAGGGGTATATGCCTGGGAAGAGAGGAAGAGGAAGGCCAAAGAGAAGATGGGTGCAGGATGTGGTGGATGATCTCCAGATGGGTGTATCGGACGCGGGACATCTTGCTTATGATGGAGAGGTTTTCCGGAAGGTTGCTATGGGGGAGAGGTTCTGCAAAGGACATGCTACTGAATGAATGAATGAATGAATCAATGAATGAATGAATGAATGAATGAATGGTTAAACAATGCTTTAAGTGGACCATTTTAACATGTAGTAAGTTGACAGTTTAAAATTTGCAGTAATGGAATAGTTAAACCATGAAATAGTGAATAGTTTAACAATACAGTCAGCGTACAGTTAAACAATGAGGTAAGTGAACAGTTTAGCAATGATGTCAGTGAACAGTTAAATTACGCAGCTGTGAAGAATTAAACCGTGCATTAAGTGATGACACACTTAAACACACTAGGTAGTTGTTTTCACCAGGGCATGTACCTGACAGATGTTTTTTTTTTTTTTAATGACCTCATTCAACGCCAATGCCAAATATGACATCAGATGCCATTGTCCCAGAATACTCCTGCTCTATTGCGCGGAGTTTCTTGTCGCTACAGACTCATCATTTCAGCCGCGCACATTCAGCTCCCGCGCTCAAGCGTGCATTCACATAACACATTCAAATGAATTTTTGTGGTTGTCTGAACTCCTCATGCAAAAACACTCCCAAATTTTGATGCTTTATCCAGCGGATCTGAAACGCACTGGAGCACAGCAGAGGGGCGCTAACTTTGGAACATCAAAAAACGGCCATATTTTTTTTATCTTCGTCGATTACAATTGCGTATAATTACATTTCGCATAGAACATTGCGGCAAATATCGGTACCACAGTGTCGATAAATAAACGTACGAACACAATCGTGGTTGTTCCCAATCGGATTATTTCGTAGACCGAATGTACCCGGAAACGCGGGACATCCGCAATGGGAGATAACACAAAAATAACATGTAATATTTTATGTAATTAGTATGCACACATTATTCCCCCTACTCCTGTTTCGTCATTAGCCGAGCACTGTGGTCAGCTCAAAAGTCCTTTAAATAATAAATGCTCGTGGCTGTCTCGGACGTGAAACGGGGGTGAACTCTGTACAATGCAGCTGTAATCTCCCCTAAAACTCTCTATTAGCTTGCATGAGTGGAGGTTTTGTCCCTTTGTGCGTGGATGGTTGTTGTCGCGGTTACAATTATCATGTATCTGTAATTGCTGCGCATTAGGCTAGGTGTAATTTGTTCTTATAATAATAACGGCGGGAGTTCTGGCTGGACAAGCACACAATATAGGTACCGACAAAAGCTACATCGACAGGGACATTTATCTTGCTTACATACGATAAAAACAACAATGTAGAAAAGCAATGAACCGAAACTCGCCACTGTATTGGATTTGTAGACTATGAACAGCCCTTGGACAGCATTGATAGGGAATCCCTTTGGAAATTCACGAAGCACCACCGAATGCAACTGAACATCCTGAATTTAATAAGAGCAAGATATAAGGACGTGAAATGTAGATGTCTTTATGAGGGAACACTGACAGATACGTTTGAAATAAGAGCAGGAGTACGACAGCGATGCCTTTTTTCACCAATATTATTCTGACTGGCTGTAGACTGGGTTATGAAGATAACAACTACTACCAGAAACGGAGTTAATGCACTCTGACAGCGCGGCTTGATTTGTTTGTTTGTTTTCTGTTCACTCGCTTTGAACACAAGCATGGTTCAAACACATGTTACTACTTCTAGTGCACTGGACTGATTGTTTTTGTGTGGAGTAGCTTTCCATATTACCAGTATCCCTCGCTATCAAGCGAGCCCACTCCGACTTTAGAGATACTTGTAATTTAAGTCAAGGACAAAGACAAGTCAAGAACGAGATCAACAATTGAGTCCAACTGATCGGTGTAGGGGCTGAAAGCTCTAACTCGGCATCAGCACACCGGATATTTAAGAACGAGTGCCCTTATCCATTCTGCCATTCTGATCCCCAGTTCAGCTGAATGATCTGGACTTGGCTAACAACACTGCCCTCTGTCTCACCACACACGCAATCTGAGGCTAGATAATGTAAACACACTTGAAGGGAAGTCAACAAACATGAGTCCTAACATTCATAGGAGATAGACAAAGAGATAACAAGAACAAAACTAGCGAATGATAATCTGATCTCTCTTCCAGAAAACACAATTTAGTTGCATATCCTTTACAGGACGTCCCAGTCAACCACGGCATGTTGGAGTTGTTTGTGATTTCTTGTCATGTTTACTTTCAGTAGTTTGCCATTACTATCTGAATGACCGACACTCATACCACTGTATGAAAATCACCGCAACGCGGTCTGCTGCCAAGTCGCACGCAATTGTGTTTCGAATGCGGTATGCGGGATTACGAATTGCGTCCGTAACCCGTTCACCTCAGGGTCGGTCTCTTTCAGAAACCTCACCTAAAGTGGCGGGATCTGACACACATTTAGATAGCAATATAGACTAACCTAGGGAAACGGATTTCTTTGTTTGTTTGTTGTTTTTTTCTTCTACTTATGCCGTTAGGCGTCGTATGGGGAGGGGGGGGGGGGTAATTGAAGTTCCATCGCCTGTGACTATCGCTTTTCCTCCAATTTCTCCATGAACCTTGAGCAGATTTTTAGGATCAAGTAAATTCCCTTCCGGTTTGCTGGACCAGTCATAGGTTCCTTACCTACCCAACCCTTGTATATTTGCTACTACCACCACGTCACATCCACTGATAGCCTGCTAGCAAGCTTCGAGCTGTGCCAGGTAGGATTGACCGACCGACATTTAAACTTATATATATATATATATATAATACAAAGCGTATTCATGTGCCCTCGTTAAAGGGTTTAAAGCACATGTGTCAAACTCAAGGCCCGCGGGCCGCATCAGGCTCGTTGTACAATCATATCAGGCCCGAGAGGTCTCACTCGACGTACAAATATATTTGGCCCGAGATAGAAGTTTAGACAAAAATATTCTTTTAATGGCCACGGTATAAAGTGCAAATCAAATTCCCTAATTAGCAGTCTTGCCGAATGATAGGCTACCTGAGAGCGTTCTCGCTTCGATCAGAATAAGCGAAAATAAAAGTTTGTTTAGTGAGTGGATTTTCGTCGTTATAGTGACTTAGCAATCTACAGTTGCCCGTTTTGGAATGGCGCATAATACGTGAAAGTAGTGTAGTGCCCGGATATTACATCACCTTTTTCCCGCTACGGCTAACCTAAGTGAATGTCCCCCATCATTCTAAGGTTTGCTGTGACTCTCTTTTAATCTCGAAGTCTGCAGAATGCGTGACAGGCGAAAATCACGAACCTCGGAAGGTAAGGAAAATTCATCCCATTTGATCATTGAGTAGGACGTTTGAAAGATCTTCTGATCCGCTAGACTCCACGGGCTGTGTAGGCATGTATTCCGAAAACACTATACTCGGGTATCCCAGACAAGAAATGCATGAAACAGGATATCCACAATAACATTAGCGCTGTGGAGTCTCATAAAAACAATCAATGGAATTGAGTTGAGCTGACCTCGGAACATTCCCACACGTGCTCAGTACTCATCAGTAACAGCCAACAAAGAGTCTCATGTTAATGGTACCAGTAGCAGGCCAATTATATGTTAGTTAATTAGCCAGCCAGCCGGCAAGCCAGTTAGCTAGTTAGTTTGTTAGTTAGTTAGTTAGTTAGTCAGTCAATCAGTCAGTTAGTTAGCGAGTCAACAGATCATCATCATTGAACATCGAACAATCATCCCACAAACGCTCAGATCCCCTCCCCAATATCTCCCTCAGCGTGCAGCGACTGACGACAGTTCTGTGTTGGTTCACTATTCTTCTTTGGCTTCCCGCATGGCTCTCTTGTCTAGCTCCGCCCCGTTTAACTCAACGTTCTTGCAAAACTCCTAGTGCTGTATAGATCCATAACCACGCACACCATGCCCTTTGTAGGTAGTCAGTCTCATAGCAGCTCTCTTTAACCGTTTTGACACCGTACTGGAAGTCGCAATTTAATTGCACATCCTGTACAGTACGTGGCATTCAACCCCATAATATTTGGCTGTTTATGGTTTACTAGGAACATGTTACATTCAGTGCTTGGCCTCCTTTTGGAACGACTGACGCTCATATAATCAAGATCAACGCAAAGTGGCCTATTTTCAAATCGTCTGCATCTGATTTCAAACCCTCGACTTTGCATGTCAGAGAATTGAGAAACGCGTTTACTGCCCCTAAGTGACATAGCCGGATGTTCATCATCATGTGCCATGCTTAAGCGTGGGCGGTCATGTTTCGCCATCTCACACGATCATCAGAGTCGTGCGTCAGTTATGTGTTCTTGTCTCAACCATACTACGTGGTCAAGCCACACGGATATTTACTTCTCTGCCTTTCCCTTGTTCTTTCCCCTTCAATCTTGCCAGTTGTCACCAAATTGTCTAGCTTAGTTCTTCAGAGAAAGGAGGAAAGGGGGGGGGGGAGTCTTGAGGCTGAATTAAGGCCGACTGGCTAGTGCAGTCACCGCGAACTGTGCCGGTTATGCTTTTTCTTTTTGCCCCCGACAGACGAAATCCACACTTTATCGAGGATTCGAACCCTGCATTCTTAACCACTCGACCAGCTGCTCATCCTCTGTAAATTAATAGACAATTAAAGACTGGCCGGTACAGGAAAGCAGAGAAAGACACGCGAGGGAAACTTGAAACAGCTGGCCAGAAAATAATAATATAAACACGTTAGATGGCAGAGAGGATACGAGGAATCGTGATCGGTAATGTCAGCTCTAGAATAGACACCCAAAGAAGTCCAATGAGCAGGATAATATGCTGTTAGCTAATAGTAGGGGGTCTTTGTGGCGTAATGGTCAACCCACCTAATTCCCCAACAGTTGTGTGTTCCTTTCAGCACTAATTCACTTCAAGGGCGCAGTTTTTTCGAAGACCCCAGGTGGGTCTGTCGCTGGAGGTAAGGGTTTGATGCTCTGTGCGGCGCTTTCGACAGGTCGCTCAGCGGAAAGCGACCGAGCCTTATGGCATGAAACCCGGTGCAATGAAGTCGATCATCTTGTCTTCAAATATCTTTAAACTTTTAGTCAATTATAGAGTGGCGGGTCGCGGGTACAATGTGTATTTGGTATTTATTTACATTCAGTGGCGATTTTATTTCACACAAATAAGTGTCTCCTTTATGGCCATTTGCTGGCAACTGCAGACTCCCACAGAAACGGTGTATTACTCACGGGACCAGTGCTTCTGAGGGATGGCCGCAGACACTCGTCCATCCTCCCATCCTCCGCACGGCGGCTCCATCAATCCTCAATCCTACCCCCGAAGTTTTGGCGTCGCAATCTCTGAAAAACCAATTAGCTTTGGGACTTCCGGTAACGACCGGATAATTTAACCGAAAACCGTGCGCCACTTCTTTCTTCCGGGCGGCCGGATCGAGAGTGCACAGTTGCCGGTTGATTCGCCACGCGACTAATTGCCGTAAAATGGTCATGGACGTTTGACGGACCAAACCAAACGTTTTGACGAAAGCCGAGCTGGGCATCCACGGTCGGCCGAGCTCTCCCGAGGGGTGAAGAATGCATGAAAAGAGGGAGTCAACCTAACGCCCCCGCAACGTAATCTCCCAACGATCGAACAGCCGAGTTTTGATTAATATGACAACGTTCTTTGATTTTTTCCCTAGCTCCTTCCATTTTCATTATTGCAAAGCTCTTCGCCGTATCCCACAATATAATTAATTACCGCTTTTCCCTCCCCGCACACATTAGCAGAATTAGCTCCCCTACTCAAGTTTTACCCGGATGGCTTTAACCCGGCAACCTCCCTGGCAAACGAAACCACTGTACTCAAGATGGCCGCCTTTTACGACGACTGTTGGCAGGAATTTTGCTCCAGGGACCTCCGCTCTGGTTGCCTACAGGGGGCAGACAGCGCTTAATTTTTATTGCGTTTACCATTTCTATTAAATTCCTTTGGTCCCCCTTCTGGATTCTACGGAATACGTAATTTGATATGGGCGCGCGGGGCCTCGGGAGTAAATACAACAGCGCTCGGACACCAAGTTGTAAAGTAACTAACTGTATAAAACAATCAGGTGATTAGATTAGGGCAATACCCGCGTGGATTGGTATCAACATTGGGAACACAGAACATATGAATTCTTCGGCTGGTCATCCCCACGAGAACAACAAGTAAACAAAGAACCAAATAAATAAATATATGAGCGATCAACTTATTGAGCGTCTACAGCCAGATGTGGACAAATGAAGTATTCAATCATTAACAGACCACAACGAGACAATGTTGCATCCAGCTGAATTTAGGATTTTGCTTTGGACAGCCATCACCTTGAAATTAATGTCCTTTTTGTGGCTGACTCGGTCACGGGATTATTAATCTGATTCAGGAATGGACCTTAATATAACTTCTCGTTGGAGGTTGAATGGGGTAGATGCAATGGTATAATGGAGAAAAAAAAATAAGGATCAGTTGTATTGTAAAATTATATCTCCAATATGAGCTCCAGGCTCCTAGAGACCACACAAGGAGCATCTCAGAAGGATATCTCCAATAAGTGCTCCAATCTTCCATAGACCACGCAAGGAGCATCTCAGAAGGATATCTCCAATGTGTGCTCCATTCTCCCTTGAACCACACAAGGAGCATATCAGAAGGATATCTCTAATAATGCTCCAGACTCCCAAAGACCATACAAGGAACATCTCAGAAGGATATCTCCAATAAGAGCTCCATTCTCCCATAGCCCACACAAGGAGCATCTCAGAACGGCGCACAAACTCCGTAGCAACGACAAGAATTCCCATGTGTGTATACTAAGATCACATCGTTACTATGTAGTTGGTCCTTTGCAAAACGTCGCCTTTATCAAGGACAATCGCAGGTGCTCTCGGCCCCTTGTCATTTCATCTGCTTTCTTTATTTGCCTGCCCAAAGTGTCTTTATTGTTCAGCGCTCATCACCCCCACCTTTCATTACTAATCTATGGGTACACCAAGAGACATTTCGGAGTGAGTTGACCTGTTGGCGAGGGACACTGGTGTAGTGCGTTCACAAATGTTTTCCCCCGCATCCATAACTCAGTAACCAACATGGGGAAAATGATGACACTTAGCATATAACCTTATCATTACGTACACCCAACAAACACAATTTTGTTCTGGAGATTGTACAGCAGATCTGAATGTTTGGTTACATGAAGTATACAATTTACTGGTCAGAGATTAAATGCATATTATGAAATGTATTACATCTTCACATGGAAACATCAGTGTTCAATAACGAATATTCTCCGCGGTGCACGGGAATTTCCTTATGAGAAGCACGTCACATAGTGGAACGGAAGACAGCAAACATAGTGTATATTTTGACATAAGCTGTCTATTATTCCCTGACATCTCCCCGTACTGTCGTGAGATATGTGTGTGTGTGTCCATCTCACTCTTTGCTCCTGACGATAACATACCAAGCCCACCCGTGCTGTAAGTATCCAGACTCGCAAACCCCTTCTGAAGGCCATCTATAGTCGGTGGTAAGATCTAAACCATTGCCACAACAGCTTCACGCATCTGTTCATCATTTTAGCCGGATTCAACGTTTCGGAGCCATACAGTGCTAGGGGTCAAATATGTACAGTGATATTCTTTCTCGAAGCGCAACACACACACACACACTCACACACACACACATACACACACACACACATACACACACACTATTTAAATAATATTACTGTTATTGCCGACTCAAAGCGATAAGCGCCCCCCTCTTCCCCCCTTCCCCTCCGCGCAGATATGCCCACTGTGCCCCCCACCCCCACCCCCACCCCCGGGAAGGATACCCTCTATTTTGAGAACGACTGTCTTTGTATATCCTTTCACATCTTCTTCTTGACTCTTGCCGTCAGAACCCCGCTGTATTTGTTAATGCGCATGCTAATCAGCTGATGACTTTACAAGGCTTTAAAGATCTCCGAACATGAACCTCACAGCTGCATTCTTCTTTCTTTGACCCCAACTGTGGCTGGTCGGATTGCCGCAATAGGTTGCCGTAAGGGGTTGCCGCAAGGGGTTGCGCATGTGATGTTGCTGAAGGATAACTTAGTTACACCCTGAAATACCTCGCTCCGCAGATGTGACGTTCCGGTACTGACCTTGCACACGTCAGATTTCAGGGCAGGAGAGTTCTGCAGCACATTCTGCAGCCCCCGTGGAGATGGAGATGGTATTTGAGACCGAGCAGAGAGAACGGTCCCTACACTGACCTCTGTCCGACAGATGCAAGAAATGTCTGCGGCTAAGATGACCTGAGAGGGGTGGCATTCGATTTGGCTTATTTAGAGCCAAGGGATGATTAATCGTATTAAGCGACTTCCCGTATCTGCTATGGGCTTATATATCACCGAAATGGTGTCATTGCGTTATAATACAACATACTTGCTACCATATTAACAATATGTAAGCCATAACAGGGACACAACCCTGCTTACCAATTTTAGCCATCCATTTTTGTGTGGTCCAAACCTATTTTTTATATGGCATAGAATCTGTGAAGAGTTAAAACTCAAAGTCACCCAGGTGATCCGCAAACAATCCAGCAACCATCAACCCGGCGTCTTGTGGCTGCTTCCTTGTCGTCTGCCCTCACATGAACCCGGCATGTCTTGTGGCAGCTTCCTTGTCGTCTGTCCTCACATGCACCCGGCATGTCTTGTGGCTACTTCCTTGTCGTCTGCCCTCACATGCACCCGGCATGTCTTGTGGCTGCTTCCTTGTCGTCTGCCCTCACATGCACCCGGCATATCTTGTGGCTGCTTCCTTGTCGTCTGCCCTCACATGCACCCGGCATGTCTTGTGGCTACTTCCTTGTCACCTGCCCTCACATGCACCCGGCATATCTTGTGGCTGCTTCCTTGTCGTCTGCCCCCACATGAACCCGGCATGTCTTGTGGCTACTTCCTTGTCGCCTGCCCTCACATGAACCCGGCATGTCTTGTGGCTACTTCCTTGTCACCTGCCCTCACATGCACCCGGCATATCTTGTGGCTACTTCCTTGTCACCTGCCCTCACATGCACCCGGCATATCTTGTGGCTACTTCCTTGTCACCTGCCCTCACATGCACCCGGCATAATTATTTTCGACAAAAGATCCTGGTAAGCAGCATGTGAAAGGACACAAGGTTTCCATTATTTATAACTAACACACAACGGGTCTGTCTAGAATCTGGTATCCCTCTGACAAAAGAATCTATTGATGGCTGTGAAGTAGGATTTCCCCATACATGTTGTTTCTTTATTATTTTCATATAGAAACATCTGGACTAAGGACCGAGATCTGTGGAGAGTTATGAACGCCTATGCCATCTGGCATGGCACTTGATGATAATGATTGCTAGACTCTAAGGCGTTATTATAGTGTAGTGATTAAATGCGTCATCCTACTACATACCCCCCGTTTGTATGTACCAGGCATACAGATCCCCTGAACCCGGCAGCATTTGCTGCACACATATCTCCTCCACAAAGAGCCACGACAGCGGTTCTGGTCACAATCAACGACGTTGGAATCCAAATTCTGGGAATAGAGCAAGGGTTGCGAGGGACAGCAGATGTAATACATTGTGAAATAAGAAACCAGGGGGGCGAGGTAAAAATATGACGTGGCAGTAGATAATAGGGGACATGGATGCTCCATAAGTGCTCATTTTTAAAATCCTTAAATTCTCGCCTATTACCAGCTCTATATAGACAACTGACGTGTGTTATAAGTCTATATATACAACTGACGTGTGTTATAAGCTCTATATACACAACTCGTGTGTATTACCAACTCAATATACACAACCCTCGAGTGTTAACAGTTTTAAATGCACAACTATCGTGTGTCAACAGATACACACACACACACACACACAACTCCCGTGTGTCACTATCCCTATATTCACAACTCCCATGTGTCACAATCCCTATATACACAACTGACGTGTGTTATCAGCTCTATATACACAACTCGTGTATGTTACCAGCTCTATATAGACAACTCTCGTGTATTAGCAGTTCAATATACATAACCCTCGAATGTTAACAGTTCTAAATACACAACTATCGTGTGTCAACAGATCTGTGGTTATGCTGGTCTCTGTGGCTAAGGGCTTGCAAACGCGGTTTGTGAGCCCGTATGCCCGGGTTTGAAACACAGCGGTGCTGGTTTTTTTTTTTTTTTCGAAAAAATGTATAGGAGCCGGTCGTTCAGAAAGCAATGGCAAACTACTGAACGTAAAATTTGCCCAGGAATCACGAACAGGGAAAATGCTGGGGTTGACTGCTACGTCCTGTGAAGGACATGCAACTTAAACACACACACACACACACACACACACACACACACACGCACGCATGTACGCACGCACACACAAAATTCCCCTGTGTCACTATCCCTATATCCACAACTCCCATGTGTCACAATCCCTATATACACAACTTCCGTGTGTTGCAGGGGAACCACTGTTTTTGGCAAAGGATCATTTTCAAATGATATCTACATAAGTGATGCAGTCTCCTCCCATAGATCGCACAAGCAGAATGCCAGCACAGCGCACGAACTCTGTATAACCGGCTAGGGTCCATTAGAAAACATACAGGACACATAAAATAGTAACACCGCGATTAAACAAGAGTGTCGTAAGAGACGTCTAAAAAGATGGCGTCGGATGTCCTTTAAACACCTAGCTGCAAAAACCAACTAATCAAAATGAAGTCACAAGAGAAAAACATCAATTCTGCTAGTTAAGATGAGAGGAAGTGTTTTCTGTTTAAGAAGAATACAAAGGAGGGGGAGGAGGAGGAGGAGGAGGAGGAGGAGGAGTAGTAGAAGGTGGAGGAGGAGCAGAAGAAGAAGAAGAAGAAGAAGAAGAAGAAGAAGAAGAAGAAGAAGAAGAAGAAGAAGAAGAAGAAGAAGAAGAAGAAGAAGAAGAAGAAGAAGAAGAAGAAGAAGAAGAAGAAGAAGAAGAAGAAGAAGAAGGAGGAGGAGGAGGAGGAGGAGGAGGAGGAAGAAGAAGAAGAAGAAGAAGAAGAAGAAGAAGAAGAAGAAGAAGAAGAAGAAGAAGAAGAAGAAGAAGAAGAAGAAGAAGAAGAAGAAGAAGAAGAAGAAAAAGAAGAAGAAGAAGAACAAGAACAAGAACAAGAACAAGAACAAGAACCAGAACAAGAAGAACAAGAAGAATAAGAAAAAGAAGAACAAGAAGAGGAAAAAATAACAAGAAGAAGAAGAGGAAGAAGAAGAAATAGAGCCAGAAGTAAACGATATAAAGAAAGACAAAAGCAACTACAAAAGATGACAACGTCGTTGAGCACCCAGAATGAGATGGCTGGGCGCTTGTGCTCCGCCGGGAGGCTAAGTACAGAAGAAGAGCTAGCCCCACTTGTCAAGCTGTGTTTGCACTTCAACAACTTGGGCAGAAGTATACAACCTAAAACACACACGCCCTCGTCCCGAGACAAGATAGATGACCAGATTATCAAAGACGTGAATTTCTACGGACACATCCCGCCATCCTGCAACGGCGGCGCAATAATACTCCTGATTTGATTCTCTTCCCAGGTTGTTTTTTCTGTTTATGTTATTTGGGTGCCATAAATAAATATGAAAATTTGATAGCGTCGAAAATTATGTAAAAGAGCCACGGGCAGATGACTTAATCTGATGGGCGGTTACAATACCGAGCACTTAGTCCATCGGCATAACAAAATTAGGACACACTAAAACAATTTTGTGGCTCCAAATCTTATTTCCTAGAGAATTGCTTTCTCCATATAAACCCGCGCTTGGGGTCCCAGTTCTCAACTACAAGACGCGGAGTTATCTGGATTTTTCAAACACTGGAGAATTTTTTTTTATCGTAGTCCACGCTGTATTCTCTTATCACTGATATCACCTGTTGTTGTGTGGCGTTTTTGTGGTGATTTCTATTGTTTCATGTTGGATACCACCGAAAGGTAATAATTTCGGAGAACTGGTAAATATAACGGGATATGTGATCAACTGTGACTTTCTTCTTCAATAAATCACAAAAGTGGACAAGTATGTGTTTTTTAAGGCATTGATGTTATTGACAATTACATATTTTCAGTTATTTTCTTCTTCATCATCATGTGTCATGCCCCTAGGCGTGGGCGGTTTTGATTCGCCATCTCATACGATCACCAGAGACCCTAAACACATTGGTGTTCTTGTCTCCATTATTCCATGTTACCGAGTCATCCAGGTAGTTATCTCAGTGTTTCCCCTTAATCTTTTCCCACCAATGTTGCCTGTTGTCACTAAGTTTTCAAGTATATTTCTCATTACAATCCCACTGGCGTCTGTGACAAGGAATGGCAAACGCGATCGCAATCCTGCATACCGCTTTCAAAATCAGCTGCAGGCGATATGAAAGCAGGCGGCCTTGTGTTGATTTTTGACAATGGTATGAGCGTCGGTCGTTCGGAAATCTATGGCAACCTACAATTTTTTGTCGTGTAAAACACAAACAGCCAACAAAAAAAAAAATGCTGGGGTTGATTGTAACATCTTGTAAAGAACACGCGACTAACGTTTTCAACATTCACCCACATTCTGGACTGACTCCGTCTAATTTCTCTAATCAATTGGCAGGTTTTATTTGTTTCCTGTAGAACTTTCTCTTTCGTTGTTCCATCTGTCAGTGGCATTCTTTGCAGTTTCTTCTTCACGAAAGTTATTTAACAACATACCGTGCGTTGAATAAATATTTGAAACTCTCAGTACTAATGCATTTTCACTCTTTACGCCCACGTGGTTAATTTAAAGTAGTTTCAAAGTTATTCATTTAACTCTTTCCACGTCACGTTGTTTAATTAACGCATTGTTTCAAATTTAATCTATGATTAATATAACTATGACAGACTACGTTAATTTAACAGCCAGATGTCAAGGAACAAATTCCTAAAACATCAAAATACCAATACACATACAGAAAAAAAAAAGCTTTTGGATGCTTTACTCGTCCCATTGCCAGACATGGACAATCCTAGAAGCACATAGACGTAAAGTCACATCGTATGAAATCAGATGCACAAGAAACGCAGGTGGAAAAAGCAGAAGAGATAAAAAGACAAATGAGAAACTAAGGGAAAGTGTAAGGATAACACTGATTACCGCGAAAATAAGACCTACCCCTATAATAAGCCCTAGCACGATTTATCAGGATGCTTTTACTATAAGACCTATCCTAAAATAAGCCCTAGTTAAGATCATCAGCTAGAATGAGAGACTTGTTGCCCAATGGCCAGTCGGAGTACAGACGCCACTGGTGCGCACTTGATTTGGAGAGTTATGACGATGTTTCAGATGATGATGACATGACTGTATTTGAAGAAAAAAATGTGGAATTATCTTCTTCTTCTTCTTCTTCAGCTTTCCGAGCCATTGAGGTTCTTTGCTGCAAATACAATCCGTCTCCATTCGTCTCTCTGGTGGACCTTCTCTTGCCAGTCGTTGATTCCAAGTGCTTGTAGGTCTGTACATGTATTATCTCTCCACCGTATGTGGAATTATGTACATGAATAAATGTAGATTTTTGTATTTGAAATTATAAATATATATATTGAGCACAACCCTCTATTGGCAACGCTGATCGTATTCTGGTATGAACCTAAGGCCTTTTCACGTCAATGTGGGAGCACTTAGTTCGAGTATATATATATATATAACTGCCATTTACTGCCAATATAGTACCTTGCGGTGTATGGCAGGGGGGTCTTGAGCCTGAGGAATTAAGGCCGCTTGGCTAGTGCAGTCGTCGCGAACTGTGCAGGTTAGGATTTTCTTTTTGCCCCCGACAGAAAAAAACATCCCACACCTTACCGAGGGATATATAAACGAGCCCTAGTGCATTTTATAAGCTAAAATTAATATAAGACCCGGCCTTATTTTTGGGGAAACACAGTACTGACTTTATAGAACACCAAGGAAGTGATTCACTGCCATGGGATGATTTATTGTCTTAACTGACTTCCCGTATCTGCCAGGGGCTTATATGTCGCCTTAATGTTGTCATTGCGAAATGTTGCCTCAATTAACATATCAATACAGTAGTTTTCCATAGGCAACCTCCATTAATTTTATATACAATGGAATATGTCTGCTACCATATTAACAACTGTTAAGTCATCACTGTGACACACCGCTGCTTTCCATTTCCTACCATCTATTTTTGATTGATGCAAACCTACTGTTTGTCTGGCACTGAATATGTTACAATGCAATGTCGTAACTGACCAACATGTGGGCAGTCCCTGTTTATGTCATTTATTTAATTAATTATTTATTTATGTATTGAAAAAACGTGACGTATATGTATACAATACATCAACACATGTACAATCATCATCATCTTCATCGCCATCATCATCATCATCATCATCATCATCATCATCATCATCGTCGTCGACAACATCATCATCATCTTCCAGCATTTTGTTGCAGAACGTCGCCCTCATCATGGCTAACAGAAAACATTCTCGACCTTTCGTCAGTTGTCCTGTTTCACACAATTTCATGCCCAATGCCCTCTGTCCATTTTCATTCTGACCTACCTCTGCCTTTTCTTCCAGGAGAGAAGCCTTCAATCATGGTTCTTCTGACAGTTGATGCTGCTATTGAGGCAGTCTTCTTCTATGTTGATATTTTGTAAAATGTTAATTATTTTCTTCTCTTTTGTTTAAGATATTCCAAGACTATTTGTCTAGCTATAGGGTTTATTTTTAATGACTGTGCAGTGTTTGAAAATATTGCCGGTCCAAGTTTTGTATTCACCCTCTGTAAAGTTCATGCAACATAATAGGTAAATACAAAACTTGGACTGGCAATATTTTCAAACACTGCACAGTCATTAACGATACATCCTGTATTAGAATAGGACAGCAGTGGGTGAGTGACTGTATGTCCGTGCGCACGCTAGAGCGGAGTTTTTATGCATGGACATTAACACTGCATCGTAAAATAAATATTTTAAGAATATCAAAAGCTAATGGGTGTAAAACATAAGTAGATTTTTTGATAAAACTGAAATATTACAATCACGTATAATGCACATGCTTGAATGAAATATTAGAATCACACGTAATGCAAATGTTTGAATGAAATATTACAACAACATATAATGCAAATGTTTGAATGAAATATTACAATAACATATAATGCAAATGTTTGAATGAAATATTACAATAACATATAATGCAAATGTTTGAATAAATAATGTACACATTACTCTACCTCAATCATACACAATGTTTACCGTATCAGCTCACATCATTCTCACAGACGTAATTTTACAGTGTTTGTAGAGAGCATCATTTCACATCACTCTCACAGACATAATTTTAGAGTGTTGGTAGACAGCATAATTTCACATCATTCTCAAAGACGTGCATTTACAGTGTTGGTAGACAGCATCATTTCACATCATTCTCAAAGACGTGATTTTACAGTGTTGGCAGACAGCATCATTTCACATAATTCTCAAAGACGTGATTTTACAATGTTGGTAGACAGCATCATTTCACATAATTCTCAAAGACGTGATTTTACACTGTTGGTAGACAGCATCATTTCACATAATTCTCAAAGACGTGATTTTACAATGTTGGTAGACAGCATCATTTCACATCATTCTCAAGGACTTAATTTTACAGTGTTGGTAGACAGCATCGTTTCATATCATTGTCAAGGACGTCATTTTACATTGTTGGTAGACAGTATGATTTAACTTCCCGTTCAGCAATATTGTTGTATTTTGTGCGATTTTACAGCACATTCAACATTGTGATTTTACAACGCGTTCAGCTGTCTGTTATCTAGTTTTCAACAGTCTGACTTTACTCCGTATTCAACAGCCTGATTTTACATTGTGTTCAACCGTCTAATTTTATAGTAGAGTTCTATGTTGTGTCCAACAGTCTAATTTTTATATTGTGTTCAACAGTCTGATTATAAATTGTTTCCAACAGTCTAATGTTACATTGTGTTCAACAGTCTGATTATAAATTGTTTCTAACAGTCTAATGTTACATTGTGTTCAACAGTCTGATTATAAATTGTTTCCAACAGTCTAATGTTACATTGTGTTCAACAGTCTGATTATAAATTGTTTCCAACAGTCTAATTTTACATTGTGTTCAACAGTCTGATTACAAATTGTTTCCAACAGTCTAATGTTACATTGTGTTCAACAGTCTGATTATAAATTGTTTCCAACAGTCTAATTTTACATTGTGTTCAACAGTCTGATTATAAATTGTTTCCAAAAGTCTAATTTTACATTGTGTTCAACAGTCTGATTACAAATTGTTTCCAACAGTCTAATGTTACATTGTGTTCAACAGTCTGATTATAAATTGTTTCCAACAGTCTAATTTTACATTGTGCTCAACAGTTCTAGTTTACGTTGTGTTCAACAGTCTAGTTTTACACTGTGCTCAACAGTCCATTTTTTATGTTGTATTCAACAGTCTGACTTTAATACCTAATCGATAATTTGATTTTACAGAACACCAAAGAGTTTGACTGTACAACACGTTTATTTGTCAGTTTTATCTTTTTCAACACTTTGATTATTGTGTTAATCGGACTCGTTAACATTGTCATGCCTCGAATGACAGCCAGAAAGAATTAAAAGAGTGAGCAAGTGCATCAGAACATGGAATTAGAAGAAGTTAATAAAATGAGCACCATAGAGCACTTGGACGGAACAAATGAGACGTCACAAGTGCGTGTATTGACAACCAAACGGTTGTCGTGAGTCAGTTGTTCGCCAGCCACCACACGACTCACACGTAGAAGCGTAGAGTGCCTTTAATAGTTAGTCTACGATGCCCAGCTTTAATGTGGTTAGGTTAGTCACAAATCAAGAGGATGACAACGACGACGCAAGCTTACGTATGCAGTTCTACATCGCCAACTCGGCGGCTTGAAGAGTCTAGTGCTCAGCATAGTGTGTGTTCGCGAAAGTGCAAATGAGTAGCTTCTTCTCACATCACAGACACAGGTAATGAGTTAAAGATAGTCACCCAACACCCTTGCCCAGTAGGAGTAGATTAGTCGGAACAGTGCGACTGTGTCAAATGTATGAAAGCACCTGAAGGTCTGATCATTACTAGGTACACTATATGTCAACACCTGTTGCCGGCCAGTTGTAAATATATATAACTGATCACTCAACTGATGTGCATTGGAGTCGTTGTTAAGTGTGACAGTCGTCTCGTCTTGTATAAGTGAGTGCAGATACAGAGGCAGGATGTTCGGCTTGCAGGGAACCCAAGAACGAGCTAAATCACGATGCGCTCTCTGAACGCTAAGTCTGTATGGCAGTTGAGTAGACCCCACGGTAAACATGGCCATTTAATTACAACCAGAAGAACAAGAGGGTAGTTAGTTAGTTAGTTAGTCGCAGTTCCAACTTCACAGCAACGGGTCGTCCCCATTATGCTCCATTCCTGTGCCAGTGAATATCACACAAAACACTCCCCACTGCCCAATGTGAAAAGTGGAAAAGACAGGAGTCTCGACAAATAACAGCCCGCACAGATACACTGTGCATAATGCCGCCACCAGAATGTCAACACAATAGTCCCCCACAAAGCACCCAGTTCATTTCTGATGGAATCGGCAGTCATTTTCCCATCTGGATGTTTCCTAGATGTTCACCCACACAGTCCACGAAATACAGTTCATCGTCAATGGCAGTGGCAGTCAACCAGAAGCCCAGCAGCCACGCATTTCTGCATAAGGCAAAAACCGGTCAACTCTGGGACATAGCCATCTGCCATCGCTCCGAACATGCAGTCACGTTCCAAAAGACCTTGGGCAGATTCAAAAGCATTTCACACGAAACTCACAGCTCACAGTGTCGCGCCACGCACTCACTCAGTAGCAGGGCGACGGAACCATCAAGCCTCCTTAGTAGGGTAGCATTGTGACAAACATGTGATGGCCTGGTTTTACATTTGTGTTCAACGTTCTGATTTTATACTGTGTTCAACGTTCTGATTTTATACTGTGTTCAACGATTTGATTTTACAACGTAATGAAATGGTTGATTTCAAATTTAACAATAGTCTGATTTTACACCGTCTTCCAAAATATGATTTTACATTTAATTCGAAAGAATGGGGGAGGGGGGGGGGGATGACGTTCTGAACATATGGTAAAGGGGGGGGGGGCATGGGCCAAAAAAGGTTGAGAACCACTGGTCTAGATCTAAAAAAATGTCTTCATGCCACCATTTCAAAAGTGCCTAGCTTCATCTGTCATCATGTAAGATTATACTGTGTGCCCAGTTTGTGATTCTCTGCAAATAAAGATCGTTCGTTTGCGCGTTCGTTAGACCTCGAGATATCTTCCTGCCAAGATTTAAAAGCTACTTGTATTTATCTTTATATATGTACATGTAGGAGTGTCTTTATGCGAAAAAATAAAAACATATTGCATCTATCTTTATCTGTGTACATCTATAAATGTCTTTATGTCAACATATAAACGCTATTCGTATAGCTTCACCTGTCTAGAACTATACTTGTCTTTATGTCCGGATTTCAAAATCATCATCTGGCTTTATCGCTTCCGGTCGCCAGCACGGCGGTTAGGCATTGAACCGTTGGTGTCTGTGGCGTGTTTATGCTTGTGGCTACGGTTTACAATCGCATTTTCCTCATGTTGGACTGGTAGTACATGGTTCCGTCGCTTTGCTACTGAGTGAGTGCGTGGGCGACACCGTGAGCTGTGAAATTCGCGTGGAATGCTTTTACATCTGTCCTGTACAGTGAACTGCATGTTCAGAACAATGGCTACCTTGGCGGTTGCTGAATTGACTGTTTTGCCCTTTCGGTTCACGAGTGCATTTTTCGGGAGACTCCTGGGAGTCGGCACTGAAGCTGCGGAGTTCGTGCTGTATGCAACACTTTCGGCGGGTCGAAAGTAAGAGAGCAAGCCATGTGAGAAACCCCGGGTCAATGAGGTCTTTCTGGTGACTGCCGAGTCCTTAGTCCATTGACGATGAACTGTGGCGAGTGTGGATGAATTTTGTGTTGGCATTCTGACGGCGGCATTATGCACGGTGCACCTGTGCGGGCTTGTTGGATTGCCGAGACTCCCGTCTATTCAACTGTTCATATTGGACAGTGTGGAGCATTTTGTGTGATATTCGCTGGCACGAGAATTGAGCATAATGGGGACGACCCGTTGCCGTGAAGTTGGAACCTCGACTAACTAACTAACTTCAAAATCATCTGTCTTCAACTGTGCAGACCTTCTGTTGTGCATAATTCCCTGTCCGTAACTTGGCCAAAGATTGCCGCTTGTCTATTTATGATGGTGTTAGAAACCAGTTATCTTTCTGATTTGTGGTCTTTCATAACATCTTCATGGGACTGAAGATGCCGTGAAAGCCATGAAACCAGTCGGCGATTCACGGCATGACTGCTTGCGTCAGGTTTAAGTGCCTCCTATCTTAGACGTGTAGAACATTCTTTGCATTTAATCTCTGTCTATCGAAGTGAGGAAAAGTGTTCTTAAGAGCTATATTGAACCAATATTGATGTATGGAAGCGAATCATGGACAATTAGCAGGCCAGTGAGGAATTATTTCCCTGCTGAGGAAATGTGGTGTTATAGAATAATAATGAGAGCACCGTTGACGGATAGAAAGAGTAATAAAGAAAGAAATTAACTCATATAGAGAACTGGTTTCTCGCATCAGAAGAAGACTGTCCATATTCTTTGGGCGAGTTATGAGAGAGGGAAAGGTGGAGAATGTCGTCAAAACGGGAAAAGTGATGGGGAGGAAATGCAGCGGGAGACCAAGAAAGAGGATGCTGGACAGTTAAACATCATTACACGGAGGAACATCAGTATAAGAAATTATTGGCAATACACGAGACAGAAGGCTGTGGACCGACATGATCACCAATGCCTTACTGCATGGACTATACAAAGATTGTGTTACATGAGTAGTAAGGTTATAGACAGACACGATCACCAACGCCACTCGGGATGGACTATAAGAAGATTGTTAGTACACGAGACAGAAGGCTGTGGGCAGACACAGTCACCAACGCCACATGGCATGGACTATAAGAAGATTGGTAGTACACGAGACAGAAGGCTGTGGACAGACATTATCACCAACGCCACACGCCATGGACTATAAGAAGAATCCTGAAAACCTATATACACATAATACAAAATAGCTTGTCCTGGATTACATTTCTCCTATCTGAGGCGTATATTTCCAAAAGTAAAGAAAGTAGGCCGTAAGACATGGATGACTGAAGAAATTTTACAACTAATGGAAACAAGAAGACAGAACAAAAATAATCCTGCCAAATATGAAGAAATTCACAGAAAAGTTAGAACCTTATGTAAGGAGGCAAAAGAAACATGGCTTGAGAAAAATTGCAGAGAAATTGAAGAACAACACAACAGTAAAAATGCAAAACTAATGCACAAAAGAATTCAGGAGCTTACTAATCAAAGAACAATTACATCAGCAGGCTGCCTAAAGACAAAAGATGAAAGAGTCATAATAGAAAAAGATCAGATCTTACATGTATGGTCAGATTACGTGAAAAACCTTTATGACGATAACAGAGACGAACAGTATGATGTTCAAAATAATAATGAAGGACCAGCAATTTTGAAGATGGAGGTTCAGAATGCTCTTAACCATATGAAATCTGGCAAGACCCCCGGTTCAGACAGTGTCACAACAGAAATGATTAATGCTCTAGAAGAATATGGAATAGATAAAGTTACCAGTCTGCTTAATACAATATATGATCCTGGAAATATACCTCAGGAGTTATGTAATTCTGTATTTATTGCAATCCCAAAGAAATCCGGAGCCTTGGAATGTGGTCAACATCGATCAATTAGTATAATGAGTCACATCACGAAGATTTTGCTAAGAATTATCATGCAAAGAGTTAGGAGGAAAATACAACCTGAAATAGGAGAAGAACAATGTGGGTTTGTAGAAGGCAAGGGTACAGTAAATGCTGTGTATATACTGAGAACCGTAATCGAACGTTCTATAGAAGTAAACAAAGATCTACACCTTTGCTTTATTGACTACACAAAGGCTTTCGATAAAGTGAGACATATCAACATGATAAGGATGCTTGAGGATCTACAGATTGATGGAAAAGACCTTAGACTTGTAAAAAACATATATTGGAAACAACAAGCTGCCATAAGAGTTGATAATGAAGTAAGCCAATATCAGCCTATTAAGAGAGGTGTGAGACAGGGGTGTGTAATGTCTCCAGATCTGTTTTCCCTGTACAGTGAAAGTATTTTCAGAAATATTGAAGATATGGAAGGAATCAACATTGGGGGACGATGCATCAATAACATTAGATATGCAGACGATACAGTCTTGATTGCAGACAATGAACAGGACCTGCAAAATTTAGTAGATGCGGTTGTTACACACAGTGAACAACTAGGGTTAGAATTAAATTGTAAAAAGACACAGATTATGGTTGTCACTAGGAAGAACGAAATACCACAATGTAATATACAAGTAAATGGGAATATTCTTCAACAAGTGAGCAGGTACAATTATCTCGGAACAGTAATAACATCTGATGGGAGATGCCTTGAAGAGAATAGAACAAGAATCGCCATGGCAAAAGTAGCCTTTAGCAAGATGAAAAACATACTGACCAATAAAAAGGTGTCAATTGAAACGAGAAAAAGAGTGTTGAGATGCTACATAGAACCTGTACTCTTATATGGATGTGAAGCTTGGACAATGAGCAGTCAGGCTGAAAAGTGTATCTGATGGCTGTAGAAATGTGGTTTCTGAGGAAAATGCAAAGAATACTATGGACAGCCAGAAAGACCAATGAACAAGTTCTTCAAGAAACAAATGAAGATCGTAAACTGATTAGAGACATTAGACGTAGACAGTCACAATTTTTTGGTCATGTTATGAGAAGAAATGATCTGGAGAACTTGGTGACAACTGGTAAGATCGAGGGGAACAGACCAAGGGGAAGACCTAGAAGCAAGTACCTGGATGGCTTGGCCTTGTGGCATGGTCGAGACAGAAACACGGAGCTGATCCACGACTCTGGTGATCGAGTGAGATGGCAGAACATGACCGCCCACGCTTACCGGCATGGCACATGATGGATGGATGGATGGAGGCGTATATTTACAGATGAAACATTGACCGACAGAAGCCGCGATAGCATAGTGGCTAGAGCCTCACCTGCCGACCTTATGGTCCTGAATTCGACAGGAACTAGATTAAAAGTTGTTCCTTTTTTTTAGACCTGGGGTCTCGGTTCCACCCAACTTAAAATGGGTGCCAAGAAGCAAAGGCAGCCGACCTGATACTGCCCACATCTGTGACAGATTCCAAAGGACCTATATAAATATGGGTCTCGCACCACGTGTAAAATACGTCTTAAAGTGTGTGCAAGATTCTTTACTTCACTTACCTTCGGTGACTGCATGAGCCAGGTAAAGCGTCTCTGTCTTAGGTGTATATTTACAAGGGATTCAGTAATGACACACACATGAAAAAGACAAAAAACGAAACAGTAAATAGAACTGATGTGCTGCAGAAGCGTGGACAATGGAAACAACAATTACAGCACAGAATGACCTTCAACTTTCAATGACCCTTTCTACGTAACGCCGACTATAGCAAGAGCGCTGTCGAACCAGAATGCTATGTCTGCTCTCGCGTTCGCTACGGGAGGACAAGCCTGACCATCTATTCCTCTATGTACTCAGATGTGATGGAGGTAATACTTCACATACCCACCGCACGTTCCTATTAGAGTACTACTTAATGAGCCGTTTACGCATCCTGGTGTTATCGGCTATCTGGTGCTAGACCCATATGTTTATATGCAAATCTGGACTGAAACTGGGACATCCCTGCAAGTGAGCAGAGCAGAACACTCACTTGTCCTGGTTGTTGAACATTCCTGTCAAGTGCAGAGTTAAGTTTTAAAAAAAGATTAAAGAAAGATTTAAAAAAAAAACAAAAAAAAACCGACGAATCAGTAATTTTACAGGTAGAAAAATCAAGTAAACTCCGAAGGCTGAAATTCTAAGACACTAAACGCGAGAATGAAATAATTTTTATAATATAGAATACATGAATGATGAATAATGAATACATGAAGAAAAAAACGAAACAGTAAACAGAAAGGGTGTGTTGCAGAAGCGTGGACAATGGAAAAAAAAACAATTACAGCACAGAATGAGCTTCAGCTTTCAATGACCCTTTCTACGTATGATGAAGGTAAAGCAGAATTATCAAAATGAAGTACCATATAAGATCTTCTGTTTTTTCTTTTTTTTTTCTTCTTTTTGTCCCAAAACAGCTTCTTACTATATGTCTGTGGTGTGATAGCACCACAATCTTTTGTAGGCCTGAGAGCAAGGAAGCTGGCCAATCTTTTTTTTCTCACTTTGGCAAGTGACAAGCCCAGGCACCGAACCCGCACTCAACCATGCTTCTGACATTACAAACGCAATTCGCCATTGACCGACAGGAGGCGTGATGGAAATATGCCTTACCAGCCATCTTACAACTCACGGTTCCAAGCTTTCAACCCCACTGGATGAAATAAATGGTCGTCACCATTCTTGATAGACAAACACCACAGGCGCAGTTCGCTACCAACTTCGCTAGCAACACTAACAGATAAAGTCTCCGATGTCATGGAACATATGAAGAAGGAAATATGGCTGAGCCAGATGACATCACGATACAGGAATTAGAAGTGCAAAGAGAATTTTGAATAGAAATATTAACTAAAGTGCAGAATGATACTTGCAACAGTGCATCAAGCGATATGTTGGATTCTGTACGTATAGATGTACCCAAGAAATCAGCAGCAATTGAATGCCAAACATTTCGTACAATCAACCTCATAAACCAAGTCACCAAACTTGTACCCAGAATTATAATGAGAAGAACAAGAAAGAAATAACGGTGGAAATGTGTGAAGAACAGTATGGAAGTAAAACGTTAGTTGCATGTCCTGTACAGGACTTAACAATCAACCCCACGTTATTTGTTATTTCTTATCAGTTTGTTACGCTCGGTAGTCAGTCAAAGCTTTTTGAACAACCGACGCTCATACCATCAAAATCAGCACAAGGCGATCGGTTTCCAAATCGTCTGCAGCAGATTTCGAA
>OY992876.1:292321195-292361195 GCA_963921405.1 Cepaea hortensis
GGAGGGAAGAGGAGGGAGGAGGAGGGAGGAGGAGACAGGAGGAATAGGAGGGAGGAGGAGGGATTAGGAAGAGGAGGGAGGAGTAGGGTGGAGGAGGAGGGGGAGGAGGAGGGAGGAGGAAGAGGGAGAAGGAGGGAGGAGGAGATCGCAGGAGGAGGAGGAGGAGGAGAGGGAGGAGGAGGAGGGAGAGGGAGGAGGAGGGAGGAGGAGGAGAGAGTAGGCGGAGGGAGGAGGCGGAGGGAGCAGGAAGAGGGAGGAAGAGGGAGGAGAAGGAGGAGGGAGGAGTAGAGAGCGGGAGGAGGGAGGAGGCGGAGGGAGGAAGAGGGAGGAGGAAGAGGGAGAAGGAGGAGGGAGGAGAAGGAGGGAAGAGGATGAGAGGGAGGAGGAGGAAGAGGGAGGAGGAGGAATGTGAAGGGAGGAGGAGGGAGGAGGTAGAGGGAGGAGGAGGAGGAGGGAGGAGGATAGAGGAGGAGGAGGGATGAGGAGGAATGTGAAGGGAGGAGGAGGGAGGAGGTAGAGAGAGGAGGAGGAGGGAGGAGGAGAATGGAGGAGGAGGGATAAGGAGGAGAGGGAGGAGGAGGGGGAGGAGGGGGAGGAGGAGGGAGGAAGAAGGAGGAGGGAGGAAGACGGATGAGGGGAGGAGAGAGGGGTAGGAGGGGGAGGAGGAGAAGGGAGGAGAAGGGAGGAGGAGGAGGGAGCAGGAGGAAGGAGGAGGAGGAGGAGGAGGAAGAGGGAGGAGGAGGGAGGAGGAAGAGAGAGGAGGGAGGAGGAAGAGAGAGGAGGGAGGAGGAGGGAGGAAGAGATAGGCGGAGAGAGGAGGAGGAGGGAGGAGGAGGAGTAGGGATGAATAGGAGGGAGGAGAAGGGAGGAGGAGGGATTAAGAGAAAGAGTGGGGAAAGGGGAGAAGGAGGAGGGAGGAGGGAGGAGGAGGAGGAAGAGGGATGAGGAGGGAGGAGGGAGGATGAGGAGGAGGGAGGACGAGGAGGGAGGATGGTGAAGGAGGAGGAGGAGGAGGGAGGAGGGTGAAGGAGGAGGAGGAGGGGGAGGAGGGAGGGGGAGGAGGAGGGAGAAGGAGGAGAGGGAGGAGGGAGGAGGAGAACGTAGGTGGGGGAGGATGAGAAGGGAGGAGGGGGGAGGAGGGAGGAGGAGGGAGAGGAGGAGGG
Source organism: Cepaea hortensis (assembly GCA_963921405.1). NCBI lineage: Eukaryota > Metazoa > Mollusca > Gastropoda > Stylommatophora > Helicidae > Cepaea > Cepaea hortensis. Next base: position 292,322,359 of record OY992876.1, read on the forward strand.
AGGAGGTGGAGGGAGAAGGAGGAGGGAGGAAGAGGTAGAAGGAGGAGGGAGAAGGAGGGAGGAGAGACAGGAGGAATAGGAGGGAGGAGGAGGGATTAGGAAGAGGAGGGAGGAGTAGGGTGGAGGAGGAGGGGGAGGAGGAGGAGGAGGAGAGGGAGAAGGAGGAGGGAGGAGGAGAGAGGAGGAGGAGGAGGAGGAGGAGGAGTAGGAGGAGGGAGAGGGAGGGGAGGGAGGAGGAGGAGAGAGTAGGGGAGGGAGGAGGCGGAGGGAGAGGAAGAGGGAGGAAGGGAGGAGGGGAAGAGGGAGAAGGAGGGAGGAGAAGGAGGAGGGAGGAGGAAGGAGGAGTAGAGAGTGGGAGGAGGGAGGAGGCGGAGGGAGGAAGAGGGAGGAGGAAGAGGGAGAAGGGAGGAGGAGGGAGGAGGTAGTAGGATGATTGATTGCCATCCCCACAGGTTAATATGTTATCGCGGACCTCAGAGAGAAGTGTCTATGTAGAAGACCATTTCCTGGACGTACGTATTTTGGGAGGGGGAGGAGGAGGAGGGAGGAGGAGGAAGAAGAAAAAAAAACTACGACAGTTGGCATCTCTGGAATGAAAGGAAGGCGTGTAGAAAATTTCATCTCAATCGGATGGCCGTTCGCGAGCGTATAAAGGACATACGGAGATACATAAATACATACAGAGATACATACGCACATCCTAATTTATATATAAGATTAAAGGGGTTGCATAAGGGAGACTACTGTCTATAAGCCCACGGCAGATACGGGAAGTCGCTTGAGACGGTTAATCATCCCATGGCATTATATCAGTTAAGGATACTATAAGCGCTTTTGTGAAAATTAAACTGGTGGAACTGCAGTAAAACTGTAAAATTGCAATGAGTAAATCAATGAAAGTGAGAAGTAGAATTTGTCAGCTTTACAAGAACGCAATCACAAGTGACAAAATGAACGTTTCGGCTATAGCCTTCGTCAGCACGCCAACTATCCTACTTCTAGTTTTTGTTGATTTACTGTTTCTGAACAGAAAACTGAAGTCGCAAACGTTAACGGATAAACACAGCGTATCTTTTATACCCTCGAATAGAATTCGAGGTACGGCACTGCACACACATCTGATACAAGAAATGCCTTACCTGACCCAAACACTGGCGCCTGCGGATGGTGATCTCTGGGCCTGGCCATCATGCTACAGCTGCCTGCAGGTCCTAGGCCTCCAGGGTTCGAGCCCATAGATGGAAACGGCCTCACTCCGTTATATCGGCCGTAACCTTGGCCCATTTGTGAAAACATATTTGCGGAGTCCGGATATGAGCAAGGATGTTGCAGGGGTTTCCTAACCCAGAGTCCATGGGCGGAAGGCCGCAGCTAGCCGCCTCAAAACTTGGCTGGTTTAGGTACGGGTAATCCATTGTTCAAAAGTATGATTTTCTCAATTCAATGTTGTTAAATCTCAATTACAGCTTTGTTCAAAAGTATAATTTGCGCAATTCAACGTTGATTTTTCTCAGTTCAAACGCTTGATTTGGACAATTCGAAGCTGCAATATCTCAGTTGCAACCTTGTTCAGACGACTGATTTGCGCAGTTCAGATTTACTATATCTCAGTTACAGCCTTTTCCAAACTATAATTTGGCAACTCAGCGTTGCTATATCTCAGTTACAGCCTTTATGATTTGGCAACTCGGAGTTGCTATATCTCTGTTCCCCCGTATGATTTGCGCAATTTAAAGTTGCTATACTTCAGTTATAAATGTCCGTTTCTAAAACGTTAGTCTTTTGGATGCTAATCTTGTAGTGGCTTGATGAATGTCAACTGCGAAAGTGACAAAATGTGTAATTTTGGCTTAATCTCGATGAGCACAAACAGTTGGTTATATCTGTCCCTTGGTGATTTATAACGTGAGTCTTTGGTACACCGAGCTGGTGAAATCAATTCCCCTAACACGTCATCTGCAGCATTTGATCAAATCAGTTGCAATTCATGAGAGAAAACGGCAACTTTCCGCCAGGTGTGGCGACGTAATCCGATCTGAACTGTTTCTCCTGTTGAAAACAATCAAGAACAATGGGTTAAATCAAACGATTGATCTCGACATGTATCGTATAGTAAAATAACACGTTAGACTTCAGATTAACTGATTAAACCCCGAAGGATAATATTCGCCACATATGACCTTCCATCGGAACAGAAAGACCATATATCGCCAAACTAAGGTCACCGTTTTATTTATTTTGTTTCGTGGCATCTTCCACAGTTTCAGTTCTCAGTCAACGGAAATTTACATTATAATACTTGTTCATTTGATTACGTACTACGTTTGGTCCAACCCTACTTTTTTTTTTTTTTTTTTTTTGCGCTGAATTTGTTAAAGACATATACAAAAGAAAATAACAAGTATGTGGAAATGTCATTATCTTGTAGCCAAGTCGTCATGGCGCCCCTTGTGATACTATGATGGTTGGCTTACGCCCAGGAACAACAATAGCCTGGTGGCTAGCACGCTTACCTGCTACACTGATGGTCATGTGTTCGAATTCCCATCAAGTCGGTGACACAAATGGACCAAACTCCGCGTTGATAGCTTCGGGGGGGGGGGGAGAATAAAAGGCAAACGAGAAAGTTGAAGACAATATTTTAAATATGAGTATATGAACTCCAAGAAATAACCGGGGAAGAGGCTGATAGATTGTATATTAGCATTGCCAACGATAGAAAATGCTCCAAAGCCAATGCAGCCGACCCTCGTTGTGAAGATGACAGCTGATCTTATCTGCGTGTTTATTTCCGCTGAAGACATCACATTTTCCTATCCAATAGTTGTATTACTGAAAGAATTACTCGAAGTGCCACTACTCGCTAGCCATAGAAAATACCACTGTAAAGTGAGTAAGTAAACAATACCAATATAGAAGATCTCACAAGTGTGATAGTTACTCAAAATAATAATGTAGATGTTCTGAAGTTCAATTTCATTTGCTGGAACAGAGAACAAACAGATTTATCCAAAGAACTTAATTATGAACAAGATTCGTTATTAGATAAACAAAATGTAGGACAATTAAACACTTTGTAAATGAACAATAACATGAGTGTTCACACAAGATAGTTATGAATGGAAGTGTATGAAGAAGAAGAGGACAACAGTGTGAATGGATTCATGATGTGGTAAATAATGTACATATGACTACAAAGGAGACATGCCATCTTTCTTATGATAGAGAGAAATTTCGAAAAACTATTAGGGCAGTGAAGTTGGGCAAAAGACAAGCCATTGTTGGAATGATGTAAAATAGTCGAATCAGTTGATGATACAGAGTAACAATATAAATTAATTATATAAACTGATGATATGAAGTAACGATGTAAATATAGTATAAATAACATTTTAAAAATGTAAAGTGATAATATTATAAACGATTCCACAATTTGTTGAATTAATTAAGGTACGGTTATAAAGAAATGTGGGCCATAATTATTTAAAGTAGTTATGCAATATATTATGTTATAAATGGAGTAATTAATTTTAAGCAATTGTACACAGATACAATGTAAAGAAACGGTATAAAGCTAACGTGTTCATTTAATGTGTAAAGTAACGTGTAAAATAACTGCAAAATAAAGATGTAAAGGAATGGTATAAAGTTATCGTGTGACGTATTTGTGTAATGTAACTGTGCCCAGTAATGATGTAAAGTGACTATGCAAATAGACTATGTATAGTAGGGTGTGATTTATGGTTTAAAAAGTGTGTATAGTAGGTGTTTGACTTAGGTTTTCAAGAGTAATCACGAACATTAATTATGTTACGGAAGATCTCATAAATGACAGAACTACCTGTGTAAAGTGGCGATGTAATGCAACAGTGTAAATTAGAAGCGTAAAGTAAAGGTGTAAAGTAATTGGGTGGGGTAAGTGAGTGACGTATTTGTGTACAGACCTGTGCACGGTAATTATGTAAAGTAACCATGAACAATAATTATGTTAGGGAAGATCTCATAAATGATTAAATTGACTCGCGTAATTGTGTAACGTGACGACGTAAAGTGAACAGTGTACATTAAAAGTGTAAAGTAACGATGTAAAGTAACTATTTAGAGTAATATTGTTATGGACGATCTCTAATGTGGTTGAATTAATTCGCATAATTGTGTTATCCGACGTTTCAAAGCAACAGTGTAAAATAACGCTATAAAACAACAGTGTAAATTAAAAATGGTAAAGTAACGGTGTAAAGTAATAATTTAGAGTAATTTTGTTATGGAAGATCTCCAAAATGATAGAATTATCATGCGTAATTCTATAATGCGACGATATAAAGCAATAGTGCAAAGTAATTCTGCAAAACAGCAGCGAAAATTAAATCTGTAAAGTAATTGTGTAAGGAAATTAAGTAAAGTCACAATGAGCAGTAATTTTGCCCTTAAAGCTCTCAGGAGTGACGCAATTATCCCTCGTAGCTGTGTAAGGTGACGATGTAAAATAATAGTGTAAAGTAGATGTGCAAAATAACAGTGTAAATTAGAGATGTAAAGTAACGATGTATAGTGGCGATGTAATGTAGTGATGTAAAGTAATGGTGTAAAATAATTACGACGAGTGGTCCAATTATCTCACGCAATTGTGTAAAATAACGATGTAAAGCATGTGTTTTAAGTAAAGGGGTAATATAGCCTTGTACCCTTACGATTCAAAGTAAATCACGCATATTGAGGCAGATTACGGCCTAACTCAATCACTTGAAGATATTATGTATTAAGTAACGAAATAAATTAATAAACTACCATCACTAAACATGGCTACAATGAAGCTCGCAAAACTCCGTTCACAGCCTACCCGACGTCCTCAAACCGAGGCGAAGTTAAAAAGCAACAGAGTCAATTACTAAGGAACATTTCTGGCAATTATTGGTAAAAACTCCTTGAACTGGACATTGTCCCAATAAACAAACAATAAACGGTCCACTCCGCCAGGAAACGACTCCGGAAATCGATAATTTATCATAACTTGTCGAATATCTCCGAGTTTTCTTTAAACTATAATCGAATATACTAATTTCAGGTCGTGTATTTTATTACCGAGTCCAAAAAATACACAATCTCTGCTCGGTGTGAATTCATAATTGAATATCGTTCCTGCATAACTGGGTAACCGATACTAACTTAATCACTTGAGGCCGGCTGAGAAATTCCAATCATAATTTAATTTATCAGCGCTCGATCCAGTACCGAATAAATCATTTTTATTCAAAAATTTTCTTCGGATATCCTGTTCTTATCGTCCCAGTGTCTTCTTGGACTGGGCGCTGCTTGTCAGTTCCTCGCGTAGTGATAAGTACAAAGACATACAATATCAGGGTGCGGTCTCCGGGCGCGAGTTGCCTCGATGTGAAGGTATCCCCTAGACGAGGAAGTAACGAGGGAAGAAATGCATCTCAACAATGATACAGACCGACTAGGTAAATTCAGTTAGGTGTTTCCCAAGGCAGGTCATTCTGCAATCTTACTAACCTTCTTCTAGAGACCTAATTCTCAAGCGTGCACTGCGCCCCCCGATCGTTTCACTAGGAGATTTGATTAGATCTCAGTTCTGCCCAAGTCTAAAAAGATGCACAACTCAATTCTATCTGCCTTATATCTAATTTAGGACCCGTTTCGGATAAAACGATCATTGAGTTTAGAAAGTGAGATATTCTCTAAACGGCCGTGGCTTATGTACGCGCGGGCGACTAATCGGATTCACGGACATGCGTCATGATGTTCCCGCTATCATAGGACCCCCAAGTAACCGTCCCCTCCCCTACCCATGTCTGCCAGGCTGCTGGTCAACACCGACCTCTGGTGATTTCAGAGAGTTTTTGGCACCGCCTCTAATCAATAGCTCGGCAATATTCCAACAGACTTTGCGGGTGCGTTCTTGGATACAAATCATCGGCCTCTGCTCATTGGATACTGCAGAAGCGGAGTTGCAGCCACGAAGGAAATCAATACAGTCGGAAAATCTGAACGGAATTTCGACCGGCAATGTAATGTTACATAGAATGTTATAGTGTTAAGGTTATGCAAGTTCGTTTTATTATCACTAGGACTCGCTGTTTTTAAACCTGTAGTTTCCGATTATTTCTTGTTTAGAATGCGACATAATTGACTTTATTTATATTGTTAAAATGAGTATGGGAATATATTGTCTGGTATTACACAAAAATATATTTAGAACAGATAGAACAACAACATAAGCCAGCAATTTAACGTAAATATTTTGGGGATACACATCATTCCTGTGGTAGCACACAAGCGTGAGTCATGGACCGCTTCGCAATACTAAAGAAACAAAAAAAAAAAAACCGCTGTGAAACTTAAAGGTTACGAAGAAATTCTTAGAATAATGTGGACCAAGAAGAAGAAAGATACAGACGTAGTACAAGATAGAAGAAAAACTCGCTCATAAACAGTATTATGTTTCCTTACTGAAATGATTTGATCATTAAAATGAACAGTAATGGAATTAACAGTGATAGAATGAAAAGCGTGGACTGAACAGTGATGGAATGAACAGTAATGGAATGAACAGTGATGGAATGAACAATATGGAATGAACAGTGATGGAATGAACAGTGATGGAATGAACAGTGATGGAATGAACAATATGGAATGAACGGTTATGGAATGAACAATATGGAATGAACAGTGATGGAATGAACGGTTATGGAATGAACAATATGGAATGAACAGTGATGGAATGAACAGTGATGGAATAAACAGGGATGGAATGAACAGTGATGGAATGAACAGTGATGGAATAAACAGTGATGGAATGAACAGTGATGGAATGAACAGTGATGGAATGAACAGTGATGGAATGGACAGTGATGGAATGATAAGCGTGGAATGAACACTGATGGAATGAAAAGCGTGATATGAAAAGTGATGGAATGAACAATATGGAATGAAGCGTGATAGACTGAACAATATGGAATGAACATTGATGGAATGAACAATATAGAATGAAGAGGTATAGAATGAACAGTGATATAATGAAAATTATGGAATGAATAATGTGGAATACGTGGATCCTGGAAGAAGATCCAGTGGCTGACCCTAGTGAAAAGGGGCACAGGACGTTACAGACACCCCGGGCACGAAGATGCATCAGGCAGGGGAGTTGGCAAGGATCGAGAGTATTTTCTGCTGGCCGTGATGAGAGCGACATTCTGCGGAACAGATGTGTTACATGATGATGATGATGACGATGATGACGATGATGATGATGATGATGATGATGATGATGATGATGATGATGATGATGATGATGATGATGATGATGATGATGATGATAATGATGATGATGATGATGATGATGATGATGATGATGATGATGATGATGATGATGATGATGATGATGATGATGATGATGATGATGATGATGATGATGATGATGATGATGATGATGATGATGATGATGATGATGATGATGATGATGATGATGATGATGATGATGATACGAAGACGAAGAAGAAGAAGATGTAGAAAAGGAGGAAGAGGAAGAAGAAGAAGAAGATGAAGAAGAAGAAGAAGAAGAAGAAGAAGAAGAAGAAGAAGAAGAAGAAGAAGAAGAAGAAGAAGAAGAAGAATAAGAAGAAGAAGAAGAAGAAGAAGAAGAAGAAGAAGAAGAAGAAGAAGAAGAAGAAGAAGAAGAAGAAGAAGAAGAAGAAGAAGAAGAAGAAGAAGAAGAAGAATAGTAAACGTAATAATATTAATTCTTCTTCTTCTTCAGCGTTCCGAGCCATTATTATTATTATTATTATTATTATTATTATTATTATTATTATTATTATTATTATTATTATTATTATTATTATTATTAAGATAGACCGAGAGCAAGGAGCAATAATATGCCAATATTTCCCTCACTTTGACAAGCGACGAGCCCAGGTGTCGACCCCGCGTGCCACCGCGTTCGTGACATACCAGGGCAGCTCGCAATTAACTTTGATATATATATATATGAATAGGGATATCGGGATTCACTTCGTGGTCGGTCGACAAGTATGTTTGCAACAAGATGTACCCAAAACCGCATGTCATTGTCTTCGCAAATTGACCCCCAGATACATCAAAGATGAGCGCAGACAGATGGGACATACACAAGATAAGATGAGCAGCACAAGATATTGATAAACACTCCGGCGAAAGTGAGGACCTTCCGGGCACAGAAACGTTTATTGCATCCACCTTGCAGTCCACCACACACTCAACCGGAAGTGATCGACAACACATTTAATTTATATGATTCTTTATTTCAATAAATGCATTACACAATAGCACTCACACAAGTGTGCACAGTATATCAACACACCCCTACACCCACTATGGGAATAACCCTGATGTCACGTGATTTCCCGAAAACTCCTGGGATTCCTTTGTTTGCGGTGAATTAAAAATGAAGTACCAAACAATATGTATAAGGGGCGTTAATTTGAAATCGGTTCATGCCTCACCGCAGATGCAGACGTAATGAATGCGGTAAACACTTGGTTCAGTGTGCAACCACAATCCTTTTTTGCGGACGGCATTCGCCGCCTACCTAAGCAATGGAATGCTTGCCTGAATGCCTACGGCGACTTCTTCTGACCAACCCATGGTGCATAATTTATTCAAAATGAATGCTTTGTTTAATTCTACCACACCTGTTAATGTTTCTTTCATGATAGTGTAATAAAACCATTGGAACGGGTCTCAAATGAACGCCCCTAATAATATAACATAATTATCAACTGATAAGCTTATGATTGTATACCTTTCTTTATTACCCCAGAAAGGTTCCGCCTCTGACTTTAAAGGAGCCGGGTTCATATCCTGATTAAGAGTTGTTTTTTTTTTTTTCATTTTGTTTGCGCTCGCTCGCTTTGAACTCAAGGATAGTCCATTCATGTGCTATTACTTCTATTGCACTGGACTTATTTTTTTTCGTGTGGATCAGCTTTCCCTATTACCAGTGTCCCCCGTCATCAGGCGAACCCACTCCGACTTCTGAGGTGCTTGTAATATACGTCCCGAAATCAAGGACGAGAAGTCAACATTGTATTCCAGCTACCTCGGCATCAGCACAACGAAAGTTTAAGAGATCTTTTTTGTTTAGATAATACCAGAGAATATCCAGCGACCTCGTTGGTGTAATTGTTAGGACGTTACGTTAACAATGGCATAAGAGTGGTCAGACGAGAGTTCCATGTCGGTATTCGTCCTTCACTACGGGAGGGAAAAGTCTGGCCATCCATTCATCTGTGCACTCTACAGATGGTGATGGTCGTAACATTTCATAAACCCACAGGAGTGTGCTGCGACGGGACTGTTTGTTAGTTTAGTTACAGGATAGCAGCAGACTTCAACCTAACTCCTGACTAGTGTGTAGGCTGAGAGAGACAACGAACAGATGCGGTGCGCACCTTAGTGCATTCATCAAGCCTCGACTGTTAAACCTAGAAGATAGCGGATCGAACAGGCTACTGTCCAGACTATCTGTAGAAACTTTGGAAACGTATTGTTTTGGGAATTATCATCATCAGCTAGTGCCTTGCCAGCTGACGAAGGTGTTCATGTCTCTCCACAGATCTCGGTCTTTGGTGTTCTGGATTAACTCTGCTGATGATATTCCTCCATGCCACCGTATTAGTCCATCCAACATCATTTCTCTTGGTCTGCCCCTCCCTCTCTTCCCCTTGATCTTCACAGTCGTCACGATGTTTAGAGAATATAAGAATGAAATGTAAGCAGACGAAAGAAAGAAGATTTTAGAAAAATCAAAAATGGTGTCCACAGAAATAACACAACATTCTTATAGAACAGTGGTTCTAAACCTTTTTTGGCCCATGCCCCCTTCACCATATTTTCAAAACATCATCCCCCCTTTCGTATTTCCTCCCTATAAATTCCGCCTCCCCCGCCCCTACATAGTATACGTAAAACTGGAAGTTAAATGTAATAACACATAGTAGGACAAGTCTAGACGTCTACATAAAACGTGATTTGCGGGTCTACTTATGTGATTTGCGGGTCTACTTACGTTATAAAATGAATTTCAGAAGAGCGAGAAGTACAGAACCGGAAAATATGAAGGGAAAAACAATATCAAGTTATTAGTTCTTGTATTAATCCAATCTTTAAATAATCTTAATTCCCTCCCCCCTCCCCCCTGGAAATCCTAAAATCCCCCACCCCTCCCCCCCCGGGGGGGGGGGGGGATTCCCCACCGGTTGAGAACTACTGTTATAGAAGCTGTAGTACAATAAGTAAATGATCATTTCAACACGCACTGGGGAGCATTGGGTGTATGTTGATAACCCTGTTTTTCTTGCCGAGCAATCGGCACACCATGGCTAATGTAATCAATACACGCCGACCGACTTTACTTCCCAAGACATTCCAAGGTGTCCATTTAAGGCCTGGATAGATCTGGGAGCTGAGCTCCATCTCACAAATCAGCCACGATGGGAATTTGAACCCATGGCTACAGAACCGACAGGCAAGTGTGTAAGTACGAAGACAAATTATTCTAGAAGGACAAAATCTGTTTAATGGAAAGTTGTGGGTAGATTGTCCTTGTATATGGGTATGAATGCTGACAAATGCGTAGTTCATTTATGAAGAAATTAGAACCAGTGTAGATGTGGTTTTGGGGAATAATTCTGAGAGTCTCGTGGACAAAGAAACAACCTTGAGATTTAGAGATCTTAAATTATTGCATAATCATCCATCAAACCATTAGGAAAAGACAAATGAAATGTATGCCGGGTATCAAAATATGCTGATATATATATATATTTTTTTCCTCTTCTTCCAGTTCTTGGTATCGCAATGCTCACAATCTTGCTTGTGTAAACATTGAATAACACAGGTGAGATTGCAGATCCTTGAGGTGTTCCCGAGGTCCATGAACCTTAGCGGAGAGCAAGCCTACGAGAGTGCATGGTAGTTACTATCTAATTCACCACTTAGGGAATAACACCCATCTCCTTAAGAGTGTGCATTAAGAGATCATATCTGACTCTGTTGAATGCATCCTCAAGATCCAGTGCTGCTGCCATTGGTTCTTGTCTATTCTGGAACCCCTCATAAACATCAAACGCTGTGTGTTGATGTGTTTGTGCATGTTTCTTCCCTCGGCCGGTAACCCCCCAACCGTCTTGGAAGTAGCCTTAACCTGTCCAAGTATACCTGCAACTTCACGGCAAGTATTTTCCCCAACACCTTGTCAAATGTATTCTGCCAGGTGATCATCTTCTCCACATCTCTATCCCGTATATCTTTCATATGAGCGTACCCGACCTCGCCTGGCGCAGTGTTATTTGCTTTTTTTCAGAATATATTTGATGTTGTCACTCTGTATGACATCTTCATATCTGTAGGCCCTGATGAAACTGGCCAGATGTCCTCTCACTGCATCCCTGACGTCTCCATCAATGTGATCCTGTGTGCTTTAAATGCCTTCAATAAGACTTCCAACTTTCTCCTTGTCCGTTATCATGGTTATACCGTTAACTCTATATATTGTTCCCATTGTGGTAAGCTGGTCTTTTCTATGCATTTGTCTGTGTAGTTTATATAATTTACCCAATGTCTTATCACCTCACAACCCACTCATCAGATTATCCAGTTCAGCTCTTTTGATCTCTGCTGCTCGGAGCTTTGATACCTCTACTTCCACATGTTGAACTTATTCAACACTCTCTAGTTCCCCTTGTGTGCTTTTTGGTGTCAACGAGAGGCCAAGAATAAGAGTTGAGGGTTATAATGCTCGTATAAACATTCTACGCTATGCAAATGATACAGTAATAATGGATGAAACTGCAAAAAGTCTACAACTTTTGAACATTGTAGCAAGAATGCAAAGAAAAAGGACTTTCCTTGAATATCAAGAAAACAAAAACGATGACGCTTAAATGTGAAGTATCAGTGGAAGAGAAAATGCCTAACCAAGTTGACAAATTTAAATACCTAGGGGCAGACATAATATCAGATGGAAGATGCGTGACAGAGATTAAGATCATTATAGGTCAAGCTAAAGCTGTATTTCAGGAAATAAAAAGTATCTTATGCATGTCCCTACCATTGAATGTAAGGAAGAATAATTCTGAAATGTTATATAGAACCTGTTTTTCAGCATGGCATGAATAATGAACTGTGAATGAAGAAATTAAGAAGGTCTTGGAGGTAACAGAGATATGTTTCCTAAGAGTAATGTTGCGAACACCTTGCACTGACAGAGTAACTAACAACGATTGCCTGGAAGAAACTATAAAAAAAAGTTTTTTTGTTTTTTTTTTTGCTTCAATATAAAATTCAATATCTCAGTAACCAACTGAGGGAAAATGATGAGATTTAGTATATAACCTTATCATTATGTCCACCCAACAAAAAAAAATTTTGTTCTGGAGATTTTACAGCAGATTTCAAAGTTAGTTTATATGCGGTATATTAATTACGACTTAGAGATTACGTCCATGATTTTAACAGTATTACAGCTTCACCAAGACACTTCCCCGCATTTTTTAAAATTTTCACGTGATTTCCGTTTTCAAACAAACAGCGCGAAGATTCATAGGTGTCTCCAAATGGGGGTTCTTTCATGAAACGTGATTATATAAATAAACTAGCTGACAAGGCCCTGCTTCTGGCGGGGATCTATCTATCTATCTATCTATCTATCTATCTATCTATCTATCTATCTATCTATCTATCTATCTATCTATCTATCTATCTATCTATCTATCTATCTATCTATCTATCTATCTATCTATCTATCTATCTATCTATCTATCTATCTATCTATCTATCTATCTATCTATCTATCTATCTATCTATCTATCTATCTATCTATCTATCTATCTATCTATCTATCTATCTATCTATCTATCTATCTATCTAATCTATCTGTCTGTCTGTCTGCCTGCCTGCCTGCCGGCCGACCCACCTACCCACCCTCCCACCCTCCGACCGACCCACCGACCCACCCACCGACCGACCCAGCGACCGACCGACCGACCGACCGACCCACCCAGACAGCCAGCCAGCCAGCCAGCCAGCCATCCACCCACCCACCCACCCACCTACCTTTCTGCCTACCTACCTACCTACCTACCTACCTACCTACCTACCTACCTACCTTTCTGTCTGTCTGTCTGTCTGTCTGTCTGTCTGTCTGTCTGTCTGTCTGTCTGTCTGTCTTGTCTGTCTGTCTGTCTGTCTGTCTGTCCGCGCTATTAAATATTGATAAAAGTTACTGGAAAAAACGTCAGGACCATGTGTTGAAAGAGGAAGAGGACTATTGGAGAAAGGATGGATTGAATTTTATGCAACCGAGAGCAATCATCAACCTACTGGAATCGTCCGACACAGATTAATGTCTGAGCAGATCGCAGACCTTAATCTACGTACACACTTACTGGGATATTTTGCTCCAACTATTCAGACGAATTGCAGGCCCTAAACATTACAGCATCAGCATCAGCTGAAGAAACAAGAAGGAAATGAAAAATAAGGTAAGAAATATATTCCTTCTACGTTCCTGTTAATTTACAAATTATTTACCCCGTGCCTCTAAATTCTCTGTCTTTACTAATATTACACATTGCACCCCTCTCGGGATTATCCGTGGTGAAGTGGTCAAGCCGTCTGACTCGGGCTCCGAAGGTTGTATGTTCGATTCCGGGCCGCGTCCTTCATTTCACGAGTGCATTTTTTCGTAGACTCCCGAGGGTCGTCGCTGGAACTACGGAGTTCGTGCTTTGTGCGACGCTTTCCGCGCTGCGGAAAGAAACTGAGCCATATGGGATAAAAACCCGGTGCAATGCAGCCGACCCTGTCGATTTTAAGCTAGTTCTTTCATTGCACCCACTCCCATACGAATCCGGATACGCCTTTGTGTGTCATCAGAATTGACAGGTCTCCCATTACCGTAACAATAACTTTGTTAACGAGAAATCACTAGTTGTTCAGCAAAACATCAAAGAATGTCACCGCTTTCAATGATTTAAGTTGTTTTTGGACCTATCAAAGACATATTCCTTGAGTGGGGGTAAATATAAGACGGCTGGAAAAATTTCATAACGATGCAACAGACAGTTTTCAAAATAATTGATCGTGAATGAAGGCAAACAAATGTGGACATACTATAATGAAACTAGAACCTTACATACAGCTACAAGAAAGAGACCAGCAGCAATCTTTGGTCATGTGATAAGAAGAGAGGCATTCGAAAACTTTGTGACGTGTGGAGAGATCAGTGGGGAAAGAGGCAGATAGTGAGAAATGATGCTGGATGGACTGAGACGGTGGTGTAGAAGAATATCATCAGCAGAGTTAATCCAGAACAATGCAGGAAAGAGACCTGTTTAGAGAAATTATCACCTACGCCAGTTGACAGTGCACATAATGACGATAAAATGCAGTAAAGCCGAAAAAGTAGCATTTCACAAGGTAAAGAATAGTATCTGCAAAATATCTGTCAAATAAGGTGAGACACATGGTTTTAAAGAGCTATATCAAGCCAATCCTGGCGTACGGAAGAGAATCACATACAATTACCAGACTAATGAGGAATTATTTGGAAGCTCTCGACATATGATTTTTTATAATGATAATGAGAACATCATGGAGTGATACAAAATTAATGAAGATATCTTAAAAGAAGTTAACTCACAAAGAGAACTGGTTAATCGCATCTGATGTAGACAGTCAACATCCTTTGGGCATGTCATGAGAAGGGTTAAACTAAAGATCGCCGTGACAACGAGAAAGTTTGAGGAAAGGAGAAGATGCTGGACAATCTGACATCATGTCATGGAGGGACAAAAGGTTGTCGCTTAAAGGCCTTTACGATCAACAGAAGAGGTGTAATATAGAAATTAGCCACATGTGCGAAATATCAGGCAGGCAAAAACGGCAGAGGAAGATGGAGATATATGGATAGTTTAAACTCTAGACACGAAATAATAATTTAAGCAACACAAGGGAAAGGTAAAGCAAGAAAATAACTGAACCAAGACGAAAGGGGGTATTATAGAAGTATGACGCTCGAAGAGAAAGCCACAGGGAGTCTGGCGCGCCGGCTACCTTTCTGTCATCTAGGACAATCCACAGGGTTAGCAGCAGGATTAGACAGAACTGGGTGTGAGTGTGTCTGTGTCTGTGTGACTATATGTATGTGTGTCTGTGTCTGTCTCTGCGTGTGTGTCTGTCTGTGTGCGTTTCTGTCTGACTGTGTGTCTGTGTGTCCTTGTGTTTCTGTCTGTCTGTCAGTCTTTGTGTCTGTGTGTGTGTGTGTGTGTGTGTGTGTGTGTGTGTGTGTCTTTTAGATTGTGTGTGTTTCTGTCTGACTGTGTGTCTGTGTGTCCTTGTGTTTCTGTCTGTCTGTCAGTCTTTGTGTCTGTGTGTGTGTGTTTCTGTCTGCCTTTGTGTCTGTGTGTATTTCTGCCTATGTGTGTGTTTTTGTCTGTATGTGTGTCTGTTTGTGTGTATCTGTCTGTGTATGTGTGTTTCTGCCTGTCTATGTGTCTGTGTTTCTGTCTGTTGGTGTGTTTCTCTTCTGTCTGTCTGTTTTTATGACTGTATGTCTGTGTGCGTGCGTTTCTGTCTGTCTGTGTTTCTGTCTGTCTGTGTTTCTGTCTGTATATGTGTTTCTGTTTGCATATGTGTCTCTGTCTGTGCTTCTGTCTGTCTGTGCGTCTCTGTGTTTCTGTCTGTCTGTCTGTGTATCTGTCTGTGCGTGTGTTTCTATCTGTATATGTGTGTCTGTGTCTATGTCTATGTATCTGTATGTATGTGTCTATATGTCTGTGTGTCTGACTCTGTGTGTACGTCTGACTGTGTGTGTGTGTGTCTGTTTCTGTGTGTTTCTGTGTGTGTGTGTGTGTGTGTGTGTGTGTGTTTATGTCTCTCTTTGAGTTTGTGTGTGTTTCTGTCTGACTATGTTTCTGTGTGTCCTTGTGTTTCTGTCTATGTGTGTCTTTGTGGTTTTATGTCTGTCTGTCTGTCTGTGGGTGTTTTTCTGTCTGCCTTTGTGTCTCCGTGTGTGTTTATGTCTGTGTGTGTGTGTCTGTCTGTGTGTTTCTGTCAGTGTATATCTGTTTCTGTCTGTCTATGTTTCTGTGTTTCTATCTGTCTGTGTGTTTATCGTCTGTCTGTCTGTCTGTCTGTCTGTCTGTGTTTCTGTCTGTCTGTGTTTCTGTCTCTCTGTGTGTTTCCGTCTGTCTGTGTGTTTCTGTCTATGTTTCGGTCTGTCTGTGTTTCTATCTGTCTGTGTTTCTGTGTCTGTTTCTGTGTGTGATTATGTCTGTATGTATGTCTGTGTGTATGTTTTTCTGTATGCCTGTGTGTCTCTGTGTTTGTGTTTCTGTCTGTCTGTGTGTGTGTGTGTGTGTGTGTGTGTCACTGTATATCTGTGTGTGTGTGTTTCTGTCTGTGTGTGTATGTTTCTGTCTGTCTGTGTGTCTCTGTGTCTGTGTTTCTGTCTGTCTGTCTGTCTGTCTGTCTGTCTGTTTGTGTGTTTCTGTCTATCTGTGTGTATGTGTGTGTGTGTGTGAGTCTGTGTGTTTCTGTCTATCTGTGTCTGTGTTTCTGTCTGTCTGTGTGACTCTGTGTGTGTCTATTTATGTCTATCGGTGTCTCTCTGTGCTTGTGCTTCTGTCTGTCTGTGTGTCTCTGTGTCTGTGTTTCTGTCTGTCTGTGTGTCTCTGTGTCTGTGTTTCTGTCTGTCTGTGTGTCCTTGTGTCTGTGTTTTGTCTGTCTGTGTGTCTTTGTGTCTGTGTTTCTGTCTGTCTGTGTGTCTCTGTCTGTGTTTCTGTCGTCTGTGTGTCTCTGTGTCTGTCTGTGTGTCTCTGTGTCTGTGTTTCTGTCTGTATGTGTGTCTCTATGTCTGTGTCTCTGTGTCTGTGTTTCTGTCTGTCTGTGTGTCTCTGTGTCTGCTTGTGTGTCTCTGTGTCTGTGTTTCTGTCTCTGTGTCATTTGTCTGTGTTTCTGTCTGTCTGTGTGCCTCTGTGTCTGTGTTTCTGTCTGTCTGTGTGTCTGTGTTTCTGTCTGTCTGTGTGTGTCTATGTTTCTGTCTGTCTGTGTGACTCTGTGTGTGTGTGTGTGTGTGTGTGTGTGGTTCTGTCTGTCTGTTTGACTCTGTGTGTGTGTGTTTCTGTCTCTCTGTGTGTTTCTGTCTGTGTGTCTCTGTGTGTGTGTGTCTGTCTGTCTGTTTTGTCTCTGTCTGTGTGTCTGTCTGTGTGTCTCTGTCTGTGTGTGTCTGTCTGTGTGTCTCTGTCTGTGTGTCTCTGTCTGTGTGTCTTTGTGTGTGTGTTTTTCTGTCTCTGTGTGTGTCTCTGTCGGTGTGTCTGTCTGTGTGTTTCTGTATGTATGTTTCTGTCTGTGTGTGTGTCTGTCTGTGTGTTTCTGTATACGTGCCTCCGGCTCTCTCTCTCTCTCTCTCTCTCTCTCTCTCTCTCTCTCTCTCTCTCTCTCTCTCTCTCTCAATGTGTGTGTCTTTGTGTTTCTGTATGTGTGTCTCTGTCTGTGTGTCTCTGTCTGTGTGTCACTGTCTGTGTGCTTGGATCTGTGTGTGCCTGTGTGTGTGTTTCTGTGCGTGTCTGTGTGTCTGTCTGTTTTATGCATGTGTGTGTGTGTTTTTTTTCTGAGTCTGTATATATCTCTGCGTGTTTCTGTGTCTGTCTGTGTTTCTATGTGCCTGTTTGTGTGTGTGCCTGTTTGTTTTATTTCAAAACCAAATGCCACTACTTAAGGAAGTGATATCTGTCATTTACTACTACAACGTCAAGCGTGAGAATGAAGGCGGTGACAGAAACCTTCCGATGGCTGCAGGACAGCACAGCCAGATTTTGTTCTGTAGAGCACAGTAATCAGGACACAATCAATGTATGGCACAATTTATTTGCCTGTTTATTGTATTTCGCTGCATCTCGTGAGATGTATACTATAGAACAAAAGTTCAACATCTAATGGAGTAGTGTAATTAATCGTTTCAGTTTAAAATTACCGTTGAGACAATTTAATGAACTCTGGGGATATGGTTTGTTTTAGCGCTTACTAGCTTTGAACTCAAGCCTAGTACATACACACTACTTCTAGTAGCACTGGACTGAATTATGCATGTCGATTAGCTTTCCCTATTACCAGTGTCCCTCGCCATCAGGCGAACCCACGCCTACTTCAGAGGTACTTGTAATCTACGTCTCAAAGTCAACATTTTAGACCATCTGACCAATGTAGGGGTTGAATCCCCCAACCTCAGCATCAGCGCACCGGATGTTTAAAAACACGCGTTCTTATCCATTCGGCCATGCTGATCTCCAATATGAGTGTTGAATATTTCAGCTTGAAGGATTTATCTTTTTTGCTTTAACATATGTTGTGTGATTTCTCTAGTATACACCTGACGAGATGCAACGAAACATGCCAGGCAATAAATTGCGCAACCTATTGTTTGTCTTAATTATTCACATTCACTACGGGAAAACATTGTTTTCCACTGTACTGTTGTTACTGTACATCACAGATGAATACCCCGTTTATCCCGGAAAACAAAACATGGCCACCAGGCGCCCAAGAGAACCAGACGGCAATGAATAAAATTTCCGTCGCCATGTTCTCTGGTCGCCTTGTGTTTTGTTTCCGGTGTTTAGCCCCAAGTCTCATCTTTCCCCAGCATGCCCTGCGGCTCATCTTCACGCATGCGTAGCGGCAGGTCTGGAAAACAACATGGTGTTTTGATACCCCGTCAGCTCTTTTCATGAAACCGTTGATGCCTCGCCTTTTCCCAGCCTACTCACGTGGTTCTATAGAATAATTGCTCATTCTGCACGTCGTCTCTGGACACGCCCACACATCTGTCCTCGCGGCCGTGTGTGTACTCATCTGTACATGTAGTTGAGTGTACGCAAAATTCTACGTACTTTGAGAATCCACATGTTTGAAAAAGGATTACTTTCAAAATATAAATACGTTTTCGAGTCATTAACTGAAATTATCATCATCATGTGTCATGCCGGTAAGCGTGGGTGGTCATGTTTCACCATCTCACATGATCACGAGAGTCGTGGATCAGCTCTGTGTTCTTATCCTGATCATACAACGTGGCAAAGCCATCCAGGCATTTACTTCTCTGCTTTCGCCTTGTTCTCTTCCTCCCGATCTTGCCAGTTGCCACCAAGTTCTTCTCATAACGTGACCCAAAAAATATTGACTGTCTACGTCTAATTTCTCCAATCAGCTTCCATCCATCCATCATGTGCCATGCCGGAAAGCGTGGGCGGTCATGACTCGCCATTTCACTCGATCACCAGAGTCGTGGATCAGCTCAGTGTTCTTGTCTCGACCATGCCATGTGGCCAAACCATCCAGGTATTTTCTTCTCGGTCTTCCCCTTGGTCTGTTCCCTTCTATCTTGCCAGTTGTCAACAAGTTTTCCAATTCATTTCTTCTCATAACATGTCCAAAACATTTTGACTGTCTACGTCTAATTTCTCTAATCAATTTACGATTTTCATTTGTTTCCTGTAAAACTTAGTCATTGTTTTTTTTTCCGGCTGTCTATGGTATTCTTTGCATTTTCCTCAGAAACAACATTTCTACAGCCATCATATGTTTTTCAGCTTGACTGCTCATTGTCCAAGTTTCACATCCATACAAAAGGACAGGCTCAATGTAGCACCTCAACACTCTTTTTCTCGTTTCAATTGACATCCCTTTATTGGTCAGTATGTTTTTCATCTTGTCAAATGCTACTTTCGCCATGGCGATTCTTGTTCTAATCTCTTCAAGGCATCTCATCAGATGTTATGATTGTTCCGAGATAATTGTAACTATTCACTTGTAGAAGAATATTCCCATTTACTTGTATATTACATTGTAGTATTTCTTTCTTCCTAGTGACGACCATAATATGTGTCCTTTTACAATTTAATTCTAACCCTAGTTGTTCACTGTGTGCAACAACAGCATCTACTAATTGTTGCAGATCCTGCTCATTGTCTGAAGTCAATACTGTATCATCTGCATATCTAATGTTATTGATGTTTCGCTCTTCGATGATGATTCCATTTATATCTTCTACATTTCTGAAAATATTTTCACTGTATAGGGAAAAAAGATCTGGAGACATTATACATCCCTGTCTCACACGTCTCTTAATATGCTGATAATGTCCCACTTCATTATCAATTCTTATGGCAGCTTGTTGTTTCCAATATAAGTTTTTTTTTATAAGTCTAATGTCTTTCCCACCAATTTGTAGATCTGCAAGCATATCTACCATGTTGACATGTTTTACTCTATCGAAAGCCTTTGTGTAGTCAATAAAGCAAGGATGTATATCTTTGTTTACTTCTATAGAACGTTCAATAACTGATCGCAGCATATACACAACCTTTACTGTACCCTTTCCTTCTACAAACCCACATTGTAGATCCCCTATTTCAGGTTGCATTTTCTTCCTAACACTTTGCATGATAATTCGTAGCAAAATCTTTGTGATGTCACTCATTATACTAATTGTTCTATGTTGATCACATTCATAGGCTCCTGATTTCTTTGGGATTTCAATAAATACAGAATTACATAATTAAGAAGGTATATCTACGGTATCATATAATGTGTTCAGCAGTCGGGTGACTTGATCTAGTCCATGTTCTTCTAAAGCTTTAATCATTTCTGTTGTGATGTTATCTGAAACGGGGGTCTTGCCAGCTTTCATATGTTTAAGAACATTCCAAACCCCCATATTCAAAATTGGCAGTCCTTCATTATTAAATCGAATATAATACTATTCATCTATGTTATCATCATAAAGGTTTTTCACATAATCTGACCATTCATGTAGAATCTGATCTTTTTCTATTATGATTTTGCCATCTTTAGTTTTTAGACAGCCTGCTGATGTTCTTGTTCTTTTATTAGTAAGTTCCTGAATTCTTTTGTGTACTTATTTGGTATTTTGACTGGTGCGTTGTTTTGTTCAATTTCTATCCAATTTTTCTCAAGCCGTGCTTCTTTTGCTTCCTTACACAATATTCTGACTTGTCTGTGAATTTCTTTATATTTGGAAGGATTATTTTTGTTGAGTTTTCTTGTTTCCATTAGTTGTAAAATTCTTCAGTCATCCATTTCTTACGACCCACCTTCTTTAATTTTGGAATAGTTTTTTTCTGCAGCCAAGCTGATTGAATTCTTCAACATTTCGCATTGATCACCCACATCTTGAAATATGATCTCCATAACAGACAATACATCAAATCTGTTCAGTACTTCTATGTTCAATTTGTTTTGTATTTCCTTGTCATTTCTCAATGTACACAGATCATATTTAGTGTTTCCTGTTATATACTTGACTTTCTTTAACTTTACCCTCAATGTACCTGTAAGTAATCTGTAGTCGCTATAGCAATCAGCACTAAAATCTTAAAATCTTCACCTATCTTAATGCCTGCTCCTGTCCATCTCGTTTCGCACACCACTTAAATATTAATTTTTTGTCTTTCCATTTCTTGTTTGATGTTATCTAATTTTGTTGTCGTCGCTTAACGTCTTAACATTCCATGTTGCTAATTTTAATGTCTCTGTCCTTGTCTTGCGATGAACTGTAGTTAGGCGAATCATAACGAACTAGGCACTTTTAAAGAAGGTAGTTTGCCGTTGCTTTCCTTCCTTGGCAGTTACCATACTGATCGGTGACGCCAGCCATTGTCTCTGAAAGATATCTTCTGCATAACCAACAACTATCTGTCGGCTGCTCTCAAAATTCAGCTTACGATTTTCATTTGTTTCTTGTAGGACATGTAATTTAACACTCACAAAACATTAATCTGGACTCTCTGGTGGATCCAGTCTAAAATATGTGTCAAGGAAATGCTCTGGGAAGAAAAGTCATCAGTTTTTATACATATTACACCACCCATTTGCCTACTATGGAAGGTAAAGGAGGAATGTGATATTGGAGGAACATCCAGGCTGCTTGGTTATGCAGATGATATAGATATTATAGAGGAAAATGAACAAAAGACATTGGAAATATTGACTTACTTAAAGGAAAATACCCAACAGATGGGGCTGGTTATCAACCAAGATAAGACAGAATATATGGTAATTTCAAGAGAAGGAATGGCTAAAACCTCTAGCCACATACAAATAGATAATATGACCATTAAAAGAACGGAAACATACAAATACCTGGGTACAATCCTCAACTGCTCCAACACCATAAGGGAAGAAATACAAACTAGAATCAACTCTGGAAATAAGATATACTATGCACTACAACATCTACTAAAATCAAATGCGCTATCTCGTAACATCACAATCACAATATACAAAACACTAATCAGACCAGTTGTGCTGTATGGCTCTGAAACCTGGAGTACAACGGAAGGAGACGGAGCCTTGTTACAAACCTTTGAGAACAAAATTTTAAGCCGCATCTTTGGACCCATTAGGGATACACAAAATTGAGAGTGGAAAAGAAGAAGTAACAAAGACATTTATGATCTGTTTAAGTCCCCGCTAATCACTGGTATCATGAAGGCTAATAGGCTACAATGGCTGGGGCATATAGAAAGAATGGAAGATAATAGGGAAACAAAACTCGCTTACACTCAGGAAATAAATGACCGTAGACCCCAAGGTAGACCAAGAAGACGGTGGAGAGATAATATATATACAGACCTACAAGTACTTAGAATCAACGACTGGCAAGAGAAGGCCAACCAGAGAGACGAATGGAGATGGATTGTATCTGCAGCAAAGAACCTCAATGGCTCGGAACGCTGAAGAAGAAGAAGAAGATTGGCTACAATACAGGACGCATTTATAATGACTGTGTGGTGTTTGAAAATATTGCCGTTCCAAGTTTTGTATTTACCTTTTATGTTGCATGGGTTCACTTAGGATGAATACAAAACTTGGAACGGCAATATTTTTCAAAAAACTCCACAGTCATTAAAAATACACCCTATATTTATATATATATATATATATATATATATATATATATATATATATATATATATATATATATATATATATATATATATATATATGCCGCTAGCATGATTTACCTAGCATGCGTCCAGTGGTGTAAAGAGGCCTTGACACTGTTAGCACTCATTATTGCAGCCGCGGCAGTCAAGTGGTTGGAACTCTTGCTTCCCGGCACGATAGTCTCGTGTTCGAGTCCTGATCAAGGGGAGATGTTTTTGTTACATTGTCCTGGGATCACAGCTTAGCCGAGCCATAAATGGGTACCCGGAAATGTTATGGGGAGTAAAGACGTCAGGTGTGAAATTCACTGCAACGACCATCGAATGCTAATTTGATTATAATAATTGATTGGACTTTATTGATTGAACTTTATTTTCCAAAGGGTCACAAATTGGGCACGCAGGCCCTTCTAATCACTCATCTTTTGTTCATCAATACTGCATGATACATTCATATAGGAAAAAACATTTTCAAATGAATGCTGTAAACATAAACAATGCATATTACCATCTTATGAGACACACGCCACACCCACCCACACACCCCCACCCACCACACATCCTCCACCCACCCTTACACACCCATCACACTCACACACACACACACACACCCATACACACATACATGTCCCCACACATCCATCCACCCTCCACCCACACATCCCCACCCACACACATCGTCCACCTACACAGATCTCCCTACCCACACAGACAACCACCACCCATCCCCCAACCCACACACACCAACCCACACATCCTCCACCCACCCACCCACACAACCCCCAATCACCCAGTCAATATGGGGCTAGCACCATATATCAAGTAGTGCTCGTGGCGTGGATCAGGGACCTTTACTTGAAGACCGCGGAGTGGTCACCACAGCCTGGACAGATGGACGGTTGCGCTAATGGTGATAATTTAATTCTCCCGAAGCAATTTCCAGCCATCGGTCTGTGAAGTTACAGCGATATCACAGTTTGTAGGCCAGAGAGCAAGGAAGAATAAGTGGTCAGTCTTTATCTCACTTTAGCAAGCGACGAGCCAAGGCTCGATTCCACGTCCGACCATGCTCTTAACATTACCAGCGCAGTTCGCTACCAATTTGGCCAGCCGGTTACGCTAATTGTAAAGTCGAAGTCAATCAATCAATCAATCAAACAATCAATCAATCAGGTGCCGTCTCCACAATAAAGGTTGACTGCAAGGATCTCCAACACTCTCTATCGCTCGCCTTGGTTGCACATACTGGCGGATTTCTAATCCTCCATTTCTTGATGGTATCTTCCCACTTGTATCACTGTCTGCCTCTTGCCCACTTGCCTCCAACCTTGACCACCAGTACGGTTTTTTATAAGCGTGTTATGTCTTTTGACACGCCTTTTAACAAGTCTTTAATTTTTCACGAACGGCTTACGAGCGCAATTCGAATCCCGCATACCGCGTTCGAAACACAGCTGTGGACGATTTAGCAGCCTTGCGTTTGTTTCCTCGTACAAAGATATGAGTGCCAGTCATTCAGAAAGCAATAACAAACTACTGAACGTAAACTTGCCCAGTAACCACAAACAGCCCAAACCATGCTGGAGTTGGCTGCTACGTCTTGTAAAGGATATGTAACTTTGTCTTTCAACGTGGTCGAAATATTTCACTTGCCTCTTTTTTTATTTCATTCATCAATTCCCTTTTCATTCCCAGTTTCTTTTTCTAGAACCAGAGTATTTGATTGTTTTTGTTTCCATGATATACGACATATTCTTCTGTAAATCCTCATCTCCAGGGCCTCTATAGGACATTCTACTTTCTTGTTCGTTATCCAGGCTTCCGTAGTGTTGAAAATACGTCACATTTGACAATTCTGATTGTTAATCTCTTTGGATGTTAGTACTGATTTCTGGAGAGATTAACAACGCATTAAAAATGACAATTGTTTGTACGAGGGCGAGTCAATACGTAAGTCACACAGTTCTGTGGGATGGCAGGTAAATGTAGTTGGTGTTTTCTACAGGTGTCATTAGGTGACAGCAACATCGAACTTTATATTCCCGTTCGTCACGTGGCGCTAGGTGTCTCATGCGCGTGCGCAGCGCATAAAGATAAAGAAAATGGCGACTGTACTTACGGAGTGTACAACCAAAGAGCAACGTGCTGTTGTGCGGTTTTTGTGGGCAAAGGGACTGCCTGCAAAGGACATTCATAAGGAAATGCTTTCTGTTTGTGCTGACAAATGTTTGTCCCGTAAAGCGGTGCATAGCTGGGTAGAAAAATTTTTCTCAAGGACGCTCTAAAATTGTTAATGAAATCCAATCTAGCCGTCCTGTTGAGATTGCAATAGTAGCATCCGTGCAGCGGGTGGAGGAGATGATTAGAGGTGACAGGCGAGTAACGATAGACTCTGTAGCATCTGTAATAGAGAGCTCACATGGTTCAGCATAAGCATAATGCATGATCGATTGAAACTTAAGAAAGTGTGCTCAATGTGGGTACCCAGACAATTGAAAGAGGAACACAAAATTAACCGATTTGGCCTGTCCTTGTCTCATCTCTGTCGATACGAAAATGAAGGAGAAGACATGATGAACAGGATTGTTAATGGGGACGAATAATGGGTGCATCACTACCAGCCCGAATCAATGCTTGCTTCAATGCAATGGAAACACCCTTCTTCTCCGTGTATCCAAAACTTCAAGGTTACGCCATCAGCAGGGAAGGTTATGCTGACAGTGTTCTGGGATTTCAAGGAGTGCTTCTAACCAATTTCAGGAAGAAAGGTGATAATGTGAATTCTGAATCGTACTGTGAAGTTCTATCTATGCTTCATGATGCAATTCGAAGAAAACATCCAGAACTGCTGACTAGAGGAGTGTTGCTTCTTCATGACAATGGCTCGATTAACACAGGAGAAAATTAACCAACTAAGGTGGTAAGTTCTGGAACATCTACCTTACAGCCCCGACTTAGTCCCTAGCGATGTCCACCTTTTTGGTCCACAGAAACCCCACCTTGGCGGAGACATTTCGCGAATGACGCCGAAGTTGAATGTGAAGTGAAAACGTGGTTCAGAAAACAGAGCACGCAGTTCTATGCAGCCGGTTTGGGAGGACTGGTAAAACGATGGGATAAGTGTATCAATGGTGGTGGCAATTATGTTGAGAAATAAAGGGACAATGTATGTATACAAATAAACTGGTTTCAAGTTGTTATCATACTTAGTTATTTTTCTACAGCCATATGTGACTTACTTATTGACTTCCCCTCGTATATGAACCCTATGTACAGTTGTAAAGACTAATACCCCACGGTTGTAATGGGATCGCCAAGGTTTGTCTTTCTCGGCCGGGTACAGTACTCAAACACGTTTTACAGAAATGCACGGCGGGGTTCAAATCAACCAGGACATCTAGGCGGAATGTGCCAACTCCGTTACACAAAATGACACTTGTGACATCAGGGACATCTGATGCCATGGGGGGACTCGGGGGCCTCTGGTCACGAGCACTTCAGCGCCGCACTCGGCAGAACGCAATCAGCGATAACTGCATTAGCCATATTTTCATTGTCTTCACAACAATTGTCTTGGTTGAACAGGGGAGGGGAGACAGCATGGAGGGGAGGGAGGGGTGAAGGAGTAAGACATATGCAAGTTCTTGTGTGGTTTTTCTTGTATCATCGAGTTCTTCTTCTTCTTCTTCTTCTTCTTCTTCTTCTTCTTCTTCTTCTTCTTCTTCTTCTTCTTCTTCTTCTTCTTCTTCTTCTTCTTCTTAATCTTCTTCTTCTTCTTCTTCTTCTTCTTCTTCTTCTTCTTCTTCTCCTCCTCCATCCTTGTTTTGTCTTTCGGCACAAGGTTAGGAAGGGTCATCTGTAGATAGCTTTGGTGTATTCTTCATACATGGTGGTATTCACAGCCTACACTACTTCATCTATATGTTTCGATGATATCACGCTTACCCGTAATCTATGGTTGGAAAACGGTCGTCTAGCGTCTCATGATAACAATACAAAAATAAGAGCACCTTGCGTTTAGTGCATACGTTCACAAACTTCTGGCAGCTGCATAGCCATCATATTAAAAACTGCCAAGGATGTTATTATCGCTTTAGTTCGGAGTCGTTGTCTGGTGTTGTGACCAGGCCAAGATACATTTCTTCTTTGTATGTTCATTAGTCGTCAGTGTGCTCTATTGCCTTTAAGAATTTGTTCATTTCTGGCCAGCTTATTCTTTGCATTGTGCGTTGACACATTTCAAAAGCTTCCGTGGTATTTTCCTCTCTATCGCGTTGGGGTCATGCTTCAGAGCTGTAGAACGGGATAAGAACATTTCTGACATACATAAAAAGGTGCTAGAATTAACTGAAAAGTGTCTTTGATGGCATAAACTAAGAAAACAATTATACGTCTTGCCAGTATAATCTGATTCAGTGCCAAACAAAGGTAGGTTTGAATCAAGCAAACATGGATAGCAGAAAAAGTGAAGTAGAGCTGTGTCACAGTTATGACTTAAAAGTTATTAATATGGTAGCAGACATGTTGTATTATATGTCAAATTAAATGGGGTTGTAAGGAGAAAACGACTGTATTGATATTTACAATTATACATATATACTACAGTTAGATTTATAAGTCCATGGCAGTTACGGGAAGTTTGAATAAGCCTATTTATCATCCCATGGCAGTTAATCAGTCAAACATATTCACACCGGCCACGAATGGATTAAAGAGAGCCAGGGCTAGCCTAATTTCTGGATTGTTCTCTAACTCTTGACCAAGATACCTAACACTTGACCATTTGGGAAACACCCATAACGACTGCGTGTCCCTAAGCCTACATCTGGGGTGTCCAATCTCTGTTTATGATCCCGCCTCTTGGAATTCAATTCTAAACTAACAAAAATAGCAATATTATGGAGGTCAGCATGAGCAAAAGGATAAGAGAGCTCATTCTTAAACTTCCGGTGTGCTGATGCCAAGATAAAGGGTTCAACCCCTATACCGGTCAGTTGGCAAGATAAAGGGTTCAACCCCTACACCGGTCAGTTGGACTAAAATGTTGACTTCTCGTCCTTGACTTGTCAACGTAAATTACAAGTACCTCAGAAGTCGGAGTGAGTTCTTTTGATGGCGGGGGACACTGATAATAGGGAAAGTTAGTCCACACGCAAAAATCAGTCCACTGCACTCGAAATAATAGCCCGTGTATGAATTACGCTTGAGTTGAAAACGAGCGAACTAAAATAAAATACGATGATGATGATAATAATAACAATAACTACACAATAACATCCTCAATATAAACAGCTATAGCATCTATCACACATGTCTTTTCTTCTTTTTTCAGAATACAATAATGTTATATTATGATCATGAACTATACAAAACAAGTAATGACAAATTAAAATTAGCACACACCAAAAATTTGTTTTTTTTAATTCTCATATCCTTTGCAGGACATCGCTGTCAACAGCAGCATCTTTCAGCTGTCTTTTGATTTCTTGGCACGACTACGCTCAGTAGTTTGCCATTGCTTTCTGAGCGGCCAGCTCAGTTATCCCACAAGTCACCAGCGGGGGTCGAACCGCTCCCAGTTCTCGCCCGCTACGAGACTCTGGGTGATAAACGGGATTACGGAGAAAGTGGTGTAACCCCTCAGCCAGAGAGACCGGCACACCAATAATGGGTCTATGAAAACCAAGATGGAGGCAACGATGCTCAGAGTACGCTAATGAATGAATTACCAAAAAACGATAACAAGTAACACAATTGACGCTGCGGCGAAAGCCTTCGTCAGCACTGAATAAACAAACACAAACCGTCACAAGTACATGACAAAGATTACATGACAATATAGATATAATAGTTAGTTAGTTAGTTAGTTAGTCGCAGTTCCAACTTCACAGCAACGGGTCGTTCCCATTATGCTCCATTCCTGTGCCAGTGAATATCACACAAAACGCTCCCCACTGCCCAATGTGAAAAGTGGAAAAGACAGGAGTCTCGACAAATAACAGCCCGCACAGATACACTGTGCATAATGCCGCCACCAGAATGTCAACACAATAGTCCCCCACAAAGCACCCAGTTCATTTCTGATGGAATCGGCAGTCATTTTCCCATCTGGATATTTCCTAGATGTTCACCCACACAGTCCACGAAATACAGTTCATCGTCAATGGCAGTGGCAGTCAACCAGAAGCCCAGCAGCCACGCATTTCTGCATAAGGCAAAACCCGGTCAACTCTGGGACATAGCCATCTGCCATCGCTCCGAACATGCAGTCACGTTCCAAAAGACCTTGGGCAGATTCAAAAGCATTTCACACGAAACTCACAGCTCACAGTGTCGCGCCACGCACTCACTCAGTAGCAGGGCGACGGAACCATCAAGCCTCCTTAGTCGCCTCTTACGACATGCATGGTAGGCTACAGTGTTACTATTCTTTGCTTCCCTTATGGGCCCCGGCAACACACGGGATGATATAATAGTTACTTACCTGTATCCTCGTTGTGAGCTGGACGCGTCTTTTCAGTGATCAGCGTGTATGATTACAATGAAGTAAATGAACCAGATGTTAGTGGAAACTAGCACCATAGTATTCCACGGAGCAGGATATAGATTTGAGGTGTACATCTGCTCCATAAGTATACCTTTGTCATGGCGGTCAATGGCTCGTTTTAGTCATCTAACAGTGACAATCGTGGACGTGAGGTGTCGTGGCAGAGCTTCAGGAACAACTCAACACCAGTGGTAACATAATATCATCCATCCATCCATCATGTCCATGCCGGAAAGCGTGGGCGGTCATGACTCGCCATTTAACTCGATCACCAGAGTCGTGGATCAGCTCAGTGTTCCTGTTTCGACCATGCCATGTGGCCAAGCCATCCAGGTATTTATTTCTCGGTCTTCCCCTTGGTCTGTTCCCTTTCATCTTGCCAGTTATCACCAAGTTCTCCAATTCATTTCTTCTCATAACATGTCCATAAAATGTTGACTGTCTACGTCTAATTTCTTTAATCAATTTACGATTGTCATTTGTCTTCTGTAGTACTTGGTCATTACAATATCATAGTTTCATGTTGAATAATATCAACTCGTAGACAAGCTGTCCTCCCATCCACCAACCTTGCCGAGACTGCCTGCTGAGTAGTATCTGTAATTACTCGAGCAGGCGGCACCGTCTCCTATCCAGCTCAGACCTTGGTGGAATGTGATGCTCCTCTGGGACACTACTTCAACAACTACACAGATGTGACATCAGCGACACTGTCTTCCAATCACAAGTATTGCCACTCAATGTTCGGTAAACTAAATATTCTCCCTATGATGCGGAGACGGTACAGTTTTAATATTTCTTGTTTAAAACAAATTGCCCAAGAGAGCACTCTTTATACTCGTTGTTTAAAGCTGCTCAGGAAGAATTAACTGATCTTGTTGTTTGTCGATAGTCTCTTTTAGATGGTCTCCTTTCAAACGTTACAAATACGTCTATCTGATTTCTTTCTTTCTTTCTTTCTTTCTTTCTTTTTTTTTTTTTTGTTTGCGCTGGCCCGCTTTGAACTCAAGCGTAGTCCCTACACGCTAATTCTTGTAGCACTGGACTGAATTTTGAGTGTGGATTAGCTTTCCCTATTATCAATGTCACTCGCCCTTAGACGAACCCACTCCGACTTCAGAGGTATGTGCAATTTACGTCCCCAAGTCCGGGACGCTAGGTCAACATTTTAGTCCAACTGTCCTGTGTAGGGGTTCAACCCCTTACCTCGGCATTAGCACACCGGATGTTTAATATCGAGAGCTCTTGTCCTTTCGGCCATGCTGGCCTCTATCTATCTCAGAATTGTAAACACTCTGTCGTGAGTATGTTTCCTCATTGTTGAAATAGTTCCCTTACAACAGCCTATTCGGCCTACGTATTGCTATATCGACTTGGCGATGGGTTGTTATCGTCCATAAGGTGCCCACGGGACCTCCTAATGTTTTGTCTTTATCCGACAAGGTTAGGCTCCGGTTCGCTACCAAAGACTGGGATTTGGATTGTTGTTGTTTTTTTTTTTAAACATTCTGTGGGATTTTAGCAAAACTGTTTTGAAATTGGGTATAAACCAGGTAGATGTCCAGTTACAGGTGGTTCGGCTATCCTCGTGCAGTCCTACATATACACACCATATCATCATGTGTCGTGCAGGTAAGCGTGGGTGATCCCGGTTCGACACCTCTCACAATCACCGGAGATGTTGATCAGCTCCCTGTACTTCTCTCGATCTAGGTATCGTCACTCATTTAGGTATTTAGCTATCTGCCGTACCCTTGCTCTTTCCCCATCACTTTAGTCAGTTGTCACTAAGCTTTCAAATTTATGTTTCGTCACAACGCGTTAACAAAATCTTGACTATCTATGACTAAATTCTCTAATCAAATTAATTAACATACATACCACATGCATAACCGCCGCTGTAGCCTTGGGGATGATGAAATTGCGATTCACAACTCCCCGACACACTGAGTCGAGCAGCGGGCGATTTGAAGGCAGACCGCTTTGCGTTGATTTCGATAGTACGAGGCGTTGGCCGTTCAGGTATCAATGGCAAAGTACTGCTTAGTAAATCAAAAACCGGCAATAAATGCTGGGGTTAATTGAAAAGTCCTATAAAATGCACGCAACCAACTTCCCACCATTTGCATATACTGGCGGCCTTACCTTAGAGGATAGTGAACCGCAGT
Organism: Cepaea hortensis; assembly: GCA_963921405.1. NCBI lineage: Eukaryota > Metazoa > Mollusca > Gastropoda > Stylommatophora > Helicidae > Cepaea > Cepaea hortensis. Next base: position 292,354,101 of record OY992876.1, read on the forward strand.
TTCAAGATTCCCCGACATACCGACTCGAGGGTTCGAAATTCACGGCTGACGATTTGGAAGCTGGCTGTATTTTGTTGTTTTCTATAAAATGAGTTGTCGTCTCTCAGAAAGTAATGGTAAATTATTAACAAACAGTCCAACATGTTTGGGTTGACTGCAACATCATGTACAGGGACATGCGACACATTTTGTTTTACACCTTCCACTTGCTATTTCCCATCAGTTTCGTCAGTTGTCACTAAATTGTCAAGTTTATTTCTCCTCATAACGTGCCAAAACAATCTTGACTGTCTACGTTAATTTCTCTAATCAGTTATCATGCATGCAATACGCAGATATCAACAACGTTTTGTGCAATAAGTCACTGCCCTTGAAAGTCAGAAACAAAAAGACTTCCCGCATGTGACATAGAACCAGTTTTAACATATGGCTGCGAGTCCTGGACAAATAGTAAACAGGTGAAAAAAAATCCATGGGAACCTTGGAGATGTGGTTTTACAGAAGAATGCTGAGAATTTATTGGACAGCCAAAAAGAAAAATCAGGATGTTTTAAGAGAAGCTGAGTCGCAAAGACAACTTATCACAAACATCAGAAAGAGGCAGTCTCATTTTCTGACCATATTATTAGAAGACAAAATATGGAACATGTTGTGACAACCGGAAAGATTTGCGGAAAGAGATATAGAGGAAGACAGCGTGAAAAGATTATTGATAGTCTTGTGTGATGGCACGGAAGGGAGTCAACACACGCATTGATTGATCCATGACGTCAGAGATCGTAATTTGTGGAGAGGCATGATCGCCCACGCCAGCCGGCAAGGCACCAGATGATGAAACACCATAACGCACCATACTTACACATAAACACCTGAATGTCCCCGCACATATCCACACCGCCGATCACGATCAAGAGAAACATATTTACAGACGCATTTGTGAATCCTCAACCACTGACTTTTAAATCAAATTATTCTGGAAATGTAGCATTGACACGATTACCTTACTGTACTTTCTTTAATCAGTATATGTTTACTGTCTCCCCATAGTTCTCCTCTTTTACCAGTCCCTACCCGGTTTTCAATATTGTATTCGGGGTTCTGTATTTCTAAGTAGGCCGCAGCTGCAGTCGTATACAGATTTACTGGAAACCTTGACTTTACTCACACGACCTCTCGGTCACGGAGGACACGATTCGAGCAACACGTACCGCCCAGGGAGGTGGTACCTAGACGTGTACACGTACACCAGGGAACTGGAAGCGAGAAACTACCAAACAACTGTCTGATGACCTGTAACTTGAACTGTACGCTCCTTCCGAAGCTGTCTACAGCCAAACTCCCTAAGAAAATTAGGCAGTGCAAAATTGGGCTCGGGTCTTTGTAATGAAAACTGAAGGCATAGTCTGGTGGCCCGGACGATCACCAACCTAATCAACGATGCAGAAATCATTTGCAAGACTAGTGTTCCCCGGGAACCTGTGGCCAACGTGTAAGATCGGATGTCGCGCCTGCAACTTGTCGGTTCTTACGTACCGCACAAACTCTGGGAATTACTTCTGGCACTAAGTAGTTGCTGTCTGACCTCAGTCCCCGAGGTCGGTGGATGAGGTCAGCTGGAAGAGACTATTTTTTTCTGTAACTGTTGTTATTTATTGGATAGTTGAAGTAAAGGTTGTATTCAGTTGAGTCAATACTAAGTAGAATCGTGAAGAAATTGACAATCGAAGAGAAACTGAATGCGACAAATTGTTCAGGCTGTCAGTGCTTTAGTCAATTGAAGTCTGCGTCACATTTTCCTTGAAGCTCATTTGTCTATATTTTTTTATTTACTTTGCATGATCTTTGTAGGACGTTGCCTTAAACCCCAGAGTCTATTCGCTGTACGATTTCGTAGGCTATAACCTCAGTGCCGATTGGCTAATTGCTATAACCCCAGCGTCTATTGGATGTTTGCCATTTAGTAGGCTATAACCCAAGCGTCTATTGGCTGTTTGCCATTTAGTAGGCTATAACCCCAGCGTCTATTGGCTGTTTGCCATTTAGTAGGCTATAACCCCAGCGTATATTGGCTGTTTGCCATGCAGTAGGCTATAACCCCAGCGTATATTGGCTGTTTGCCATGTAGTAGGCTGTAAGAACATAACTGATTCAGTGCCAAACATCAAATACGTTTAGACCAAACAAAACTATGAAGTAGTGATGTGTCACGGTTATGACTTACAAGTTGTTAAAATAATAGCAGGCAAGTTGCATTATATATCAATGGGGGTCGCATAGGCAACATTACTGTATATGCGCCCATGGCAGATACGGGAGGTCGCTTAAGACGATTAATCATCCCATGGCTTTTACTCAATTAATGTATTCTCACACGCACACACTAGCCTGCCGGTCCGTTGATCATGGGTTCGAACGCACGTCAAGGCAGGTGTTTAAATGGCTCCTAGTTCGACGCAGCCTAAAGTGGGTACTAGGAAATGTCTTGGGAAGTAAAAGCGACCTACTTGATACTGACCACATCACCCAAGGAGTGCCGCTTGGCACAGGCACTCAACCAACTCATGCCAATCTCCTTACACAGATTTTTATACAGTGCAGACCTGATAATTCGAAAGGATCGATTTCATTGCTCCGGGTTTTATCTCATATGGCTCGATCTCTTTCGGCAGGCGAAAGCGTGGCACAAAGCACAAACTCCGTACCTCCAGCGACGATCCCCAGGAGTCTCCGTGAAAAATGCACTTGTAAACCGAAAGACGTAGCCCGGAATCGAAACCACAACCTTCAGAGTGCGAGGCAGACGACTTGGCCACTTTGCCACGGAGACTGCCAGTTAGACCTCATAATGTGAACTCACCCGAGACCCAAGAAATAGTTCTTCTTATCAGATATTCCTCTTATAAGATTTCAAAAATATAGTAATGCCTTTACAATGTACAATACAATGTTGTTCTTCACAACAGAAATTCGCCACATCCGAGATCGCTTTAAGCGGTTTGCACTGTAATTGGTTGCATTTTTTTGCCAACGTTTCCTACGGGATGAGGTATTAAATCCCACACCGACCCTGCTTAATCGCCTCTTACGATATCCTTTGTGGGTTAATAGGTAAAGATCAATTTCACACATCTTAAGGCACTTTGGGCATACGTTGTTATTTGTTGGATAGTCGAAGTCAAAGTTGTAATATAAGGTGCATTTTTAATTACTGTGCAGTGTTTGAAAATATTGTCGGTCCAAGTTTTGTATTCACCCTCTGTAAAGTTCATGCAACATAATAGGTAAATACAAAACGTGGGCAGGCAATATTTTCAAACACTGCACAGTCATTTAAAATACACCCTGTACGTTTACTGCATGCTAAGTAGAATGGTGGAGGAACTGGTCTATCTTTGTATAGACCAATCGGCGCTCGTGTCTGTTGGGGGCGGTATCACACAGGCTGCTGTTACTTCCCAATACATTTCCTTTACCTGGTAGGTTCTAGTTTATTTTCATGTTATTGTTATTTGTTTGCGTTCGCTCGCTTTTAACTCAGCCGTAATCCAAACATGTACTAATATTACTAGTGCACTGGACTGATTTTTGCGTGTGGATTAGCTTTCACTTTTACCAGTGTCCCTCGCTATCAGTTGAACCCATTCCGACTTATGGGGTAATTGTAGTTACGTTCCCAAGTCAAGGACGAGAATTCAACATTTTAGTCCAACAATTCGGTGTAGGGGTTGAACCCGCTACCTCAAATCAACATATATATTTAAGAGTAAAGGCTCTTATCCATTCGGCCAAGCTGATCCCCATTGTGCTATTATTGTGTTTGTTTCCCCTATGGGTCCCGCTGTCACAATGACGGCGCAATGGCAATAGTTCTTCGCAAATACAATCACAAGACAAAATAAATAGTTACATTTATTTCCTTGTTTCGGGATTTGAGATGTGAAGATTGAGCACAAAACCACACCCGCCTCACACGCCAGTGATCCGGAGTTCGAACCCGGGTCCAGTCAGGGATACGCACTACTGACTAGCTCAAGCGAGAGCGGAACTCGAGTCTAGAATGCTTCCAGTCCGACGTGGATAAGGCCCAGGTTCGTACCGGAATACGATCAGCGTTGCCAGTGGTGGGTTGTGCTCAGTCTTCAAATAGTTGAAAGTTATTTGCATATCCCTTACATGATGTCGCAGTCAACCCCAGCAATGTGTGGCTGTTTGTGATTTCTTGACAAGTTTACGTTCATTACATTGCAATTGCTTTCTTAAAGGCTGGCACTCATACCATTGTTTGAAACTAGCGCAATGCGGTCTGTTTCCATATCGTCCGCAGCTGTGTTTCACACGCGGGAGTTGAGATTGGGAATTACAATCGAACCCCTTTGCCTCAGCGCCGAAACATATAGACTGTAAATAAACACAACACGGCCAGGAAGGGACATGCAATAACAGATTTGATTAACTGGAAGTATCATAAATAAAGCCAAACAAATAAACTGACAATTACAAAACTAACTCCCATGATAATGCTTAAGACTACGGCTAATCCCTACATCACTCCTCCGACCAGGAACTACTGATCTTTTCACGGAAAATAGTTGCCCTGCGAGGAAGCAAATCTCTTGACTCCGTCCCTTGATGTAATTATCTCAGACACCCTTTAAAAAATAAAAAAGAAAACCAATTCCCTGTCATCTGTCATAAAAAGCCCACACGTCTGTGGCGCGGTGGGGGTGCTACCGTTCACTTCTCCCGGACGACCGAACTCGTTGCTTGTCAGTTGGGACAAAATTAATTTTCATTTTTCTATTCAGACCTCCAAAGTCGATCACTTTTCTTTGGGGTGCTCGCGGATCGAATGAATAGTTATGGCCCTCGACAGACGCTCGAGTTTGGAACTGCGGCCAGGGGTAGACAATCTCGGGAGCTGCAGCTCGCGCCAGGAAGACAGCAACTGTTGTTGGACCCGTGATAGTCTCCGGCCATTGTCCGCTCACTTCACGGTCTCCCGGTCATGAAAGGCGCGGCTGTAATACGATAGAGTGGTCAACTGCTGCAAGTGGATGGCTGGACAATGGCCGTAGAGTGGACACATCTGGACTCCCTGTAGAGCGCCAGCGATATCGCACACCAGGGGAGGGTCAGTGATATGATTTTCTTGCTCGTTCCCGGGTGATATTAATAGACAGACTGGTTTTATCAGCATGGTCATTATCGTCATCGTCGCCGTTGACACCACCGTCATCATCATCTTATCGTCGTCTTCATTGTTATCATCATTGTGATCATCATCATTATCATCTTCAAACTACTGGATGTAAACTTGCCAAGAGATCACTACAGCATAACGATTCTGGCGTTGACTGCGACGTCCTGTAAAAGGATATGCAAGTAACTAACTTTAACATTATCATCTTAACATTATCATCATTATCGTCTCACCATCATCATGATCTCATCATCGCCATCAGCAGCAGCGGCGTCGGCATCAACATTATCAATATTTTTATCATAATCCTTATCATTTTCCTTATCACCATCGCCACATCATCACCATCATCAACAATAATATCATCATTATCGTTATCACTACCCCCATCATCATCGTCGTCATCATCATTGATATCATCATCATCATCGTCGTTGTCGTCATTGGCATCATTGTCATCATCATCATCGTTATCATCGCCATCACCATCATCAGCATCGCCATCATCATCGTCATCGTTACCATCATCATCACCGTCATCACTATGACTGTCACCATCTCCTCAGCGCCGACAACATAAAACATCTAGCCGTTCAAGTGCTGACATTGCCAGGCCTTGGTGTCGCTAAGTCGTGGCCAACAGGACATTAACAAAATAAAGAACCCGTTTACAGGTCTTATGATTTCAATATAAACATTATAGACGTGTTCTAAACATACCTTGGATACAGAAAAGAACAAATGCATCCATACGACATGAGCTGAACATTAAAGAAGATTGGCTACTAAATACGATAAAATAAAGAGAATTGAAATATTTTGGTCACTTGAAACGTCAAGACAGTTTGGAGAGAACAATAATGGAGAGATATTTATCCGGGAAGAGAGGAAGAGGAAGGCCAAAGAGAAGATGGATGCAGGATGTGGCGGATGATCTCCAGATGGGTGTATCGGACGCGGAACATCTTGCTTATCATTCGGGGCCACATCGATTGACGGACGTCAGTCGCGGCGATCGGGCAAATCTTGAGCTACAACCTACAACGGGTGACGTTGTAATATTCTGTTGTGATAATTTGGTCGTGTCCAGCGTGTGCCGCGTGGTCTACTGGTCAGACCTAGATACACAAACCAAGATACACACCCGCTTCACATACCATGATCCGGGGTTTGTTTCCGGGTCCGGTCAAGGATATGCACTACTGACGAGCTCAAATGAGAGCGAGTGAAACTCGAGTCTAGTGCTTCCACATTGACGTGTATGGGCCTTAGGTTCATACCAGAATACGATCAGCGTTGCCAGTAGTGGGTTGTGCTCAATATTTAAATCTTGCTTATAACCGAGAAGTTTTCCGGAAGGTTGTTATGGGAGCGAGGTTCTGCAAAGAACATGCTGCTGAATGAATGAATGAATGAATGAATGAATGATGTCTTGTGTGTCTTGTGCAAGCCCTTTATACTTAGACCAATCGGCACTCGATAGAAGAAGTACCCGATATCACGCCGGCGACTTTCACTTCCCAAGTCATTTCCTGGTACTCATGTCGGCTGGGTGGACCTGGGAGTCCAGATTAATGTAAACTTTTGATTAGATGGGGTTGAACCTTTGACCATGACCGGCAGGCTAGCGTCCAGCCACTGTCCTGTCCTTGTATTGAATCCTCATAAGTCAGCTTGCAGTGTCCAGCTCTAGCAGTCAAGATAATCCAGGAGTGACCAAGAGGCCTGGTGTCTGTTGCTAACGTGAAGCCATCCTGTTTCGGACCAGATAAAGATGACAGTTATCCCATAGTGGCATGATTTGCTTCTGGTGTCAGGGAGGCGATGGTGTCAGGGAAATAGCTGAAAGGACGGAGGGAGGGAGGAAGGGAAGGAGGGAGGGAGGAATGGGGCTA
>OY992876.1:292366195-292461195 GCA_963921405.1 Cepaea hortensis
CCTGCACTGGCTGCTGGTTGATGCGCTTGGAGGGGGGAAGCAGACCACTGCAGTACAGTCCTCGTCAAGATGATGCTGTTGTACTCGGCGGAGAGACAAACCTATAACTTCACTCCCATAGACGAAAGTTCTCCGACGGAGAGACAAGTCTATAACCTCACTCCCATAGACGAAAGTTCCCTGATGGAGAGACAAGTCTATAACCTCACTCCCATAGACGAAAGTTCCCTGATGGAGAGACAAGTCTATAATCTCACTCCCATAGACGAAAGTTCCCCGACGGAGAGACAAGTCTATAACCTCACTCCCATAGACGAAAGTTCCCTGATGGAGAGACAAGTCTATAATCTCACTCCCATAGACGAAAGTTCCCCGACGGAGAGACAAGTCTATAACCTCACTCCCATAGACGAAAGTTCCCCGATGGAGAGACAAGTCTATAACCTCACTCCCATAGACGAAAGTTCCCTGATGGAGAGACAAGTCTATAATCTCACTCCCATAGGCGAAAGTTCCCCGATAGAGAGACAAGTCTATAACCTCGCTCCCATAGACGAAAGTTCCCTGATGGAGAGACAAGTCTATAACCTCACTCCCATAGACGAAAGTTCACCGATGGAGAGACAAGTCTATAACCTCACTCCCATAGACAAAAGTTCCCCGACGGAGAGACAAATCTATAATCTCACTCCCGTAAGCGAAAGTTCCCCGATGGAGAGACAAGTCTATAATCTCACTCCCATAGACGAAAATTCCCCGATGGAGAGACAAGTCTATAACCTCACTCCCATAGACGAAAGTTCCCCGATGGAGAGACAAGTCTATAATCTCACTCCCATAGGCGAAAGTTCCCCGATAGAGAGACAAGTCTATAATCTCACTCCCATAGACGAAAATTCCCCGATGGAGAGACAAGTCTATAACCTCACTCCCATAGACGAAAGTTCCCCGATGGAGAGACAAGTCTATAATCTCACTCCCGTAGACGAAAGCTCTTTTCAGGGCTCTGAACTCCAGTGTGTAGGTCAGCATGGCCGAATCGGCAAGAGCGCGTGTTATTAAACATCCGTGTGTGCTGATGACGAGATAAGGGACTCAACTCCAACATGGGACAGATGGACTAAAATGTTGACCTATCGTCCTAGACTTGGGGACGTAAATTACAAGTACCTCTGAAGTCGGAGTGGGTTCGCCTGATGGTACTGTTAATAGGGAAAGGTAATCCATACGCAACATTCAGTCTAGGACTACTAGAAGTAGTGTGTATGAGCTACACAAACAAAGAACCACGCCAGTGCTTCGGACTTCAGACGTAAACCTCAGGCATTCAGAGGACTCACACCCGTCCAATCAGTCAATCAATCAATCTACCAACCAACCAACATACCAACCAACCAATCACCCAACCAACCAATCTACCACATAACCAATCAACCAACCAATCAACCAATCTACCACCTAACCAATCAACCAATATACCACCCAACCAATCACCCAACCAACCAATCTACCACCTAACCAATCAACCAATATACCAACCAACCAATCACCAAACAAACCAATCTACCACCTAACCAATCAAACAATATACCACCCAACCAATCACCCAACCAACCACTCTACCACCTAACCAATCAACCAATATACCAACCAACCAATCACCCAACACACCAATCTTCCACCTAACCAATCTACCTACCAACCAATATACCAACCAACCACTCTACCAACCAACCAATATACCAACCAACCAATATACCAACCAACCAATATACCAACCAACCAATACACCAACCAACCAATCTACCAACCAACCAATATACCAACCAACCAATATACCAACCAACCACTCTACCAACCAACCAATATACCAACCAACCAATATACCAACCAACCAATCTACCTACCAACCAATACACCAACCAACCAATCTACCTACCAACCAATACACCAACCAACCAATCTACCTACCAACCAATACACCAACCAACCAATCTACCTACCAACCAATACACCAACCAACCAATACACCAACCAACCAATCTACCTACCAACCAATACACCAACCAACCAATACACCAACCAACCAATACACCAACCAACCAATACACCAACCAACCAATCTACCTACCAACCAATACACCAACCAACCAATACACCAACCAACCAATACACCAACCAACCAATCTACCTACAAACCAATACACCAACCAACCAATACACCAACCAATCAATACACCAACCAACCAATCTACCTACCAACCAATATACCAACCAACCAACCAATATACCAACCAACCAACCAATATACCAACCAACCACTCTACCTACCAACCAATACACCAACCAACCAATCTACCTACCAACCAATACACCAACCAACCAATATACCAACCAACCACTCTACCTACCAACCAATACACCAGCCAACCAATCTACTACCAACCAATACACCAACCAACCAATTCACCAACCAACCAATCTACCTACCAACCAATACACCAACCAACCAATACACCAACCAACCAATATACCAACCAACCAATATACCAACCAACCAATATACCAACCAACCACTCTACCAACCAACCAATATACCAACCAACCAATATACCAACCAACCAATATACCAACCAACCAATATACCAACCAACCAATCTACCTACCAACCAATACACCAACCAACCAATCTACCTACCAACCAATACACCAACCAACCAATCTACCTACCAACCAATACACCAACCAACCAATCTACCAACCAACCAATACACCAACCAACCAATATACCAACCAACCAATATACCAACCAACCAATCTACCTACCAACCAATACACCAACCAACCAATATACCAACCAACCAATACACCAACCAACCAGTCTACCTACCAACCAATACACCAACCAACCAATATACCAACCAACCAATATACCAACCAACCAATCCACCTACCAACCAATCTACCTACCAACCAATACACCAACCAACCAATTCACCAACCAACCAATACACCAACCAACCAATCTACCTACCAACCAATACACCAACCAACCAATATACAACCAACCAATCTACCTACCAACCAATACACCAACCAACCAATACACCAACCAACCAATACACCAACCAACCAATACACCAACCAACCAATCTACCTACCAACCAATACACCAACCAACCAATCTACCTACCAACCAATATACCAACCAACCAACCAATATACCAACCAACCAATATACCAACCAACCACTCTACCAACCAACCAATACACCAACCAACCAATATACCAACCAACCAATATACCAACCAACCAATATACCAACCAACCACTCTACCAACCAACCAATATACCAACCAACCAATATACCAACCAACCAATACACCAACCAACCAATCTACCTACCAACCAATACACCAACCAACCAATCTACCTACCAACCAATACACCAACTAACCAATCTACCTACCAACCAATACACCAACCAACCAATCTACCTACCAACCAATACACCAACCAACCAATCTACCTACCAACCAATATACCAACCAACCAACCAATATACCAACCAACCAATATACCAACGAACCACTCTACCAACCAACCAATACACCAACCAACCAATATACCAACCAACCAATATACCAACCAACCAATATACCAACCAACCACTCTACCAACCAACCAATATACCAACCAACCAATATACCAACCAACCAATACACCAACCAACCAATCTACCTACCAACCAATATACCAACCAACCAATCTACCTACCAACCAATACACCAACTAACCAATCTACCTACCAACCAATACACCAACCAACCAATCTACCTACCAACCAATACACCAACCAACCAATCTACCTACCAACCAATATACCAACCAACCAATCTACCTACCAACCAATACACCAACCAACCAATATACCAACCAACCAATATACCAACCAACCACTCTACCAACCAACCAATATACCAACCAACCAATATACCAACCAACCAATATACCAACCAACCAATACACCAACCAACCAATCTACCAACCAACCAATATACCAACCAACCAATATACCAACCAACCAACCAATATACCAACCAACCAATATACCAACCAACCAATATACCAACCAACCAATATACCAACCAACCAACCAATATACCAACCAAACAATATACCAACCAACCAATATACCAACCAACCAATATTTCAACCAAACAATCTACCAACTAACCAAGTAACCAACCAACCAATATACCAACCAACCAATCTACCTACCAACCAATATACCAACCAACCAACCAATATACCAACCAACCAATATATCAACCAACCAACCAACCAAAAAAAGCAATCCACCACCTAACCAATCAACCAACCAACGAATCTACCACCTAACCAATCAATCAACCAACCAATCTACCACCTAACCAATCAATCAACCAATCAATTTACCACCTAACCAATCAACCAACCAACCAATATACCAACCAACCAATCAACCAACCAACCATTATACCAACCAACCAATATACCAACCAAACAACCAATACACCAACAAACCAATCAACCAACCAACCAATCTACCAACCAACCAATCTACCACCCAACCAATCACCCAACCAACCAACCTTTGACTGCTGGTGTAGGAATCGGTACGGTTTTATATCTAATGACTGGATTGATGACTGAATTACTACAGCAGTAGGCCGAACATTCTGTGCTGCAACTCCAGTCATTAGATATAGAACCGTACCGATTCCTACACCAGCAGTCAAAGAGCCTGTTCCTCTGTACGCCACAAACAATTGTTTTTACCAATTCACATGTAGATGCCAGGCCTTCTACATTGGTAGAACAGAGAGACAGCTTAACAAACGAGTGTCAGAACACATACCTCAATGGCTCAACAAGATACAACACACAGGAGTTGCTAGCCTCGTGGGGCCGACACACCGGAAGCTCCCGGCGTCTTCAATTGGTAGGCACATTATCGAAAGCGGCCATGTGGTAACAGAGACACTGCCTTTCGCGTGTTGTTTAACACACAAAATACTCGCTTGTTAAAGTTTGCAGAAGCAATTATGATCAATCAACGCAAGCAAGAATTGTGCAAACAGAAAGACATGTTAGTCAGCTTAAAATTACCGTGGTAGATAAGTGACATTACTGTGCGAATATGTGTATATTTCAACTTGAAGGATTTATCTAGTTAATTCACGTAAGTTGTGTGATTTCTGCAGTATGTACCTGACGAGATGCAGCGAAATATGCCAGGCAATAAATCGTGCAATCTATTGTTTGTGTCTTCGTTATTCAAATTCACTACGGGAAAACATTGTTTTCAACTCTGTTTATCTGCCCCTTTCAAATTCTTTAGCACTTTGTGGCTGTTGAGTCATCATCATCGTCATATTTCATGGCGATACAGTTTGGCGACTATGGCATGTGGTCAGGTCATCCAAGTATTTTTCTCTCTACTTTCCCTTTGCTCCGCCCCCCCTCCCCCCCCCCCCAAATCAATCTTGTCAGTTGTCGCTAAGTTTTCCAGTTTATTCCTTCTCGTAACGTGTCTTCCCCCCCCCCCACTCCCCACCCCACACACACCTCAAACAAAAAGAAACCACTGTCTACGTCTAATTTCTCTAATCAGTTTACGGATTTCATTTGTTTCTTGTAGGACTTGCTCATTGGTTTTTCTGTCTGTCCATGGTATTCTTTGCATTTTCCTCAGACGCAACATTCCGTCTGTCATTAGAGGTTTCACAGTTTGTCTACTTATTGTCCATGTTTAACCTCCATACAACAATATGGGTTCCATATAATATCACCTCAATATTCGTTTGTTGAGATTGCATCTGAAACCCTTTTTTTTATTGGACAATATTTTTTGTATCTTGCAAAAGGCTATATTTGCCCATGCGATTCTTGTTCTAATGTCAACAAGGTGTCTTACATGAGATGTTATGACTGCTCCGGGGGGGGGGGTACAAGAGGAGAAGACAAAATTTGAACCTGTTGTGACAACTGGAAAACTTTATGGCCAGAGAAATAGAGGAAGACGGAGAGAAAAGAACGGTCTTCTGTCATGGCACCCAATTGTACAATATACCCAATTGTACAACATACACTATTGTACAATATACCGATTTGTACTATATACCTAACTGTTCCATATACCTAATTGTACAATATACCCAACTGCTCCATATTCCTAATTGTACAATATACCCAATTGTACCATATACCTAATTGTACTATATACCTAACTGCCCCATATACCTAATTGTACAATATACCTAACTGTACCATATACCCTAAAATTTCGAGCCAAAATAGGCCTTATCAGCCATCTTAGAACTTACGGCTCCATACTTTCAACCCACTGGATGAAATGAATGGTCATCATCATTCTTGATGGACAAACAACACCATATACCCAATTGTACCATATACCCAATTGTATTATACACCCAGTTGTAATATAAACCCAATTGTACTATATATCAATATGTACTATATACCCAAATGTATGTACTATATACCCAATTGTACCATATACCCAACTGTACCATATACCCAATTGTATTATATACTCAGTTGTAATATAAACCCAATTGTACTATATACCAATATGTACTGTATACCCAACTGTATGTACTATATACCCAATTATACCATATACCCAATTGTACCATACACCCAACTGTACTATATACCCAATTGTACCATATACCCAATTGTAATATACCCAATTGTACATTATACCCAATTGTGCTATATACCCAGTTATAGCATATACCCAATTGTACTATATACCCAATTGTACCATACACCCAGCTATGCTATATACCCTGTTGTACTATATATCCAGTTGTACTGTATACCCAACTGCATGTACTATATTAAGTGCCGGTCAAAATGGACTATATACTCAATTGTAGCATATACCCAACTGTACTATTTATCCAATTCACCTCAAAACGTATAAAATAGCCCTGTACTTTACAGGTGGAGTTCTGTATGCGAGACGGGCTCCGTGGCGATGGGTTTGCGGACGCGATTCATGCTGCATACCCAGTGGCGACCGATTTGGCAGCAGACAGTGTCGCGCTGGGTTTAGCCTGTTGGTATGGGAGCCGGTCACTCAGAAATCAATGGCAAACTAATGAATCTAAAATCTTGCCAAGACATTAACAACGGCAGTAAAATGCTGGTGTTGAATGCAACGTTCTGTAAGGGATATGCAACTTTAAAAAAAAAAAAAAGAAACTATGCGAGCAGGGAAGAAGTAAAACACGATTCCAACACTTCTTTGTACTTGTTAGCCAGCGGTAGGATTCCATGTCTGTGGTATAGGCTGTTATAGTTTGGTTACCAAATGTCCGTAACACAGTCACGCCCCTTAGGTACCACTTACACAACAATCGCTTGACCGTAGGGCTCTCACGCAGTCAAACACTTTAATCTGCATCTCTCTTTTGGCTTTCTGATATTTTCGGTAAAGTGATGAATCCGAATGGAAGGAATCAACATTGGGGGACGATACATCAATATCCTTAGATATGCAGATGATACAATATGGTGTGAGTACACATCTAACAAACCTATGTAGAAGCTTATATAACAACAGTGAATGCATAGTGAGAGCAACGGGAGGACACTCAGAACCCTTCACCATAAGATATGTGTCCTGTCCCCTCTCATGTTCATAACATATATAGACAACATATGTAAAGAAACCAGCCAAACAGAGACCGCAAGAATACTTCAAGACGAGAACACAGAAGAAGAACCATCTGCATATCTAACCATTAGTGAACTCCTGTTTGCGGACGACCAAGCACTAATAGCAAAATCAGAAGCTGAATTACGAGACCACATGAATAGTCTAAACGAAATGTGTAGGGAACAAAAACAGAGGTAATGACTATAACTAAAGAAGAAAAAACAACAACAATTCACCTAAACGAACACCCCTTGAAACAAGTAAAGAGTTTCAAGTACCTAGGAAGTATATCATCAAACAGAGACAGACAATATAGACCTTCACCTGATCAATTACTACTGTCCAAATGACCGCCCACAGGCACTGGACACACTTCCATTAAAAGGAAAAATGATTGTGTGTGGCGATTTTAACAGCCACTCGCAGAGCTGGGGCTATGGAACTAAAAAAGACTGTTAGATTCATACAAGAGACAACATTGCAGTTATAGACATATTTCAAGCGAACGAAAGATGAAGAAGAAGAATATCATCAAATGGCAGATCAGAAGACGAGATCGAAAATAAATGCAATAAGGCAAACCAACTCATTGGACAAATGGTACAATACTAAAGAACAAACATGTATCAATAACTACTAAGAAAGCACTTTACAATACAGTATTCCGATAAGTGTGGGGGAGTCATGATTCGCAATCTCACTCGATCACCAGAGTCGTGGATCAGCTCAGTATTCTCGTCTCGACCATGCCACGTGTCAAAGCCATCCAGGTATTTACTTCTCTGCCTTCCCCTTGTTCTCTTCCCCTCGATTTTGCCAGTTGTCACCAAGTTCTTCAATTTATTTCTTCTCATAACGTGACCAAACTATTATTAATTGCATATGGTATTTAACTCTGCAGTAAGCACCAGACGCGATGCGCAGAAATTTGCCAGGCAAGAAACCATGCAATATTTTGTTTATGAAGTCTTTATTCAAACGAATCAGTTTAAAGACGAAGTCAAAAGCTTTAAATTCCTCCTCCTCCTCCTCCTCCTCCTCCTCCTCATCATCATCATCATCATCATCATCATCATCATCATTATCAGGTGACGGCTTCTGACCTGTCTTCGAATTTACACCTCCGAAATGCTGTGGGTATGTCCATGTGCGTGCGTGCGTGCGTGCGTGCGTGCGTGCGTGCGTGCGTGCGTGCGTGCGTGCGTGCGTGCGTGTGTGTGTGTGTGTGTGTGTGTGTGTGTGTGTGTGTGTGTGTGGAGAAACAAATAGTAAAGAACAAATGTCTCATTTTTCGTTGTAGTCACCACTGCGTTCATTGAAGTCCTCCAGCGCTGATAAAGTGCTTGGATTCCTGTAGAAAACAATTCTCTGGGGTCACTATTACTCAGTGTCCCTGACCCGGTTGTGAACAGTCTGTGACAGAAGTCACAGCGTATTGAAACTTCCTACTCCACTCATACACCTGCTGGACTGATAGGCATGCAACATCATACTAGACCTTCATTCGCCGATATAGGTTTCACCCCTTCACTGATTAAAAATAACACTCTTCGGTGCATGTCATAAGTTGGTGATCATGTTTTAAACTGTCCTTCTGTTCGTCTACACCGTGATGCCATGTGTTTAACACTCTTGACATCCTTAACAACAATATTCTAGTCTTTCCTCTTGGGTCTAAGGCGGCGCATAGGGCAGAAGTCGTGGCTCTCTATGTTTGTGCGCAGCGCTAACATTTAGAGCCAGAAATATGATTCTGTAACAACGGCGAGTTTTATGATGGCGGATTGTCAAGCCGCCGATCAACCGACTTAAGTCAAGCTAGAAGAAAACACGTCCAGCCATCCTGACCCAAGCCGGAAACTCAACAAACAAGCAGGCGAAAGCCCGTGGTCACCGCACCACGTCACCCCACACGGGTCTCACACCCGCGTATAAACAAACATTGAAATCTGCTGTACAATCTCCAGAACAAAAAATATTTTGATGGGTGGACATGATGATAAGGTTATATGCTAAATCTCAAAATTTTCCCTCAGTTGGTTACTGAGATATGGATTTTTATATGGAGGCAAACAAATGTGAATGCATTATAATTGTTTTCAGTTCATATTGTTATATACTGCTGCAGCCGCTGCTTTTTCTTTTGTTTCATCTCATTCTCGTTGCGTTCTTTAACGAAGCCTGAGGTCACGTTAAGCGGTCCAGGCGTAAGTATTGATAAGATAGTTTTTTGACAGGTTACAAGACCATGACGTGGTTATGGTAATTTCTATCACACTTTTAAGGTTTTCATGTGAAGCCCCGTCGTATTTATATATTTAAACAGGAAATGTTCTACTTTCTTCCTGGGTCGCTCAATATCTAAACTATAAATGTTTTACTACAACCCAGTCACTTGACAAGTGACACAAACACGGATTGAATCAAATATGTTGCGTCTGTGTATTTATGATTTGACTATACTTAATTATAATAAATATCTTAAACCTATAGTGTTATTTGTCTTGTTCCAGACGTTTTGGTGTTACATTTCCTCTGGAGTAAACTAGGCAAGTCGAGAGAGAGAGAGGGGGGGGGGAGAGAGAGAGAGAGAGAGAGAGGGGAGGGAGGGAGAGAGAGATAGAGAATCATATAAGAGTCTCTACAATACAGCACAGGCTTTGTGCTATGGAGAGGTATTACTCCATGCCTGGTTCCACCATTTGGTGTAGTTATTATGCCTTTACTTGAAGCACGGTGTATACAAACTATCATCTGTAAACACGGCCGGGTGCCAATTGTAGCATAGTGCTATTTCAACACCCTTAAGGGTTTTCCTAACCATTGATGTTCGTGAACAAATATGCCACGCATGTTGGCGTGTATACAACAGTATATTGTGATAGAGTGGTTCTTCACGTTCATATATGTGTTGTTGTTCATTTATTTTTATTTCTTTCAAAGTAAGAACTAAGAAGATCGTAAACTGAATAGAGACATTAGACGTAGATGGTCAAACGTTTTTTGGGCATGTTATGAAAAGAAATGACTTGGAGAACTTGGTGACAACTGGCAAGATCGAAGGGAAGAGACCAAGGGGAAGACCTAGAAGTAAATACCTGGATGGCTTGGTCGAGACAGGAACACGGATCTGATTCACGACTCTGGTGATCGAGTGAGATGGCAGAACATGACCGCTCACGCTTATCGGTATGGTACATGATGGATGGATGGAAGAAGGCTTCCAACATTTTACAATATTTGCCAGTCATTACTTCTCCTGAAACTACAGAAAGATTTAAGGGTGGCAGCCGGTGCCTGTTAGTTTTCTCAATTTTTTTCCCTCCTCGTGTCCGCACATAGAGGCAAACCACTCAAACCGGCAAACCGGAGAGCCGGAGACAAGAGCTTTGAAATGATCACTAAACATGAACAGTTGGCCGCTGCCGGGAGATGCCGGCAGGAATTTTCAAAGACCTCAAAGAAGCGGGACGCGGTAAACAAACTCAAGCGGAAACACATCAGACGGTGTGGACATAATTTTACACTGGGTGTTGTCACAAGAGGCAAGTCTATTAAACACAAGCAAATTGAGATGATCGCCAGTTCGCAAGTTTGGGTGGAAAACGGTCCCCATTCCTGGCCAGCCCGTCTGTGCTCTTTTTGATATTCAGTAATTGTTAATGCTGCCTTGAGTTGATCTCTCTTCTGTTTCTGTAAGAGCCGCGTGGAAACTAAAGTTGGCTTGAGCTGTTGATTGTTAACTGACTACATTAATCACATGTAAACTTCAGTTAACTGGACTGTTCCATGTTAACTGCCTACATTATATCGCCTAGAAATTAAAGTTAGCTTGCCATGTTCGTTAATAAGTTACTACATTAATCATGTGTAAACTTTAGTTAACTTGGACAGTTCGATATTAATTGATTCCATTATATCGTCTAGAAACTAAAGTTAGCTTGGAATGTTCGCTGTTAAATGACTTACATCGCCTGGTGACTAAATTTAGCCTGCACTATTCGCTATTAAATGTGTACATTACATCTCCTGTAAACTAAAGTTAGCTTGGACTATTCGCTGTTAAATGACTACATTATATCGCCTGGTGTATAAAGTTAGCTTGGAATGTTCGCTGTTAAATGACTACATTATAATTAACTAGGACAGATCGCTGATAAACGACTAGTGGTATCGTTATTAGTAAACTTATGTTAATTTTTACTGTTCGCTAATAAATGACTAGCTGGCATGGCTAAGAAACTCAAGTTAACTTGTAATGTACGCTGTTAAGTTACTACACTAATTCGCTGTAAACTATAGTTTTTGTTATGTGTTCGCTAGCAGTGACCTCAAGCGTTCTCTGTACACGTGCTACTACTTGCCGCCACTGGAAAGTGGACCGGACTGATTTTTGCAAGTGGATTAGCTTTACCTGTTACCAGTGTCTCTCGCCATCAGGCGAACTCACTCCGACTTCTGTGGTTCTTATAATTTACACCTCCTAATCAAGGACAAAAAGTCAACAGTATTGTCCAGCTGACCGATGTAGGGGTTGAACCCGCTATCTCGGCATCAGCACACCGGAAGTTTAAGAGCCACCGGTCTTAGAGTTAACTTGGACTCCTGGCTATTAAATGTCTACATTATATCGCCTGAAAACTAAAGTTAGCTTCAATTGTTCGGTATTAAATGTCTACATTAGATCTATTTGATACTAAAATTAACCTAGACTGTTGGCAGATTAGTAACCACATTATCAGGGCCGTGCCTTGCTTTGATACAGTGAGGCGGCCGCATTCAGCGGAATCGTGAAGGGGCTTCATAAGGGGCGGCAGTTTTTAAAGAAAATAACACATACGGGCCGCCCTCCGTGGCGAAGGCTTGCGGACGCGATTCATAAGCTCGCTTACCCGCGTTCGAATCACAGCTGCGACCGATTTGGCAGTAGACAGCGTTGCGCTAGGTTTTAACGAGTTGGTGTGGGAGCCTGTCGTTCAGAAAGCAATGGCAGACTACTGAACGTAAACTTGCCAAGACAGCAGCAACAGCAGTAACATGCTGGTGATGACAGCGATGTCCTGTAAAAAGGATCAGTTCAGTTCAGTCGCGGTTCCAACATCACAGCAACGGGTCATCCTCATTATGCCAGTGAATATCACATAAAATGTTCCCCACTGGCCCATGTGAAAAGTAGAAAAGACAGAAGTCTCGACAAACAGCCCGCTCAGGCACACTGTGCATAATGCCACCGCCAGAATGTCACCACAAAAGTCCTCCACGAAACATTCATCCTTGATGGACGTGGCAGTCACTTTCCAAACCAGATGTTCACCTACAAAGTCTCGATGTTTCTAGATGTTGGTGTTCCGTTTCTAGATGTTTTCTAGCCAGCTGCGCTATTTCCGAGCATGCAATTCACGCCACAACACCTCGGACAGATATAAAAAACATTTCAAACATTTCACTATACATAATACCGTCTCCAGAATGCCAAAACAGCAGTCCTCCACGAAACACAGTTCATCGTTGAAGGAAGCGGCAGTCAACCAGAAGACCAGCAGCCACAAATTTCTGCATAAGGCACAAAAACCGGTCAATTCTGGGACATAGCCAGCCGCCATTGCTCTGAACATGCACTTCACGCTCCACAAACTCGGGCAGGTTTAAAAGTATTTCACACGAAATTCACAGCGTCGCGCCACGCACTCACTCAGTAGCAGGGCGACGGTACCATAAACTACCAGTCCAACATGAGGAAAATGCGAATGCAAACGGTGGCCACGAGCATAAACACTCCAGAGGCCTTAACCGTTTCACTGCCTATCCTCCATGTTCGTAACCAGAAGCTCTGTAAAAGAGATATGTTTAAAAAGAAAAAAAAAAATACACGTAAGGGGTGGCATTTCGAAGACTTGCATCATACTGAGAAAATCCACCTCACGGTACTGTACATTATATATCCTTGAGACTAAAGTTAGCTTAGAATGTTCGATGTTAAATGACAACATTACATCACTGTGAAACTAAAGTTAATCTGGGCTGTTCGCTATTAAATACCTACACATGTGTTCCTCCCCAACACACTGAAATGTGACAGTTTGCGAAGATACGATGCTTTAACAGATTCTGTGCCAAATAAACAGTAGGTTTGGACTAAAAAAAATTGGTGGCTTAAAATGGAAAGTCGGAGTGTGTCGCAGTTATGACTTGATCGTTGTTAACATGGTAGCAGACGTAGTATTGTAACGCAATGACGACATTTCGGTGATATATAAGCCCATGACAGATACGGGAAGTCGCTTAAGACGATTAATCATCCCATGGCACTTAATCAGTTAAATAAATAATATCCGTGTCGACGTGGTTACAACGCCTGCCTCGCGCTCCGAATGTTGTGGGTTCGATTCAGAGCTGCGTCATTCAATTCACGAGTGCAATTTTCTCGGAGACTCCTGGAGGTCGTCGCTGGAGCTACGGAGTTCGTGCTTTGTGCGACGCTTTCGGAAAGCTGCTCTGCAGAAAGAGACGGAGTCATATGGGATAACACCAGGTGCAATGAAGTCGATCTTCTAGCCTTTTAATCTTATTGGGTTTTTTTAATATTTTTGTTGTTTACACAAAGCGCTCTTCTAAATCCGTGTCTGCCCATATAACCAGGAAAACCGCACAGATAGAACAGTGGATAGTTGACAGCTAAATAGGAAAGCAGGCACACTCACACAAGGCATGAGTGTCTCGATGGATTGGAAGTCGCACTTCTGCCACTTGTGATTATCTTGTTGTCAAGCTGACCCTCCACTGTTCCTTTATTGTTGATTTATTCATCGTATTTGAGGAGCATAACATCCGATGGAAGGTGCACAACAGAGATTAACAGTTTATGTGCCAAACAAACGGTAGGTTTGGAACAAACAAAAATGGATGTCGGCAAATACAAAGTAGGGCTGTGTCACAGTTATGACTTTAAAGTTCTTAGTATGGTAGCAGACAAGTTGTATTATATATCAAATTACAGGGAGTTGCATAGGGAAAACTAATGTATTGATATTTTAATTATAATTTGGTTTATAAACCTACGGCAGTTACGGGGAATTCGAATAAGACTATTTATCATCCCTTGGCACTTAATCATTTAAGAACAGAATATGGCAAGCAAAAGCGGCATTTCAGAAAATGAAAGGTATCTTATGCAATAAGTCACAGTTATTGAAGAAAGAGAGTGCTGAAATGCTATATAGAACCTCTTGTGCTGTTTGGCAGTGAATCTCAGAATGTAAATGAACAAATTAGGAAGAGCTTGGAAGCAACAGAAATGTGGTTTCTTAAATGAATGTTGCGAATTCCTTGGACTGCCAAAGTAACTAATAAAGACTGCTTGAAAGAAACTAATGAAACTAGAACATTACATACAACAATAAGAAAGAGAAAACAGCTTTCTTTGGTCGTGTGATGATAAGAGAAGTACTGGAGAATGAGACGGTTGGATAATTCAGTGGGAAAAGAGACAGAAACGGACAAGAAAAATTATGCTGGATGGATTAAGACGGTGGTATGAAGGTATATCACCAGCAAAGTTGATCAAGAACACAAAAGAGCGAGATCTGTAGAGAGACAAGAACGATTACGCCAGTTGGCAGGGCACTTGATGATGATGATGATGATGATGATGATGATGATGATGATGATGGTGATGATGATGATGATTATGGTGACGATGATGAAGCAACTCAACCCACATCGAACAATGACTACATCCAGATATCTGAACTATTGCACAACGGGCTGGCAGTATATCGAGCCGATTATTTAAGCATTTGTGTCGGATGGTCGGGTTTTGTGACGGGAAACTAGTGTTCTAAAAAATCATTAAGAAATGTAGTAGAAAATATTAGCTAGGAGCATTAAGATCCCTTGGTAATCGGTGGAATGGATATGTTGACAAGACATTACTATTGTCAACAACATAAATGGGATTTGAGAAGCTACTTAAGTCTGTGCAAGAAAAACGTGAAAAACTAAATTTATATCTCGACTCGATAAAAACAAAAATAACGACATTCAAAACAATGTTTTCCGGTGGTGAGTTTGTACAACGAAGACACAAACCATAAATTGCACGATTTATTGCCTGGAATATTTCACTGCACCTCGCCAGGTGCATACTGCAGAAATCGCATAACATAAACTACCTACATTGGCAGAACAGAGAGGTAGGTAAATAACAGGGTGGTAGAACACATATTAAATTAGACTGACATAATAATATAAACAAAGACACCGGTAACCTGGCAAAGCCTACACGCCGCAAATCGTGCAGACAATTCAAATTATTGTCAAAATATGTTGTCTGATGACAGTAGAAGGGAATATGATGATAGAAACAATCATTGATCCACAAAATGTATTGGAAACTGCATTCTATCAATTGAAGAACGTTTTGTGCAATAAGTCATTGTCCTTGAAAGTTAGAAAGACATACAATGACTACATCCAGATATCTGAACTATTGCACAACGTGTTCTTGAGCAGTCATTCAGGGAGGCAGAGGAGATCTCGTGACGGCGTTCGCTGTTCCAGTCCGCCTTGCAAGGTGGCATGAAAGGCCAACTAAAGTAAAGTTGTAAGTTGGCTTAGTTCACAAACTAGCTGTGGTATTCTGTCACAAAGACTTCTTGGAAACGATCGTACATGGTCGATCATGAAGAATTAATTATTATATTTAGCTCACAGTTGGTACACATTTAAATTTGAAACGGCATCTACACTATGTTGTGATAGTGACCAACTGCACGAGAAATACATTATTATTGAATAAACAATTGACCTGTCGAGGACGTCCAGTTGTTCTTTTGTGCAAGTGACTACTCGTTGTGGTTTTGTGAGATTGCCATTTCATCAGAACGGGCTGTAGTTGGTGAATGGCAGTAAGCGGGCAAAGTGAAGACGTGAACGGGTTGTGGGAGACATAACAACCTGATACTATCAGGGACATAACAGAGGATGATAGTCAGCGTGGCAGAATAGCATGTTCACAGCTGAATAAAATAACTGAATAAATACAAGGGAAATGGGGAGGACGACCGTAAGGAATGTCAGTAAACTTGTTTCATGGGTTTAGACAGGCAGGCGTGCGGGCAGACAGACATATAGATAGAAAAAGATGGATGGATGGATGGATTTAAAGGATTGATGAATGCATGGATGGATGAAGTGATGGATGGATTTATGGATTGAAATGATGGATGGATGCAATGATGGATGAATTTGTGGATGCAATGATGGATGGAATGTTACATGGATGGATGGGATGACATGTGGAATTATGTATGTATGAATAAATGGATGGGTTGATGGAACGAATGGTGAATTGATGGAATGGTTGAGGAATTGATGAATGTAATAATGGGTGGATGGATGCATGGAATGATGGATGGAATGGTGAACAGATGGTGTGATGGGTGGAATTATGGATGGAGCGATGGGTGGATGGATGTATGAATGGATGGATTGATGAAGTTTAGATAACACATATTAATAATCAGAAAGGATGCAATTGTTTATTTCTTGTCACTCAATGTCCCAATTCCGGCCTGTATCTTGTGACGTCGGGCGTGTATGAATTATGAATGAGTTCCAATGTACACAGTGCAACGGCCTTTCGTATCAAAACATGGTTAAGAAAACAACCAAACGGCAATCAGTTTGGCAATTAACGAGGGATGTATTAACAGTAAGCATGCGACTGTTAATGAAATGGAACAGAATTAACAGTAGTCTTGTTTTCAGTCTTTCTTCTTTTCTTCTTCTTCTTTTTTTTTTTTCGAGATCCCCCTCTCCAAAATGAATGGAACATCGTGTGTGCGATATCAATAGGAAAATACCCTAGAGCATTGCTTTCCACAGAACGCAGACCACGGGGATGGAGATAATTGAGACAAGTTGTCCCCGCCCCTGTCAAGCGAACATAGGCATTGACAAACTGCAGACGATTTCTTGTTCGACCTTGCCTCGTGCCATGGAAGGTGTCTGAGCCGGCCAGATCGCTGCTCTCGCGACATCCCAGGATGGATTTATCGGAAATTATTCCAAATTTGCCAATCTTTCCGAGAAGATCGTGCATATCACCAGGCCTGGCGTCACATATGCGGTGGTACTGGCTGTCAGTTTTATCGCTGTTAGCTCCGCCCACTTCTGGTATTGCAGACGCCATGCACGTGCTTACAGGAGCGAGATTTGTGCGCCATTTGACCTGTCATTCGCCAGGTTCCGGACGATCGATACCAGATCATGGGAAGTAGATGTGCCTATTTCTCAAACAGCAGCAATGCGGGGGTAGACATGAAACAAATTAATGTCAGGATATCTGAGAGTTCATAAATAATAATCCACAATACAACAAGTGAAATGAGAGTACAATGATAGTTTATGACCATGTTCGCTGCCTATAGCAAAATTGACAAGGATGCGCCATTTCTGCTTCCGGTACAACTGACTGTTTTTAAAAAACAAAAATGCCAGTTTATACTTAGGAATTCTCGTTGAATAAATGAGTGCCTGCTGTTTCTTGCCCAGAAATGGGGAGAGGCGGAGGGCGAGAGGGGGAATGAATCATGCCCTGACAAGTTTTTGTGCGTGTTGCAAATGATAAACACAATCATGATTGGAATCTCCATGTTGTTTTCTGTCCGGGAGATGAATGCATGTATCTCGCTGCATGAGTTGTCCGTGTACGCGTCTGTGCATATTTATCTCATTGTGTTTATTTTTATTTTAATGTGCGCTTGTGTGTGTATGTTTATATCACATCACTTATTACTGTGTGCGTTGTGCGTTTGTTTACATATTTATCTCTCTACATTGCTTGCCTACGTGTCCCAACATGTTTATCTCTCTGCATTGCCTGCCTACGTGTCAGAATATATATCTCTGCATTGTTTGCCTACGTGTCTGAATATATCTCTCTGCATTGCCTGCCTACGTGTCAGAATATATCTCTCTGCATTGCCTGCCTACGTGTCAGAATATATATCTCTGCATTGTTTGCCTACGTGTCTGAATATATCTCTCTGCATTGCCTGCCTACGTGTCAGAATATATCTCTCTGCATTGCCTGCCTACGTGTCAGAATATATCTCTCTGCATTGTTTGCCTACGTGTCAGAATATATCTCTCTGCATTGCCTGCCTACGTGTCAGAATATATCTCTCTGCATTGTTTGCCTACGTGTCAGAATATATCTCTCTGCATTGCTTGCCTACGTGTCCCAAGATATTTATCTCTCTGCATTGCTTGCCTACGTGTCCCAAGATATTTATCTCTCTGCATTGCTTGCCTACGTGTCCTAACATATTTATCTCTCAACATTGCCTGCCTACGTGTCCCAACACATTTATCTCTCTGCATTGCCTGCCTACGTGACCCAACATATTTATCTCTCAATATTGCCTGCCTACGTGTCCCAACATATTTATCTCTCAACATTGCCTGCCTACGTGCCCCAAGATATCTATCTCTCTGCATTGCCTATTTCTCCCAAGTCTGTGGCTTAGGCGTAGTGAATGCGATTGCACAACCCGACGTGCCGGGTTCGAAGTCAGCCGCAGATGATTTGGAAACAGACCGCTTTGCGTTGATTTTCACTATGGTATGACTGTGAGTCGTTCAGAAAGCAATGGCAAACTACCGAGCATAAAATTGCCTGGAAGATCACAGACACAGCTAAACACTGGTGGGTTGGTTGCCACGTCCTGTACAGGACAGCAACTGGTGTGTTTATTGTTGGTTGCCACGTCCTGTACAGGACAGGCAACTGGTGTGTTTATTGTTGGTTGCCACGTCCTGTACAGGACAGGCAACTGGTGTGTTTATTGTTGGTTGCCACGTCCTGTACAGGACAGGTAACTGGTGTGTTTATTGTTGGTTGCCACGTCCTGTACAGGACAGGTAACTGGTGTGTGTATTGTTGGTTGCCACGTCCTATAAAGGACAAGCAACTGGCATGTTTATTGTCTTATCTCGGGATATGCCGTGGCGCAGTCGCTGGCACGCTCATCTGGCGGCCTGATAGCCATGTATTCGAATGCCCTTCGAGGGGAAGGGAGGAGGGGTTTAAACATGGACCTGGGATCTTGGGTCCGCAGAAGGGAAACAGGAGTTCTGCCCCAGAGTCCCAGGGGAGACGGAGTTTCAGTGCAGTGTCGGGGGACAAGTCTCTTCATATTCTAGATTTAGTTGAGTATCACTTTGGCTTCAGCTATACTATATTTAGTGGAGTATGCATATACAGGAGGCATTGAACAGGTCGGTGGATGTTGTGCCAGAGGTCTGGATATATGCAGATGCCGGGCAGAAATCTGTATTTCTAATCATTTACCTCTGTTCAGTAAAATAATATTTGCGCAAACAATGAAATGAGATAAGCCGGGAATTAGGAGTGACTTTTATACAAGCCATATAGTCATTTAAATGGAAATCAAAGAAAACAAAGAATTAACATGGTAACTGTACCCTGAATTCAAGCTATTACTCATACAGTGTCTGCATATATGAAGACCGTAGGTAGAACATTCAATGTCCCATATCCGTGGTACCCACTGTGAACACGCCTTCCGATATTGCAATTTCTTACGAACGACCTTTTGAATTGTCCCAATTGACACATCAAATTCTTTCGCTAGCGAACATATGCTTCTACAACAGTTCATCTGTACTGCTGCATCAATTTTGGCGATGATTTTTTTTTTCTCTTGCAACAATATGCGCATGACCCGGTCGTCGACGATCTGTCGTGAACTGACGTCCTTTCCGAAACATTCGTTCCCAGTCTGTCACTGTTGTCTTCGACACACATTTGTTACCGTACGCTGCCTGCACTCTTAGATGAATGTCCACTGGTCGACATCCTTCAAATGAAAAAAACTGAATCACTGCTCTTTGAGCTTCTTTGGACGGATTTTGGATCAACTCGGCCATTTTCTCAACGGTCACGAACAGAACCTATGCATCATGGGAAGATAAGCACGTGCGCTTTTATTCATTGGTCAGTACTTATCACATGACTATGACATAATCATGTTCAACGTACGCAATTATGCGCGGTACGGCACGAACGGATTTCAAATGAACGCTCCTAATATATATATATATATATATATATATATATATATATATATATATATATATATATATATATATATATATATATATATATATATATATATATATATATATATATATATATATATATATATATATATATATATAAAGAACACACACATCAACGGGTTGCCTGAAAACCAATGATGGCAAAATCATGATAGAAAACGATCAGAATTTACATGCGTGGTCAGATTATGTGAAAGACCTTTATGATGATACAAGAGAAGAACAATATGGTCATCGGAATAATAATGAAGGACCATCAATTTTGAAGATGGAAGTTCAGAATGCTCTTAACCATATGAAAACTGGCAAGACCCCGGGTACAGATAACATAACAATAGAAATGATCAATGCCTTAGAACAGTGGTTCTCAACCAGTGGGGAATTCCCCCCTATGGGGGGAATTTTAGGGTTTCGAAGGCGGGAATTAAGATTATTTCAAGATCGCGTTAATACAAGAATTGATAATTTAATATTGTTTTTTCCCTCCGTACTTTACAGTCCTGTACTTCTCGCCCTTCTGAACTTCGTTTTATGACATAAGTAGACCGGCAAATCACGTTTTATGTAGACATCTAGACTTGTTATTATATGTGTTATTAAATTTAGCGTCCATTTTTACGTATACTGTGTAAAGGGGGGAAAAAGGGGGGGGGGGGGGGATTTATAGAGAGAAAATACGAATGGGGGGAATGACGTTCTGAACATATGGTGAAGGGGGGAATGGGCCAAGAAAGGTTGAGAACCACTGCCTTAGAAGAATATGGAATAGACTAAGTCATCAGACTGCTGAACGCAATATACGATGCTGGAGATATACCTCCTGAATTATGTAATTCTTTATTTATTGCAATCCCGAAGAAATCAGGGGCCTTGGAATGCGATCAACATCGAACAATTAGTATAATGAGCCACATCACGAAGATTCTGCTGAGAATTATCATGCAAAGAGTCAGGAAGAAAATACAACCCGAAATAGGGGAAGAATAATGTGGGTTTGTAGAAGGTAAAAATTGTTTGCATATCGTTTACAGGACATTGCTGTCAACATCAGCATCTTTCAGCTGATTATAGATTTCTTGGCAAGATTACGCTCAGTTTGCCATTGCTTTCTGAGCGGCCGGCTCACATTGCCCCGTAAGTTACCGGCGCGATTCGAACCACTGCTGATTCTCTGTCACATTAAATGCTGTGTATATGCTGAGAACGGTAATTGAACGTTACATAGAAGTAAACAAAGATCTATATCTCTGCTTTATTGACTACACAAGGGCTTTCGATAAAGTGAGACATGCCGACATGATAAGGATGCTTGAAGATCTACAAATTGATGGAAAAGAGCTTAGACATGTAAATAACATATATTGGAAACAACAAGCTGCCATCAGAATTGATAACAATGTAGGTCATTATCAGCCCATTAAAAAAGGTGTGAGACAGGGAAGTGCAATTCTTCTTCTTCTTCTTTCGTTCGCTTGAAATATGTCTATAACTGCAGTGCTGTCCCTTGTATGAATTGAACTGTCTTTTTCAGTTCACACAGCGGTCCATAGAGTTTATCTTCCACTGTCGTCTCTCTAGGCCAGAAGGTTTGCCTAGATATGTTATATTTTGGGCAGTCTTGGAGTATGTGCTCTGCTGTCTGCGACGCCAATCCACATGTACACATGGCTGTTTCACCAATCTTGAATTTTGTATACATGTGGTTGCGTAATCTATTGTGCCCTGTTCTGAGGCGCAGAATAATGACTTGTTCTGGTCTATCCATAACGTGGTAGTCATCTTGAGCAGGTTTTGGTGGCTTTCTGACTGATTTGATCATTCTTTTCTTTTGGTGGTATGTTACAGGCACATCAGGCTGTTCTTCTTTGGCTCCTTCCTTAGCCAATTGATCAGCTCTGTCGTTCCCGGGTACTCCACAGTGGGATGGTATCCACTGTATGGTGACCTTATGCTGACTGCTAAGTTCAGAAAGTAGTGTCCTTAGTACTGGCAATTTCCCAGACAGGAGCGCCTCGAGTACTGATTTTGCATCTGTCAATAGCACCACAGGTTGTGTACCATTGCTGGTATTTAGTAATTTCTCTGTTGCTATCTTGATTGCCTCAATTTCAGCATCGTAGTTATGGCAGTACTTTCCTGTCGGTACTCTAGCTGTGTCCCTGGTATTATTTGGGTATTCTATGTACACTCCCGCTGCTCCATTTCGAACAGCATTTTGTGCTGACCCATCTGTGTAGACTCGGATCCAGAGGTCCTGTGGGTATTCTTCATCAAGGAAGCTGAGAGTGGCTGTTCTGCGCTGCACACTGTTCTGATCTTCCTTGTCAAATATTCCTCTCACTTTTGTCTGGATTTGTAATGATAGTCTATGCTCATCTTTCCATGGAGTTCGCTCTGGAATAGTTGTTAGGGGGATACCAACTGTGGGCAGATCGGTGGTTTCTCTGCAGAGTCGTTTGGCCTGGTGGATAAAACTACTTCTTTTCAACCGCCCCATAGCTAGGTTTTCAAATCTGTTCTTCATAAGGTGGCCTGGCAAGCTGAGGAACTTTTCTGCTTGTATTAGCGTTTTCGCATCTCTGCGCTCACTCAGTGCTTGTGTCCTCCCCATCTTCACCATTTCCACTATAGGGGTTGATCTCATCCCTCCTGTGGTGACTCTAAGTGCTTGATTTTGCACTTTGTCCAGCTCTTGTAGTGTGGTTTTTGCTGCCGAATACCATGCAGTTGACCCGTATTCCAGGTGTGGTCGTATGCTCTGTTGATAAACTTTGCTAAGTATTTTCCCACTGGCTCCCCATGTGGTTCCACTTAGCTTTCTCAGGATGGCTATTTTCCTTCTGGCTTTTGCTACTGCTTTGTTGATGTGCTTTCTCCATGTCAGCCTGCCATCAAATGTTACTCCAAGGTATGTTGGTTCTTTATCTTCTC
Source organism: Cepaea hortensis (assembly GCA_963921405.1). NCBI lineage: Eukaryota > Metazoa > Mollusca > Gastropoda > Stylommatophora > Helicidae > Cepaea > Cepaea hortensis. The sequence goes on from OY992876.1 coordinate 292,390,005, forward strand.
GTAGGGGTGTTCCATTTATCTGGATGGTCCCTGCCTTTTGTTTTGGAGAGAGGGTAGATAGGGTGGTGCTGCACTTGTCAGTGTTTATGCTGACACACCATCTATTTGCCCATGGAACAAATGTGTCTACAGCTCTTTGTAGTAATCTGGTGGCCACTGATGCATGTTCATTTGTGCTCCATAGAACCAGGTCATCGGCATACATTGCAGCTTTAATTCCATGCGGTAGATTAGCAACGAGATCATTGATGAAGATTAGAAAGAGTGTGGGGGACAATACTCCGCCCTGGGGAACTCCGTGACGCAGTAGTACTTTCTTGCTCTTTAGTCCGTCTATCTGTACTCGGGCTCTTCTGTTGTGCAAGTATGCTTTCACCCATTTGTACATTCTTCCATTGACTTTGCAGTTTCTCAGTTTATTCATCAGACCTTCTTTCCAGACTTTGCCAAAGGCTTTCTTCAAATCTATCCATGCCGCAAGCACCAGCTTCTTCTCTTGGAATGCATCCTCAATTTCTTGAGAGAGGTAGGTTGTCTGATCTTCCGTAGAGTAGCACTGCCTAAAGCCAGCCTGCTGTGGCACAAGGATGTTTTTACTTTCAATGTACCACTGCAGTCTGTGATTGATGATGCGCTCCAGTGTTTTGCAGAGACAGCTGGTGAGGCTAATTGGTCTGTAGCTAGAGGCAATGGAACTATCTTTCCCTGATTTTAGGAGGGGTATCATGATTGCTTCTCTCCAGGCTTGTGGAACACTGCCTAAGGTCCAACTGTTATTGAAGATCTGCAACAGCTTTGCTTTGGCCTCTGTTCCTAGGTTCCTGATCATTTCATTGGAGATACCATCAGCTCCTGGTGACTTTCTCATTTTCAGTTTTGATATGGCTAGCTCCAGTTCGCTGATTGTGATGGGTGCCTCCAGAACCTCGTGTACTATTTCCTTCTGTCCTGTATGTTGCCGTTTCTCTTGAATCTCTTGTTGTTTCTCTGGACTGATTTTGATATTGTTATCTTGTGCGAATGAGTCCGCAAAATGGTCAGCTGCTTGCTTTCTTGTTAAGATGTTTCCATCTTTATGTAGTGCAGTTTTTGAGTTTCTCCCTGTGCCCTCATCGTTAAGTTGTTTTATTAGCTTCCACAATTTCCTTGTGTCTCTTTATAAGTTCAGAGACTCTGTTTTCTCCTGCCAGCTTTTCCGTCTAGCCTGCAGCTTGGCCCTTTGAAATTTGGCTTTTGCATGCTGGAATTTATTGTGGTGCTCTTGGCTGGGTGTGGCCTCTGCTTGCTTTCTACATACTTCCACATCATTATGCAACTGTTCCAGTTCACTACTCCAGTAGGGTTTATATTGTTTACGGGCTCCTCTTGGTACTGTTTCTCGCGCTGCCTGTAGTATGCATTTCACAAACTCTTCAACTACTTTATTTATGTCTTTCTCAGTGTTCAGGTTTCTAACCAGTATGCTGGTGCGATGCTTGTACACTGCCCAGTCTGCTTTCTTGTAGTTCCACCTCGAGAGGGTGCTGCTTTCACTTACAAGCTTCTACAGTTAGAAAGACTGGTCGATGGTCACTGCCACCTAGTTGTTTCCCAACAATTCGTGTAATGTTCCACTCCAGGTCTGGTGAATGAAAAGCCAGGTCAGGTGTAGTTGTAGAATGCCATGATCTCGAGTAGAAAGTATGTGGGTCGGACGGCTTGTTAACCAAGATTAATCTATTCTCATCCTGCCAGTCTTCCAGTCTCTCTCCTCTCTGGTCCATGTGATCATAGCCCCAACTCTGCGAGTGGCTGTTGAAATCGCCGCACACAATCATTTTTTCTGTTAATGGTAGTGTGTCCAGTGCCTGTGGACGGTCACTTGGACGTAGTAATTGATCAGATGTAGGTCTGTATAGCCTGTTTTAAGTTTAAGTGTCTGATACTCAGCCCCTTCCATATAGACTTCGATTTGGGAAGCAGTGATGTTATTTTTTACAAGGGTAAGTATCCCACCTTTTCGCCTGTCCTTTCGGTCAGATCGGTAACACTGGTAGCCTCTGATTTTGAAGGCTATATTTTCGTTGAGGTGAGTTTCTTGCAAGCAACATATGCTTACTTTTTCTTTGTCCAGGATGTTTTCTAATTCTACTTTTTTGTTGCTGACTCCCTCCGCATTCCAGTGAATTATTTTAAGTCTTAGTTTAGTATGGCCAGCTGTTCTATTCTCATGTCCCCTGGCTCCACAGGACATCTGAGAAGGACCTCCAGTAGTTGGGGTTGGACCCTTTCGAGACATAGGGCCCGGCACTGCACCTGCCTGGGGGTCCAAAGCAGGGCGAGCACCATAACGTTTACCAGCAGTCGACATATTCCATTTTGCGTAATTGCGTGGCATCCTGATTTCTGTGGTGCGCCTCCTGGCTGGTTGCCTCCGTCTTCAGCACCTTTCCTTTGCTAGAGCAGACTGTGGTCTCACTCGAGTTTAGATATGTACACACGCACACACGTGTCTGCACATGCATGTATGTGTATACACATCTAGAGCACACTGGTTATTTTCCGGCGCCAGATACTCGCCGTCGCCCCTTCTCCTGTTAGTTAAAACAGTTCCGCCACGTGAAGGCCAGGAGTTGGACTTTTGCTGCAGAGGTTATGTATTCACGAGCCATTGGGGTATTTAAGCAATGTTGGGCGCTCACCCCAAACACTGCGCCCCGGCTACATACAGCAATTTGGAACCGGGAAGTGCAATGTCTCCAGATCTTTTATCCCTGTACAGTGAACATATTTTCAGAAATATAGAAGATATGGAAGGAATCAACATTGGGGGACGATACATCAATAACATTAGATAACAGATGATACAGTCTTGATTGAAGACAATGAAAAGGACCTGCAAAATTTAGTAGATGCGGTTGTTGCACACAGTGAACAACTAGGGTTAGAACTGAATGTTAAGAAGACAGATTATGGTCGTCACTGGGAAGAAGGAAATACCACAATGTGATATACGAGTAAATGGGCATATTCTAAAGCAAGTTAATCGATATAGTTATCTCGGCACAGCCATAACATCTGATGGGAGACGCCTTGAAGAGATTAGAACAAGAATTGCCACTGCGAGGGTAGCCTTTTGCAAGATGAAAAACATACTGACCAATAACAAGATATCAAATGAAACAAGAAAAAGAGTGTTGAAGTGCTACATAGAACCTATAGTTTTGTATGGACGTGAAGCGTGGACAATAACACAGCTGATGGCTGTGGAAATGTGGTTTCTGACGAAAATGCAAAGTATACCATGGACAGACAGAAAAACCAATGAACAAATCCTTCAAGAAACAAATGAAGATCGTAAACTGATTAGAGACATTAGACGTAGACAGTCAAAATGTGTTGGGCATGTTATGAGAAGAAATGAATTGGAGAACTTGGTGACGACTGGCAAGATCGAAGGGAAGAGACCAAGGGGAAGACGAGAAGTAAATACCTGGATGGCTTGGTCACGTTGCATGGTCGAGACAGGAACACAGAGCTGATCCACCACTCTGGTGATCGAGTGACATGGCAGTACATGACCGCCCACGCTTATCGGCATGGCACATGATATATATATATATATATATATATATATATATATATATATATATATATATATATATATATATATACATATATACACGCAGACCCTGGGAAGAATATCCACGATAAACTCACCAATAAAGAGGCCAACTGCACTGAAATAAAGTTTTAAAGTTCTAGATAGAGCTTATTTTGTTATATGCATGTGAAACCTGAGCAATAAGCAGACAAGATGAAAATGTCTAATGTCGATGGAGATGTAGTTTTTGTGGAAAGTGCAATGAATACCGAGGATGTACAGAAAACGAATATGGCAGTCATTCCAGAAACAGATGAAAACCGTACATCGGTTAGATACGTTAGATACAGACTTAGTGACAACTGGCAAATCTAACAGGGGAAGGGACGAGAGGATGGCAAAGTGATGAATATATGGATGGCTTTGTCATATGGAATCACGTAGACAAAAACACAGAGCTGATCCTAAAACTGATGATCACGTGAGATGATAAACTGACTGCCCATACCGATGGATATGGCACAAGACATGAATAGTTTTCAGTGCAAGAGTTAATTAGGAGGATAAACGACTAAATTCAAATCAAAATCAAATATCTTAGGAGCAGCTTTACATCAGATGACAGGTTAGATAGAAGGTGGAGACTAGAACTAAACAAGCCAATAATGTTGTATATCAACTTACATCCTATATTCATGGAGATAAAGAAGAACATTATAAATGCAATTTGTATACCAACGTTGTGCTATCAGTGCCAAACATGAGCACTGACTAAAGAGCAGGAAAGAAAACTCATTACTTGTGAAATGAGATGCCTGAGTAAAGCAGCGAACAAATCAAGAAAGGGCCATATTAGAAACGAAGAGATCTACAAAACAGTTGGAACAACACCAGTTAAATTAATTGAAAAACAAAGACTTAATTAGTTCGGTCATCTTGTGAGAATGAACCTAATGTCGCTAGCATCAAGAGCATACACAATGAAAATGGAAACATCAAAAGGCAGGGGAAGACCACGAAAAAGATGGATCAACGGAGTCGCCAAGACCCTAAACATCTACAACATCTCACCATAGCAAGCGATCGAGCGAGCCCTAGTTCCGGAAACCAATCACCCAATCAAGCCTGCAACGTCTAATGGCAAAAGGCAGTGAAGGGCAAAAGAAAGAAAGAAGAATGTCAGTGAGCTGCGTAACTATGCTCCTTCTTAAATCTCTTTCTCTGCCACAATCATTAAATTCATAACCTGATTTCTGAGTAACGGCGCAAGACAGATCTCTGTGTAAAGGCAATGACCACAATCATCTACGAGTACGGTCACTGCAAAAGGAGGAGGGAATGGCAAACTACTTTATTTATACTTTATGCCTAGAAAACTATAGCAGTCAAAGCTAGTGGATAGAGAAATTTCGAAAGCCTTCATTTTCTAATTCGCAATCCCGCTTAACGTGTTTGAAACACGGCCGCAGTTGATTGGGAATTCGCCTTGCGCTGGTTGTCATACAATGGTATGAGTGCTGGTCGTTCAGAATGCAAAAGCAGACTACTTTACGTAAGCTTGCCAAGAAATCACAAACATCCATAAAATGATGGGACTGTCTGAGTAATCCTGTTAAGTATATGCAACTAACTGTTTCATGTTCTGCCCGTCCATTCTTTGCACTTTCCCCAGAAACCATGGCCAGGTTCTGTCCGTCTGGGACATTCCTTGCACTTTCCCCAGAAACCATGGCCAGGTTCTGTCCATCTGGGACATTCCTTGCACTTTCCCCAGAAACCATGGCCAGGTTCTGTCCGTCTGGGACATTCTTTGCACTTTCCCCAGAAACCATGGCCAGGTTCTGTCCGTCTGGGACATTCTTTGCACTTTCCCCAGAAACCATGGCCAGGTTCTGTCCATCTGGGACATTCTTTGCACTTTCCCCAGAAACCATGGCCAGGTTCTGTCCGTCTGGGACATTCTTTGCACTTTCCCCAGAAACCATGGCCAGGTTATGTCCATCTGGGACATTCTTTGCACTTTCCCCAGAAACCATGGCCAGGTTCTGTCCATCTGGGACATTCTTTGCACTTTCCCCAGAAACCATGGCCAGGTTCTGTCCGTCTGGGACATTCTTTGCACTTTCCCCAGAAACCATGGCCAGGTTCTGTCAGTCTGGGACATTCTTTGCACTTTCCCCAGAAACCATGGCCAGGTTCTGTCAGTCTGGGACATTCTTTGCACTTTCCCTAGAAACCATGGCCAGGTTCTTCCCAGGACAGGCCGCTATATAATGATCCAAGACTGTCAAGAATCTCTCCTCGATGTTGTCCCCTCCTTTTCTATGAATCTTCCCTTGCTGTCATATCCTCCTTTTTTATGAATCTTTCCTTGCTGTCGTATCCTCCTTTTCTATGAATCTTCCCTTGCTGTCGTATCCTCCTTTTCTATGAATCTTTCCTTGCTGTGGTCCCCTCCTTTTCTATGAATCTTTCCTTGCTGTGGTCTCCTCTTTTTCTAAGAATCGTTCCATCTGTAACAAATGGTCCAACGTTTCTATTCTCATAATGTGGCCATAACATACTCATGAGAATTCTCTCACATTACATCATAATGTACCATGTCATGTTTTGCCATCTCACTTGACCACCAGAGTCGTGAATCAGCTCAGTGTTCTTGTCTCTACCATACCATGTGGCCAAGCCATCCAGGTATTTACTTCTCGGTCTTCCCCTTGTTCTCTTCCCCCAAATCTTGCCAGTTGTCACCAAGTTCTCCAATTTATTTATTCTCTTAACGTGTCCAAAAAATTGTGACTGTCTACGTCTAATTTCTCTAATCATTTTACGGATTGCATTTCATGTTACATAGATCCAGTTTTAACATACAGCTACGAATCTTGGACAATTAGTAAAAGGACAAAAAAGTTCCTAGAAGCTTTGGAGAAATGGTTTTATAGTAGAATGCTGAAAATTTACCGGACATCCAAAAAGAGCAATCTGGAAATTTTGAGTGAGGCTAAGTCACAAAGGCTCACAAACATCAGTCATCATTTTGTGACCACAGGAGAAGACAAAAACTGTAACATGTTGTGACAACCGGAAATATTTGTTGAAAAAGACAAAGTGCAAAAATTCTTGACAGTCTTGGCAAGGAAGGGAGTCAGCACACAAACTGATCCATGCCGTCAGAGATCGCAATTTGTGGAGAGACATGATCACCCATGCCAGCAGGCAAGGCACTTGATGATCATGATGAATATTCTTACTGTCTCCTTGAGATGCTTGTGAGAAGTTCTTATTCTGTCTTGGTCTCTTTCAACAAATCTGACAATCCACAGCACCTTTAACTATCAGCATGGCACATGATGATGATGAAGTACCACATTTCTGAGACCTCCAGGGATGTTCCTGCTTGTAAACTAACCCTCCAGAATTCACAGCCATGTTCTTAGTCAAATACAATGCCAACAACAAATGTGTATTTGGATTTTATAAAAAAGTACATCTTTATTTATAATAATTTGCCTCTATTCAGTAAAATAATATTTACGCAAACAATGAAATGAGACAAGCCGTGAATTTGGAGTGAATTTTATACAAGCAAAAATAAATCGAAATAAAATAAAACAAAGAATTAACATGGTAACTGTACCCTGAATTAAGAACACTCATTGTGTCTGTGGTGTTCTTGTTGTGATACTTGGACATGAAACAAATCAAAAATACAAATATTACAGGAGAGTGTTAACAATTAACTGGACTAAAAGGAGTACAAAGAGACTGATCCAACAAGAACTTGGTATTGAAAACGATTGGTTGTTAAGGTAAATAAAATTGAGGAAAATGAAACATGTTGTACATGTCAAAAACCATGAATGTCTGGAGAAGACAATAATGGAGAGAGGTGTACTAGGGTAGTGGAGAAGACAATTATGGAGAGAGGTGTACTAGGGTAGTGGAGAAGACAATTATGGAGAGAGGTGTACTAGGGTAGTGGAGAAGACAAAGTCCACAACAACATAGAAGATTCAGAATGTGACAGATAATGTACACATGACACCAACAGGGGCAGGACAATGGGCTTAGACAGAGAGACATTTTAAAAGGCTGGTATGAGGGTAAAGTCAGGCACAGGACAAGCCACTAGATAATGAAGATGGTTAGTTCCCTTTGTACTTAACTATAAAATATGTAAGGGTTTACCCCAGGTATGTAGATGCAGGGTTTTACTTTCACTTTAATGCATGAACTACCCGAAAATGGTGACCCCACCATACTGTATGTATTTAAATAAACAAAGCCACAGGTCTGAAACAGAACAAGAGGTTATCTGGTGCTGACTTATTTCATGTAGTTTTGAGGATATCTGCGACAAAGGGATAGCAAGCATGATTTGTACTCCCACAAACCATGTTCAAAATCAGCTGCAGGTGATTTTGAAGCAGTCCGCCCAGTGTTGATTTTTAACAGTGATGTGAGTGTTTAGTCGTTTAGAAGGCAATGGCAAACTACTGAATGTAAATTTGCCTAGTAAATCACAAACAGCTAAAAAAAATGGTGGGGTTGAATGTGACGTCCTGAAAAGGAAATGCAACGAACATAAGGGTATCTATTTTGTGTTTGCCGGTGAAGGCTTTCTCTGTTATAAGATTCACTGTTATTTGTAATCATGTTTTTGTACAGCTGACCTTTTCCACTTTGTGTTTTGTGTGCGTGGGTATTCACAATATGCATTAAACACAGCAATTTCCCTCGAGTAGGAAGTCAACTTGTATCTTTCAATGACGAGGATATTAGCAGATTAGTTTCTGAGAATTATACTAAATTACAAGTGTAAAAAAGCAATAATTAAAATTTTGTATATGGTGAGAATTAAAGCAAATTGTTGGTAAAACAAATTGCTGGAAACTAATTATTATATACAACTTAATAAAGCCATTTACACTTAAAAGCATTTTTTGATAACAAACAATAATAATACATTCATCCAATAATTGATTACAACAGCTTCACGACTGTTATACTATACACAAGGTGTGTCGGAAAAAAGTAATAAGACAGGCCAAATGAAAACATGCATGAAAACGGGCAGCTCTGTTATCACATCCCTGACACCAATCAAAACATATATTTCATGTTCAGTTAGTTAGTTAGTCGCAGTTCCAACTTCACAGCAAAGATTCGCCCCATTATGCTCAGTTCCTGTGCCAGTGAATATCACACAAAATGCTCCTCACTGCCCCATGTGAAATACATGTCTATTCATGAGCAAGTTGACACATGTTACTAACATGTCTGGCATGGCAGTAAGTTCTGTAAGTCTGTGTAGCAGTGACACATGACAATGCCTTATATGTGGCGATTGACTCTATAAAATAATTAGAATGGTAAACTTACAAGGTGTTGTAAGTTATTATTACAATAAGTGGTATTCCAGTGGTTTCTCCTTTTCTGCTGCTGCCCTTCGTTTCCTCAATGTCTGCCAACCAACTCACACCAAGCACTTTGTAGACTTCTTCATAACTGGCGGGATTTTGCAGCTGAACTCTTCTATTGGATGAGGTAGCCAGTCTCACGCCAACCCTCCTTAGCTGACTCTTATGACATACATGGTAGATTACTTACAGCATGGCTTCTTTACTTTGCCATCCTTATGGGCACTGGGAACACATGGGAGGTTTCAGTGGTCCTGCATCCTCCATACTTGCCTGATCTGAGTTCATGTGACTTCACTTTCTCCGAGCTTGACTACCACTTCAAATCTTGGCAGGAATTGTGTGGACAACATCCAAAAGGTCGTGATAGGCCATCTGAAAGGACATTCAGTTGAAGACTTGCAGCTCTGCTACCAGACGCAGAAGCAACGTCTTCCGGTGGTGTGAGACTTCTCAAGGGAAGCTACTCTGAATGAAGTCATGTTCATTTTTATATGTGTGTTCGCTCACTGTGAACTAAAGTGTAGCTCATACACGCGCTACAACTTCTAGTGCATTGGACTGAATTTTGCATGTGGATTTGGTTTCCTTATTATCAGTGTTCCTCAAAGTCAGGCGAACCCACTCCGACTTCAGACATACTCGTAATTTACATCCCCAAGTCAAGGACGATTAGTCAACATTTTAGTCCAACTGACAGATGTAGGGGTTGAACCCGCTAAGTCAGCATCAGCTCACCGGATGTTCTTAACACTCTTATCTATTCGGCCATGCTGATATCTAATGTTCATTCGTAGTTCATTAACAAGTTTGTTATCCCAGTCTCATCACCTTTAAGACACCCCTGCTATATTGCTTTAACTGTTGGCCTATTTAGTCACAATGTAATGATACATTTTAATGTCACAATTTGATTAACATAAAATTGTCATTATGTGACACACTAAAAAAACATGACTGTCTGAAAACAAAATAATGCTAAATAACTGAAGGACAAGAAATGGCATAACCCCTGATAATCTCTCACACATCAGTTCACACTAACCAGTCTGAAAGCACATTCACACACCTGCCAGAAAGAAAAAAAACAGAGCCCAAAATCATTAAAAATGGAGAGACTGGGGCAGTCCAATGTTAGTTAACAAAGCGCTTAAGTTGGGAGTATGCTTTTCTTAACAGTGAACCATCAAGAATAAATATGACACCAACAACACATGCAAAAATCTGTGATAGAAATTGTGTTCTACTACAGGCAATTGCCGTCTAGACAAGGCGATAGTTTGTTACATAGTACTTACAAAAATGCATAATGACTACAACCCATGGCAGGGACCAGGGATGGAGTTATACCTCTCCATAGCACAAAACCTGGGCTGAATTGTAGAGACCATGTGTTGCCCATGCAGCATGATCTATATCTCAACCTACTTAGTTTACTGTAGAGGAAAGGTAACACCAATATTTCTGGAACAAGACAAGATGCAGAAGCTGCCGAAGCAATACTCTTAACTGTCCGCCTGTCTGAGCTTCCATCATAGACCAGTTGCCAACCTAGGCTTAGGGCCTGGTCCACCCTATCATGACATTTAGTCTTTAGGTTGCATTTCCTCGAACAAGGCAATCCACATAAAGACATACAAAATGTATGTAGTAGAAACAAGCATGACACTTTATATTCCATATACTGTAACTATGATACAGTGTTCTTTGACCATGCAATGAGAAGCATTGGAAAACACTGTGACGACCAGAAAGATGACCAGTACAAGAAGCAGAGGCATACCAAGAGAAATGATGCTGGATGGGCTTAGATGGTGGCATGGAGGCATGTCATGAATGGCGTTAAACCACAAGGTATTTGTCTCTATGAGTTGAGTTGAGCTAAGAACTGACATCGCTGCACTCAGGACATTCCCAAACATGCCCCGTCCCCATATTTAACAGCCAGCGAAGAGTCATACTGCTATTCATTCCAACTGCCATTGAAAGTTCTCCTGGTCTTCCCTTTCAATTTTGAGATTCTTCCAGAACCCCTGCCGATCCCCCGACATATCATTCCCTCCACATAAGAGTTCTCAGTATGTTCCACCACTTTCTCCATCTGATCCCACAGGCGTTTTACCACCTCTCCCTTGCCCATAGGTTGTTTGTCTCTATGCTACACCCAACCAACACCACAGACATTTCATCACAACAATGTGCTGGATTTGCTTTGTAAAGGTTCCCTCTGCACACTCAGATAACTCAGTAAGTGGTCTAGCTTTCTCATTTCAACCACAAGGTGAATCCCAACAAAGTGCACAAACTCTAAGCCTAAGGAAGGATCTAAATGTGTGTGCATCAGAACCACATACCACAAATGTAACCTGGGCAGTGATCTAATTGGTCTAGTGTTTTCAATTTCCAACAACTGAGATACTTTGATACTTTTAACATGCATACGACTCCTACTAGTATTTCATTCTTATCTGAAAAGGCCAGATGTTCAATCCATTACCCCAGGATCAGACTAGAATTCACTATTTCAGTTCCTTATTTTGAAAACATCTGTACAGTGATTCCCACCTGGGCAAGTTTGAGGCAGGCATCATCCCACTAAGTCATCCCCTCCTCCTCCTGACCATTTTTTGGTAGTATGAATAGTATAACAAAAAAGTAATTGAATAGTATCACCAAAAAGTAATTGAATAGTATAACTAAAAATTAATTGAAAAGTAAAATCAAGATGTAATTGAATAGTATATCCAAAAAGTAATTAAACAGTAAAATCAAGAAGTAAATGAATAGTATAACCAAAAAGTAACTGAATAGTATAACCGAAAAGTCCTTTCTCTGGAACCTACATGGCAAACAAAATAGAGGTATACCTAAAACACATGGAGAAGAGAACTAGAGACTGAAATGAATATTATGGAGAGGGATGGAGGGAGCTGCATGAGATGGCAAAGCACAGGATGGCTTGCAGTGAGTTGGTTGTTGATCTATGCCCCAATAGAGGATAAAGAGAGAAAGAAGAAGAAGAATGTATTCATTATTAATTCAACAAATTCTGGCTGAATAGATTAGATTTCCACCACACATGGACATTATTCAATGCAGTATAAAATATTCTATTTCTATAACCGAGTATATTTCAATCTATAGAAATATTTCTTTATGCATACAAGATGAATATATCCACAGATATATCATGTAATCAATACTTCATTAACTAATGAAAACACTAAGCAGCTGAAAATCAGGAGGGAACCAGAATAAATTAACACAAGACAAGCTTTTATGTGTCGACAAACCCCCAAGACGTTGTCATAGATCAGCTGAAAGCAGTTTCAGGTGAAGACTTTCAGTCTTGAGGAGCAATGTCTCCCTACCAAAGGCAGGAGCAATTTCTCCCTACCAAAGGCAGGAGCAATTTCTCCCTACCACAGGAAGGAATGTCTCCTTACCACAGGCAGGAGCAATGTCTCCCTAACCTAGCCAGGAGCAATGTGTCCTTACCATAGGAAGGAGCAATGTCTCCTTACCACAGGGAGGAACAATGTCTTCCTACCACTGGGAGGAGCAATGTCTCCTTACCACAGGGAGGAACAATGTCTTCCTACCACTGGGAGGAGCAATGTCTTCCTCCCACAGGCAGGAGCAATGTCTCCCTAACACAGGCAGGAGCAATGTCTCCCTAACACAGGCAGGAGCAATGTCTCCAGTTGTGTCTTCAAAAACAAAAAGATGAAACCTGGGTACATTATTCCTGTGGTGCACAAACTGACCAGACATCATCAAGAATGCCAGAAAATGAAACAAACTGTCAACATGCCTGCAAACACACACAATGCAACCAACAACCTGCCCAGCACAAACAAAACAGAAGAGCAAGAGGAAGTTCTCACTGTTAATCCATGACCCTACGATTTGTCCATTTAAACTTATGCTTGTGTGCCCAAGTGTTGTGCTAAAAGTAACAGACATCAAGGACAAAGAGATATGTCTGAATAGACAGTTGAAGTATCAGGAACAAAACACAAATGCAGGATGAAGACTGCACAAATGGAAATCAACAGCATGCACCATATATTTTAAAATACATAAACAAAGCATTGCTATCTAGATCACTATGACTCACAGCAAAAAAGAAGCTTATGATATAAACACAAAAGAACAAACAGCCCATGCAATAAACAACACAAAAGAACAAACAGCCCATGCAGTAAACAACACAAAAGAACAAACAGCCCATGAAATAAACAACACAAAAGAACAAAACAGCCCATGCAGAAAACAACACAAAAAAACAAATAGTCCATGCAATAAACACAAAAGAACACACCAGCTGATGCAAACTACAACACAGAACAGAAGAAAGTGAATACCATACAAAACAGTCAGACGACTCAGTCCAAAGTCTGGTATCAACACTGATCACATTACATACACCTCCATAAGTCTGGCTTTGTGACTGGCCATAAACTTATTATTCAAATGAGTGGGGTCCTCGATGCAAAGTGGTCAAGCCGTCTACCTTGAGCTCTGAAGATCATGGGTTCAATTTTCGGCCTGCGTTATTCAGATCACAAGTGCAATTTTTCTGGAGACTCTTGGGGATCAACCTGAAGCTATGGAGTTTTTGCTTTGTTTGGTGATTGGGGCTGGCAGCTTGTCATTCTGCACAGAGAGGCCGAGCCAGCTGGGTTAAACCCTGTCGATTAAGTCAATCCCCTTGACTTTAATGTTTTTTGTTAAAATATTATTTGTGGAAAATTAATGTGGTGATCTTCCCTTGCTTCCTACAACACAGTCATCAATAAGCTGTATTTTCAAGCAAACAAAACCAAAAACAAAGGAGCTCAACTATTCTCTACAGTGGCTGTCAATCAACTGCTTGATAGCTTATGTGTGTTTAGAACTCTCCAACTGAACCCCTTCTATCTTATCCAGCTTTTGCTGTTAACTCTTTCTATCTCATCCAGCTGATACCGTTAACTCTTTCTATCTCATCCTGCTGATGCTGTTAATTCTTTCTATCTCATCCAGCTGATACTGCTAAACCTTTCTATCTCACCCAGCTGATACTGCTAACCCTTTCGATCTCATCCAGCTGATACTGTTAACTCTTTATATCTCATCCAGCTGATGCTGTTAACTCTTTTTATCTCATCCAGCTGATACTGCTAAACCTTTCTATCTCACCCAGCTGATACTGCTAACCCTTTCTATCTCATCCAGCTGATACTGCTGAACCTTTCTATCTCACCCAGCTGATACTGCTAACCCTTTCTATCTCATCCAGCTGATACTGTTAACCCTTTCTATCTCAGGCAGCTGATACTGTTAACCCTTTCTATCTCATCCAGTGATGCTGTTAACCCTTTCTATCTCACCCAGCTGATACTGCTAACTCTTTCTATCTCATCCAGCTGATACTGCTAACTCTATCTATCTCACCCAGCTGATACTGCTCTTTCTATCTCACCCAGCTGATACTGCTAACTCTTTCTATCTCACCCAGCTGATACTGCTAACTCTTTCTATCTCATCCAGCTGATACTGCTAACTCTTTCTATCTCATCCAGCTGATATTGCTAACTCTTTCTATCTCACCCAGCTGATACTGCTAACTCTTGCTATCTCACCCAGCTGATACTGCTAACTCTTTCTATCTCATACACTATAAGAATGATAAAATGTTCTTTGGTCATACAATGAGAAGTCAGACATTAAAAGAAAAAGTCAGGCATTTAAAAAAAAAGTCAGGAATTGTACACGATGCTTGGCATTTAAAGGAAAGATTCAATCACACAACAAGCGTTGCTTACAACTGAAACAGTTAACTGTCCATCATTCACAGCCACGTGTTAAAACTGGCTCTATACAACACAAGCATTCTTTTTTCTAATTATCCATGACAGAGAGTTGATACACCATCACAAGCTTTCAAATATGGATTTAACATTTCATGTCCTCATTGCTCTCACTTGAAAAAATGTAAATAAATTTATGAAACAGGTGAATTTAACCTCCCATTTTAAGAATTTGCCGGCATGTGAGAGCCAATGCCATCACAGTTTCAGGACAGATATTGCCCACACATGCTGCAGCCTCCATTTGCTCAATGTGACCACACCTCAGTGGTATTACACTGGAGGAATGTCTACACACCCTACTAGAGTTATTACACTGGTGGAGTGTCTACACACCCTACTAGAGTTAGTTACATATCCTTGGTATTACACTGGAGGAATGTCTACACACCCTACTAGAGTTAGTTACATATCCTTGGTATTACACTCGTGGAGTGTCTACACACCCTACTAGAGTTATTACACTGGTGGAGTGTCTACACACCCTACTAGAGTTATTACACTGGAGGAATGTCTACACACCCTACTAGAGTTATTACACTGGAGGAATGTCTACACACCCTACTAGAGTTATTACACTGGAGGAATGTCTACACACCCTACTAGAGTTAGTTACATATCCTTGGTATTACACTGGTGGAGTGTCTACACACCCTACTAGAGTTATTACACTGGTGGAGTGTCTACACACCCTACTAGAGTTATTACACTGGAGGAATGTCTACACACCCTACTAGAGTTATTACACTGGAGGAATGTCTACACACCCTACTAGAGTTATTACACTGGAGGAGTGTCTACACACCCTACTAGAGTTATTACACTGGAGGAATGTCTACACACCCTACTAGAGTTATTACACTGGAGGAATGTCTACACACCCTACTAGAGTTATTACACTGGAGGAATGTCTACACACCCTACTAGAGTTATTACACTGGAGGAATGTCTACACACCCTACTAGAGTTATTACACTGGAGGAATGTCTACACACCCTACTAGAGTTTGTTACATCTCCTTTACAGGACATAGCAGTCAACTCCAGCCTCTTTTGGCTGTTTGTGATTCCTGGGCAAGTTTACATTCGTTCAGTAGTTTGCCAATGCTTTCTGAATGAAGGTACTCATACCATTGTATGGAAATCAAAGCAAGGTGGTCTGCTGCCAAACCGCCTACAGCTGTGTTTGAAACGCAGTATGCAGGATTACGAATTGCATTTGTAACCCCTTCGCCACAGAGCCGACTGTGGGTGATACCCTACTAGAACATCCTTGTTAATCTATTTAATCAAACGTACTCACTAATAAATCCACAATGAACAATCGTTAAAACTATGGCACAGAAACTCGTGTATATATAATTTGTAATGCCCATGTGTGCATTGGAATTTAAATATTACAATTATTAAACTACTATGAACCAAGATGAAGAGAAATATTTCAGAAACTGCAATAGTTTGGCCTTATTAAATGCCAGAGTGGTTTGGAAAGAACAGTGAAGGAAGGAAAGTAAAGTTCCTGGAAGAAGAGGTAGGGATCATACGGCACGAAGATGGACACAGGACACTGTAGACAGCCTGGGCGTGGACATGTCTGAGGATGGCAAACTGGCACAGATTCCAGACATTGTTCAGTGGGCCGTGATGAGAGTGCTACATGATAATCTACAAACGTGATGACAGTGCTACATGAGGATTTACAAATGTCAAGGACTCTTGAACACACCTTAAGATGCATTATACTTACACGTTAGAAGACATAACACTCCTATAAAATCCATACTGGAGGGTGAGGTTGATAAGATGCATTATAATTTTACATCAGAAGACATAACACTCTTATAAAAACCATACTGGAGGGTGAGGTTGATAAGATGCATTATAATGTTAGTCAGAAGATATAACAATCTTATAAAAACCATACTGGAGGGTGAGGTTGATAAGATGCATTATAATGTTACGTCAGAAGTCATAACACTCTTATAAAAACCATACTGGTGGGTGAGATTGATAAGATTCATTATAATGTTATGTCAGAAGATGTAACAATCTTATAAAAACCATACTGGAGGGTGAGGTTGATAAGATGCATTATAATGTTACGTCAGAAGACATAACAATCTTATAAAAACCATACTGGAGGGTGAGGTTGATAAGATGCATTATAATGTTATGTCAGAAGACATAATCTTATAAAAACCATACTGGAGGGTGAGGTTGACAAGATGCATTATAATGTTACGTCAGAAGACATAACACTCTTATAAAAACCATACTGGAGGGTGAGGTTGAAGGCAAGCGAGCAAGAGGTAGACAATGATACAAGTGGGAAGATAACATCAATAGATGGACGAACAGCAGCCTGACAGAACGTACAATCAAGGCGAGAGACAATGTTGGAGATCCATCACAGCCAACCTGCAAAGTGGAGATAACACCTGATTGATGACGAAGACGCATCAGCCACAAGGTGCTGAACCCATGTTTGTATTGCCCAACTGGCACTCTGTGGGTGGTGTGCTCAGTATCCTGCTGGCCACTTCTGCTTCTCAAGACACTGTCACCCATTTTAGACCAAGTCAAACTGGAGGTCTGGGTCAGTTTAACAACTATACTTCAATCCCTGACCACAAGGCCAGCCAGCAAGGATACAGCCACTATGCCAACATGACTCCCGTGATCTATGTCTGCATACAACACACGTGTATGCTCCCTTCATTGTTGTTCTCACTTTCACATTAAAATATCCAACTTAATTATCTACCCACATGTGAAAAAAAAAAATACAATATAATAAGGTCATAATAATGTGCACACAGTTTTGGCCCGATGCCTTCAATATGTACAGATACATGTCGTAATGATGTATTTAAAAGATCCACCCACATCCACATGTGACATTGTATTGTTTCTTTATACATTTCACTCTTTAGAAACACACAGGGTGAAAAAAGATGTCATAGTTCAATACATTGAATAAAAGTATATACTCTGACAACAATTAAAACAACCCAAGAAAAGACATAACTTCTTTTGCTGAAGTAGAACAATGTTGACTTCTAACACATCAGCAGAACAATGTTGACTTCTAACACTTTAGTAAAACAATGTTGACTTCTGACACATTAGTAGAACAATGTTGACTTCTGACACATTAGTAGAACAATGTTGACTACTAACACACTAGTAGAATAATGTTGACTTCTGACACATTAGCAGAAT
The DNA here is from genome assembly GCA_963921405.1 of Cepaea hortensis. Taxonomy (NCBI): domain Eukaryota; kingdom Metazoa; phylum Mollusca; class Gastropoda; order Stylommatophora; family Helicidae; genus Cepaea; species Cepaea hortensis. Next base: position 292,408,081 of record OY992876.1, read on the forward strand.
AATGTTGACTTCTAACACATTAGTAGAATAATGTTGACTTCTGACACATTAGCAGAATAATGTTGACTTCTAACACAGTAGAACAATGTTGACTTCTTACACATTAGTAGAATAATGTTGACTTCTGACACATTAGTAGAACAATGTTGACTTCTAACACATTAGAAGAATAATGTTGACTTCTAACACAGTAGAACAATGTTGACTTCTGACACATTAGCAGAATAATGTTGACTTCTAACACATTAGTAGAATAATGTTGACTTCTGACACATTAGTAGAACAATGTTGACTTCTGACACATTAGTAGAACAATGTTGACTTCTGACACATTAGTAAAACAATGTTGACTTCTAACACATTAGTAGAACAATGTTGACTTCTGACACATTAGTAGAACAATGTTGACTTCTGACACATTAGTAGAATGATGTTGACTTCTAACACATTAGTAGAAGAATGTTGACTTCTAACATTCTAGTAGAACAATGTTGACTTCTGACATTCTAGTAGAACAATGTTGACTTCTGACATTCTAGTAGAACAATGTTGACTTCTAATACATTATTAGAACAATGTTGACTTCTGACATACCAGTAGAACAATGTAACTTCTGACACATCAGTAGAACAATCCAGATCTCTCTAGAACAATCAAGACTTCTTTCACATTTGTAGAACAACACAGATTTCTGGCACACTAGTACAACAATGTAGATTTCTGACACACTAATAGAACAATATTGACTTCTAGTACAGTGGTAGAACAATACAGACGGAAGCACAGCATAAATATTTGATATGAAAGAATAATTGTAAACATTTGGATGGCATTTCCTCTTTCCATTTTGTTCACAGACAAAGAATAAAAAAATAGGTATGTTTACATTTTGTGCTGTCTCACACCCTTTGGGCCTTCCTTACGTCAGGTAGTTTACTAAACATATAAGCCTTTGTTGCTGAAGAGCATATAGTAAATATTTTACTGGCTTCCCGGTGTTTGTCTTGCAATATAGGCAACTACACATTTCGTCTTGTACTTTGTCTTGCAATATAGGCAACTACACATTTCGTCTTGTACTTTGTCCTCCAATGGGGCATTGATCCTCAACCAAAACCTGCCAAAACATGCAGCTCCCTCCAGTGTTATTCATCCGTGTCTGTAATTCTCTTTGTCAAGGTAATATACATATGGGCCATCTTTATGTAAGGTAGGTAGAGTTTTTTCATGTGGACTTCTAGTAACATTTCCCCTGGTCTCTGGGTAGTGAGATCGGACGCCCATGTGTATTGTTGCGCACGTAAAATATCCCTTGGCAGTTGGAAATAAAAAAATAGTAACCTAATGGAGCTGCCCGTGCAAAAGTTTGAGTTAAAAATCTACCCAAAGTATTTCAGGATCCTTGCCGGTGCTACGGAGTTCAGGCACTGAGCTGAGATTCTCCAGACTCAGGCTTGAGTTTGGAGTAGAACGGAGCACTTATAGGTTACACCCGTGTGGCGTGATGTTGATCCGTTGACTAAACTAAACTAAACTAAACTATGTAAGGTAGGTTACTAAATCTGATCTAGTAAAAACTGGTATCATTGACAATATTTCTATTGTGATGAAACAGGAAGGTAAACTGATCTTTAAATCAATACCAAAGTCAGATATGTCAGCCAACATGTACAAAATATAGCAGCTTTACAGTAAACTCAACGACACATGAACAACTTTGCCAGAATGTATGCGGAAGCAAAAAACTACAAGATATTGGTTTTCATGACATTGGATTGGTCTGAAACTATTTTGTAATATAAACTAGCAAACAAACTTAATTTAAATATATGGAACTTCCTCAAGTAAGGCTTTTCTTCTGTAATGCAGGCTACAATACATTAAGCAACAAGGCCTTCATTTTATAAAGAGGTATATGCTTAATTAGTCTTCCTTATATAATGAGGGCATATGTTTAATAAGGGTCTTCCTTACATAAAGAGGGCATATATTTAATATGGGTCTTCCTTACAACAAATATGTAACTACATTTATTAACCTTCCTTTTAACATGTGGGTAATTTTACATATGGGCCTTCCTTACATAAGGTAGGCAGGTAAGCATGATGTAAGCACAATATGAGCAGCTCTTGCAAAATCACAGCCTTGAGGAATCCATCATTTGCACAGCCTCAACCTGAAATAAAGACAAAAGAATAAATGTCACACACAAGAATACAATATAATAGTGTCAGTGTTGTTGGTGTAATGCTGTTAGTTTATCATATAGCAAATCTTATCATTGATTTTCTGCCCAGGGGAAGTGGGTGTGTGAGGAAATGAACAGGCTGATAGACTGGCTGTTGTCGCTCCTTAGAGCAACAAGCTATTTTATGACAAGACTGATGTGATGAAGGTTCTCTAGGATTGAGTGGAAAGTGAAACAAAACAGAGGACACACTGGAGAGGCTGACTCAGCGGGGGTGAGAAGAGGATCTGTATGACAGAGGATCTGCATGACAGAGAATCTGCATGACAATCAGCATGTAGGGGAAAACGCTGGTAGACGTTCAATGAGGCTGCCACTGTACCAACAGCATGGGAACTCCAGATTGGCTACAGAAGAATGGGATACAACACATGTTGGAATGTCCCACATGCAATGATGATGATGATGATGTTTTATTTCATATTCAAATATTCATGTGACAGAACTAACAGTCATGCTTCCACCCAACTGAAACAACAGCACCACTAATCTGCCATCTCTACCTTGACTTTGAAAACATGTTGTTGTTGTTTGTCCATCAAGAATGATGATGACCATTCATTTCATCCAGTGGGGTTGAAAGTATGGAGCCGTGAGTTCTAAGAGTTGGATGAAGAATGACTTGCGTGATGAAGTGGATTAAAGTGAGGAAGAGTTGCGCAATTCGTCGACCTCACTCTCTCGACTTGAGTCCATCTGAATCCAGTGGCAGGACAAGTCAAGACGACTGGAGACGAATAGAGGTGCAGTGGATGACCAGGGCGCTCTACGTGCCTTGTCGTGCTCATTACGTTCCACAACGCTTTGCAGGTAAACGCCGTCTTGCCCGTTGAATCAGGAATGATTTCTTCCGCGCAGTCTGCCGGATCCTGTCTTCACATGCTGGGTAGGCATACCCTAGTTCACCGCTTGGTTTGATACCAAATCGGCTACCCGCGCTTGGGTTTAGCCAGCCTCTCACAGCTGTTGCCTGGGGGTGACCGCTGTCGCATGAAAACATAGACCATTCACGGAACGGTCTGTGCTTGTGATAAGAGTAGGGTTATCAGTGAATGGTGAAAACATAGATCATTCACTGATAACCCAACTCTTATCAGAAGCACAGACCATTCCCTGATAGCTCTAATCGATCACACCCATTGACCATTCACTGATAACTCTACTCTTATCACAAACACAGACCATTCCCGGATAACTCTAGTCAATCACACACATAGACAATTCATTGATAACACTTGCAGACATGATCATGGCCAATCCTTGCTAGAAACACACAATTCGGGTTCTCTCTGACTGTATACACCCAAAATCCTCCTTGTACAAGCTTTTATATTTTTAAAGAAAATTTTAGGTTATGATTTGTAACAGCAATTTGAAATCCCTTTTTCAGCTCAGCTTATAAGTGTAAGCTCCACCAAATGTCAACACACAGACTATCGAAGTGACTTGTGAAAATACTGGAAATGAATACGAGCCATATATTTTACTTCATCTAGACTCGTAGTGTCTCAACTTCTGCAGCCACTCTAAATGGAGTTTGGTCAATTTAGGGAAAATTTTAACCAACATCAAGTGGCACACAGTATTCTAGGAGTGAACACATTATGGACGAGTCCTGAGTGCAGTTAAGTCTGTTCACAGTCAGAGTAAGGTGAACAAGTAATAGCTTACCTTAGAAGTGATACTTGCTGTATCATTGAGCTTCAACTGGAAATGAACAAGAGGAAACATTGAACAGACTATAGATAACTCAAGACAACAATAAGATATGTGACCATAGAAGACTCAAACAATATGTTGCACAATTTATAGCCTGGCATATTTCACTGCATCTCATGCGGTACATACTGCAAAGTTATATATCAAATGAAGTGAGATATACAACTCTGCTGTATGCACTTGACGAGATCCAGCGAAATATGCCAGGCAATAAATCATGCAATATATTGTTTGTGGCTTCTGTGTTTAAATTCACCAAGGGAATACATTGTTTTCAACACTAAGTTACACTGACAACTGTGCACTTTATATGGCGCTGGATAGGACATACACCGAGAAAACCTGAAGACAGTGTAACTGGACACGCTCTTCTCTGGGACCAGCCAGAATAGCCAGAGATCTAAAAACACATATAGAAGAGAATTACAGAGATGATTAATATTGGGAGGACGTAGACGAAGTTGTGGGAGAAAGCAGAAGATAAGATGACTTGAGGTGGGCTGGTTGAGTGTCTATGTCCCAATGGGGGGAATAAAGGGCAGAAGAAAAAGACCCAGTCCAAATGGAAATGGAGAAACACGATCTTGGGGTGAAGCTGCAGGATGAAAGCTCCACCATAGAACTTACAGCAAAGCCTGTTCCTGTACCTAGCAGGGAAGCAACCCTGTTAACACCCACCTGAATCTCCAAGCAGGATGATCTTCTCTAGAGCTACACAGAAAAGTGACCAAGCCAACTGAGCAGCAGTCATAGAGGAAGACAATTTGATTGTGCACTTGCAGTTGAAGTTGCTGTAGCACATCTCCAATATTTTTCATCTTCATTAATGATAATATTAAATATATGAATGGAAGCCTCTCTCTCTCTTTCTCTCTGTCTGTGTGTGTGGTCTCTCTCTCACTCTGCCTCTCTCACTGTGTGTGTGTGTGTGTACACACACACAGAGTGAGAGAGAGAGAGAGTGAGAGAGAGAGAGAGAGTGAGAGAGAGAGAGAGAGAGAGAGAGAGAGAGAGAGAGAGAGAGAGAGAGAGAGAGAGAGAGAGAGAGAGAGAGAGAGAGAGAGAGAAATATGATATTATTACTTTGTGACTGATTTGATGCCAGGATCATCTTTGTGAAACTCAGCCCCAAGATACAATGAAGATGCAAGATTCAATGAAGATACAATGAAGACACATGATACAATGAAGACACATGATACAATGAAGACATAAGATACAATGAAGACTTAAGATACAATGAAGACACATGATACAATGGAGACTTAAGATACAATGAAGACACAAGATACAATGAAGACACAAGATACAATGATGACACAAGATGTAATAAAGATACAAAATACAGTGAAGACACAAAATACAATGAACAATACCAGATACAAGAAAGACACAAAGTATTATGAAGACACAAGATACAACGAAGACACAAGATACAACGAAGACACAAGATACAATGAAGACAAGATACAATGAAAACACAAGATACAATGAAGACATAAGATACAACAAAGACAAGATACAATGCAGACACAACAATCATACAGTAGCCATTAGTTTACCAATGTCGCCCTCTTCCATCCACCGCTGTCTCTGGCCCAGCAGATCCTCAGAGTCCAGGTCCACAGTCTGGGTTGGAAATGTCAGGCCTGAACCTAGACTGTGAGACAGAAACAACAGGGAAACAACTTAGTGACCCAGCATTTCACAAGTCCACAAACAGTAGCATAGTTGTAACTTAACATGACGGTGGTTCAATCCTCCAGCAGTTGCAGAATTCTGTTTTTTAACCTGACCAGTACAGCTGTGAGGTTGAACCAGCCTCATACAATCATCAACATCATGTGTGATGTGGATAAGCATGCATAAATGTTAGCATGGAGGTAAATGCACCTGCTTACTAAGACAGTGGTTCAGGATCAATCCCCCCATTAGTGGCAACATTCCTTGTTTTCCTGACTAGTACAGCTCTGAGATTGACCCAGCCTCACATCACCATCATCATCATCATGTGTCATGTCAAGAAGCATGTATGCTCATAACTGACCACTGAATAAGATCACCATGAACTTGAATCAGGTCTGTATGTGTCCCAAATAGTCAAATGAACAGGGCACCAGTAATGAATGAATTACCTCAACAACAACAAAATATCGAAAAAAATAACAGTACAATCCATAAGCGTTACTAGAGCACAATCACAAGTAAGAAAATGGAAGTTGGGATTAACCCTTTAGCGGGCAAAGCGTCCGGGAACGTTTCTACCCCCGAGCGGGCAAAACGTTTGAAAGCGCTCGTGGCTATTATGCATTGTAAAAACGCGATCTCTCGGTTTTCCAAGACTTCCGTTTGTCTACTTGCGGTTTCGTCGATGGCTTGACAATGTGGCCGCCATTTGCAAACATGTACTTTGAATTTGAATGGATTTTAAAAATAGTTTTTGTGGGCTTTACGCTTTGTATTTCAAAATGGATTTCGACGATTCTTCAAGTGCTAGCGGAGATTTCGTTGGGTTCAATTTAAGTGACATTGAAAGGCACAAAATTGACTATTAATCGGAGCTAGATATCAGTGATCAGCGTTACTTTGCGTTAGCAGTCGTGAGTCGGACTTTAAAGAAAGTGATTATGATTCAGAAAATGTGTTTGTAAATTGCCTTATAGATGATTGACAATCACAAACAATATGTTGTATTTTGTAAATATTTGTGTTCATGTGTGGATTAGCGGCATTATTCACGTGAGTAAAATATTCTGCATGCTTTTCCCTTCCTTTTGTTGTTTATTTGACAATCTGTTGACTAATAACTTATATGTGATATTTTTACTAACGTAACCCGAAATTTTACCGCACCTCAAAATTCTTCTTGCCCGTTCAGGGCTACAAAACAGACAAACGTCTGCCTGGTAAAGGGTTAAAGCCTTAATCAGTACACACACAACACACACATACACACACTGATACAACTACATGAAACACTCTACGTGAAAATATATATATATGTGAAAGTTACTCATGTATTTCCTTGTTATGGATGTGATACGTATGGAGGTGTGTGGTTAAATACCACATATATGGTTATAACAATGCAGCTAGACCAGAAATGTTACTGTGATGGGGAAGCGGGGGTCAAGGGCTCAGTAAAGAAAGTGGTCTACTATTCCTTTCCTTCTTGCCAGTAACTAAACTGGTCAGTGTCCATAGTGTCCACAGTGTCTCTATACAACGTATAATCTTCAGAATTTTCAGGAACTATCTTGGAAAAAAAGATGGCAAGGTAGGGAACTGATCTCGTGGTACCATGACCTAGAATATATGAAGACCTAACACTTCACACTCAGAATGGCAGTAATTTTTACATTTACGAGCAACCATGTTTATTTCAGCAAACAAAAATCTGGCACAAATGTTGTAAATCCCATCTAGATTTCTTTGCTAGTTAACACAAACTGCAATGAGTTCAAGAACCAACACTGCTGCACCAGGAGCACACTCACGCAGTCTCAGTCTCAACAACCATGATCATGTCTTCTTATGTTCAAATACAGTACAAACACCAGTGGCTCAAACAACAAGGCCAGGCCATACAGTAAAAATTATAAGATGTAAGCTTCTAAATAAAGAATGGAAGGTTATATCATCATCATCTTCAAGTGCTCAGCCAACATAACCACAGCCTCTCCCTAACTCATATCTTTTAGCCACTTCATATGCTGATATTGCTTTACGCCATAATGCAAGACGGCCTTGTTGTAAGTCAATAGTTTGTTCAACCCTTGTTGATTATAACGGAGGTACATAGTGTATGGTGTTACTTCAGTTAATAGTCTTTTTCTATTTCTGTATAGATATTTGGATTTTTTCTATATCCTTATTAGATATTTGGACTTTTTAAAATTTCTTTATTAGATAATGGACTCTTTTTATTTCTTTATTAGATAATGGAATTTTCTATTTCTTTATTAGATAATGGACATTTTCTATTTCTTTGGTACAATAATGAATATTTTCTATTTCTTTATTAGAAAACAGACTTTTTCTATTTCCTTATTCATTCTTTTCTTAAATGAGGAAGTTTTTGGAAGCAGATGAGATGTGATTTCTGAGACGAATGTTATGAATACCTCGGACAACCAGAATAACCAACAACACTTCCTGAAAGAGGCTAATGAAAGCAGAACATGATATACAACCATAAGAAAGAGAACGACAGTGTTCACTGGTCATGTAGTGACAGGCACAGGCATAAGCCTTTCATTATATGACCTAGAACACTTTTTTTACCATGAGAAGAGGTTTCAAACTGCTGTTAAAGCTGGGGGAACAGAGTTGGGGTGAGAACCCAACCATGCAAAATACCCCCATGGCTTGTGCATTCATCACCTCTGGCAGCAAAGTCCAACTCCTGGCCTTCATGTGGCAGAATTGTTTTAACTAACAGGAGAAGGGGCGACAGTGAATCTTTGGCGCCATAACACCACTGCTCTAGATGTATGTATGTACATACATGTGTACATACATACATATATAAACTCGAGTAAGACCAGTCTACTATAACAAAGTAATTTATGCTGAAGACGGAGGTAACCAGCCAGGAGGTGCACCACATAGATCACAATGCCATGCAATCATGCCTAGCAAATAAAAGAAGAATAATGAGAAGAGGGGCATTGGAGAACATCGTGATGACTAAAAAGATCAGCGGTAGATGAGGCAGAACAAGCGAAATTATGCTGGATGGTCGAAGATGATAGCATGAATGAATATCATTAAATTGTTTTGATCCACAACAATGAGAACCAAGATCTGTGGAAAGACATGACAGCCTATGAAATTTGGCAAGGCACTTGATAATGATGATGGCGTGTTTTGGGCAATGATGATATTCAGATTATATTCTGGAGGTCAGTATGGCTGAATGGATAAGAGCATTTGCTCTTAACCATCCAGTGTGCTGATGCTGAGGTAGCGGGTTCAACCCTTACACCGATCAGTTGGACTAAAATATTGATATCTCGTCCTTGACTTAGGGGCATAAACTACAAGTACTGCAGAAGTCAGAGTGGATTCTCCTGATGGAGAGGGACACTGGTAATAGAGAAAGCTAATCCACACACAAAAATCAGTCCTGTGCACTAGAAGAAGTAGCACGTATATGGGCTGTGCTTGAGTTCAAAGCGAGCGGCTGCAAAAAAAATATACAAAACATTATGCTCTCCACTTTCTTCATGGAGATGGCTGCGTTAATGTTATACTTTTGTTATTTCACTTTGTGCAGGTTATATAATCCTGTTACTTTTCCTTTAATATTTGCAGTTGTGTATCAATTGACTTAAAATTAATTATATTTAACTGTATTAGCTTGTTTCCCTATAAAGGCATCATTGTTCTTGTGATGTATTGCAGTTCCCTTTCATCTTTTCTAGTTTCTTGTTTAACTTCTTATGGTGCTGGCTCTGGCAAAGAGGTTGTGGATGCAGTTCATAGTCCCTCATACCCGTGTTCAAAGCACAGCTGTGGACAATCTGGTGGCAGACCACCTTGCGTTGGTTTTTTACAAAATAGTATGGGTGCTGGTCGTTCAGAAAGCAGTGGCAAACTAGTGAACATAAACGTGCCAAGAGACCACAACAGCAAAAAATGTTGGTGTTAACTGTGATGTCCTGTAAAGGATAGGCAACTTTCTTTCTTCTTATGGTGTGGTGAAATAACCATGTCCCCTTCTTTCTGATGTCTATGACAGGTTAATGGCTTAAAACTCTTCCTCCTCTTCTTCTTCGTCTTCTTTTGCCTTTCATCTCCCAATGGAACATAGGTTCTCAACCAACTCACACCAAGTCCTTTGTACACTTGTTCATGATTTCTTTTTGATTTTGCAGCCAAAGCTTTCTATGGTGTAATAATTTAAGATTGATAAAACAGATACAGAAGATTGGGACATGTATATATACGATGATAAACTCAAAGTGCCTTAAGCTTCACTGTTGTCCATGAGTACCATTCTACAGTACTTAAACTATTCACATCAGTAAATTAAAATATGGCAGTTTCAAAGCTATTCACTAAGCATTATTTCCCTTTATTAACTGACCAATATAAGCAAACAAATTTATAAAACAGAACAAAAACTGGCAATGGTAAAACTGAAAACAACAACAAAACAACTATCATTATGTTATGTATGCCACTGTTGGTGTCAGCCTGCAGGGTTTTCTGGGCTAAGGGATAACGTTATTTGCCAAAGCAGTCACCTCAATAACTACAGGCAATGATTTTTAATTTCACCTCTGATAGACATAAACCTCTTGTTTTACCGAGGAACATAACACACATTCTATGATGCATACAGTAAAATTATGATTGAATATGAAATTTGGAATAATGTGTATTAAACTGTGATTAACTATGACAAAAGTGAGAGATGAACTTCCAGACACAATATGTGTATAGCTGCAATAATTAATGTTTTCATAGAAAAAATGTCATAAAGAAAAATGAGAAGGATGAGATGAAGGAGGAGGAATAGGATGATATCAATCAATTAATCAGGTGCCATCTCCACAATGAAGGTTGGCTGCAATGGATCTCCAACACTGTCTCTCATGCCTTGACGGTACATTCTGTCAGATTGATGTTCGTCAATCTCTTGATGTTATCTTCCCACGTGTATCGTTGTCTACCTCTTACTTGCTTGCCCTCAACCTTGCCCTCCAGTATGGTTTTTATGATATACAGAAGAAAGGAAGAAAGAAAGGCAGGAAAACACACATATAACAAATGAACAGAAAATAATAACATATCTGCATGAGTGGTGTTTCCTTCAATTAGTGATTAAATGTGGGAGCGGCTGGCCGAGTGGCTAAGAATTCTGGGTTCTCCTCCGGGAGATCTGAATCCTCGGTAAGGTGTGGATTTTTTTTCTGTCAGGGGCAAAAAGAAAATCCTAACCTGCACAGTCCACGGCAACTGCACTAGCAGGCGGCCTTAATTCCTCAGGCTCAAGACCCACTGCAAGGTATTATAGGTAGCAGATGATATTTTTTTTTTTTTTGGACAGTGGTTAAATAGCCTCTTATATTTGTCACAGTAACATTCGCTTAAGACAACTGAATGTAAAAAGTGATTAGAGAAAACAACAACCAAAATACATACATAATCAAATACTTCAATCACAATGAACACAAAAAAATATTTTACTGACAGCCAAAACAGCACATCCAAAGTGGTAAACTAGTAAATCAAAATTCAAATAAATCCACCTGTAGCTGTACTGAATGTGATATTTCGGCTGTCAGTTGAATATTGTTGTTTCATGTTTCATGTTAAGTGACAAAGATTGGTTGAAACCTCTGATTTAGCATTTAGAATCAAACTCATCAGGGCAAGACCATGATACAATGCACTGTGGTGGCAAGGTGCTTATTGCACCCGCATGTTAAGTCAATGGTCTGAATTAAATTCCCAGGAGTGACAGGATGATTTGTTGTGAAAATTTTCCTCTGAGGGCGACCCGTCCTCATAAAAATGGGTATCAGGCAATTTTCTGGGAATTGTCTGGGATTTGTCTGGCAATTATCTGTGATTTTTCTGAGAATTGTCTGGGAAGGAAAGGCTATGAGGAAGGAAACTAGCCACCCCAGCTCATATGTGATGGAGTACAAATAACCTATGTCTAAAACTTCACACCCCAACAACAATAATTGCTTCAGGACTACCGTGTACCTTTAGTATCAGCTCACCTTTAGTATTGTCACAAAGTCAACTTATCACAGACTTCAGAAAGAAGCAGTCATCATTTTTTGTCCACATTTTGAGAATACAAAAACAGGAACAAGTTGTGACAAAAGGAATTATTTGTGGAAAGAGAAACAGAGAGAGGAAGACAGTGTGTGACAATTCCTGATGTTTTTGTGATATGGCACGGAGAGGAGACATAAACAACAAATGAAAGCTGTTAGCATACTATCAACAAATGAAAGCTGTTAATACATTATCAACAAATGAAAGTTGTTGACAAACTAATGACCACTGAAAGCTGTTAATATACTAATGACCATTGAGAGATGTTGACAAATTTATGACAAATTAAAGCAGTTAACGCACTAGTAACAGAAATTATAAACATACACACAAACAAACAAGCTCAGGAGCATGCCACTGGTGTGGGCTTGTGGAGTGTTCTGATCATCACATTTTTAGGCCCGAATGCACAGTGGAATAAGTGCCCAGTCTTTCCCTACCCCCAGCAAACTGCAACTGCAGGCCTTGAACCCGGGCCTCATCGCGCTCAAGGCATTGTCAGTGTAACTTCCTGATTTCATCAGTGCACCCGTTACATAACACATATCATACTCATGATAGATTAAAGCAGTTATCATAATAATATAATATCAATATAATTAGTAAAACGGGTGCTAATGTGAAACAGTTTTTTAAACTAGACAGCTTTGTGCATGCTGTAGTCACCTGCTACACAAATTATCGAAGAGAAAATACACCAAGGCAAACACCATTAAATATTTTCATGAAAAAAACTAGTCACCTCCTCAGATTAAAAAAAGTCAGACTCTTCAGTCATAAAGTCAGGTAGTATTACGGCAGATAATATGTGTGAAGTCAGGCTCTTCAGTCATAAAGTCAGATAGTCCTACGGCAGATAATATGTGTGAAGACAGGCTCTTCAGTCGTAAAGTCAGGTAGTCCTACAGCAGATAATATGTGTGAAGTCAGGCTCTTCAGTCATAAAGTCAGATAGTCCTACAGCAGAAAATATGCGTGAAGTCAGGCTCTTCAGTCGTAAAGTTAGGTAGTCCTACAGCAGATACTATATGTGAAGTCAGGCTCTTCAGTCGTAAAGTCAGGTTGTCCTTTAGTTAGTTAGTTAGTCGACAAATCATCCTCATTGCACATCGAACCATTCAGTCCATAAGTGCTCGGATCCCCTCCTCAGCAAATCCCGCAGCGTGTAGCGGCTAACGACGCCAGTTCTGTGTTGGTTTATCAATCTTCTTTGGCTTCCTGCGTAGTGTTCTTGTTTGGCCACCCCTCTTTTAATTTGCTGCTCTAGCAGTCTGGCCATTGTTGTAGATTCACAGTCATCACTTGGTTCTCGCAAAAGTCTCACATCACGTAGAGCATTCAGAATGTCAGCCTGGTCCATGGCGCGCCGCCCTCCACAGTAGCCTCACCTGCGAGCTTGTCAGCCCGCTCATTTCCTTGTACTCCCGCATGCCCTGGCACGAAGATGAAACTAATCTTTGCCAGCCGAGACCGCTTCAGAGGCAACCATTCTCTTCGGATCGACCCCTCCTCTATCCTCTTGATCATGTTCATTGAGTCGCTAAGGAAACAAGCCCTGGTGAATGTCTGTGTCTCGAGCCATGTTATTGCTTTACTTACTGCCATGACTTCCATGGTCAGGCTACTTGTGGTTTCAGTGAAAGCACCAGAGTCCTCCTTCACAATTCTCCCTCCGGCCCGAGCTGTAAAGGCCCATGAGCTTCTCACATGTCGGACGACCGACCCATCTGTGTAGATGACCGCGTCACCGTCTAGCGAATTCTCGAAAATCAACGCTTGTACTTCAGCCTCAACAGCAGCCGGATTTTCTTGTCTGCATTTTCTATCTAGTTGGATGCAAACTGAAAAGGATGTGCAGAAGTCTGTTGGCACTTGCACCCACTCCTCGCCAGGTTCTAAGTCCTCAAGTGAACACACCTGTTGAAGAATGTCTTCGGCTTGACCCATCCACGACCGTCCTCTTTTTAACCTGCTGCCCTTCACCTTCCTAATTTCACTATGCAGTGGATGTTGTGTGTTTGCATTAATTCTGAGGTAGGCGCGTGCCCTGCAAACTTGTATTCTCTCTTCAATGGTTGGAAAATCAAGAAGGTAGCGCATCACCCTGCATGCTGTATCTCTTGTACATCCAAGAATAATGCGCATAGCTTCATTCTGTATCCTTTCCATCCTTTCTATCTGCTTATGGCTGAGAGTCAAGATTGCCATTGCATACTCCAAAACAGACATGACCAGCCCCTCGTACAGAAGACATAGATGGCGCTGCTCACAGTTTGCTGCCGCCATCACCCGCATCGCTGCCAAACCCCGCTTGGCCTTTGTTATCACCTGGTCTATGTGCACATTATAAGCAAGGCTTCGATCAAACCGTATCCCCAGGTAATTCATTGCCTGCGTTCTTTCCACCGTCTCTGAACACAGCATTACAGTTGGTGTTGGATTGTTGACAATATGATTATTCAACGAGAACCAAGTCACTGTTGCCTTTGTTGGGTTGACCATTGCCCCAGCTTCATCACACCAAGTACTTATGCGATTGAGTTCGGTTTGTAGTTCCCCAGCAACCTCCTCTCTATCCTTACCCTGACGATACACTAAAACATCATCGGCATATGACAATGTCCTGCCAGGTCCAGTGATCTGCTCACTGGTGATTCTCACTGTGTAGGCGTTGAACAGTACTGGAGATAATGGTGATCCCTGTGGTAGACCAGGATATATTGTTGTTGGTTCCGAAGTCCAACTGCCATAACTAAAAACTACTTTCCGTTGGAAGAGGGCTGCAGCGATCCAACTAAGGAGGAATGGACTTACGTTTAGTTCAAGAAGCTGAAACATTAAAAAATCCAGTGGTACTCTGTTGTATGCGTCCTCAAGATCAATCGCTGCAGCAACGGTTTCAGTGCCTGAGTGGAAACCTTCATAGACATCATGGGCAAAGACTGCTGCATTGGTCCAGGTTTCTCTTTTTGGACGGTACCCACCCAGGGTAGGTGGGTACCGTCCGGTTTCAAGATGGTGACGGACGGTCGTGTTATTTTGTGTTCGTTAACTTTTTCGCGTAGGGGATGGATTTATTCATCTCTTGCGTGTAATTGGTGTGCCAGGATGTAAAACCAGGAGTTTCTACTCAAGATCTGCGCGGGTGCTACGGAGTTCGTGCATCGAGCGAAGCCTTCCTTGAGTGAATTTTCAGCAGCGTGTGTGGTTCTCAGCAGTCAGGTTGTCCTTTGCCAAATACTATGTGTGAAGTCAGGCTCTTCAGTCGTAAAGTCAAGTAGTCCTTCGGCAGATACTATGTGTGAAGTCAGGCTCTTCAGTCGTAAAGTCAGGTAGTCCTACAGCAGATACTATGTGTGAAGTCAGGCTCTTCAGTCGTAAAGTCAGGTAGTCCTGCGGCAGATACTACGTGTGAAGTCAGGCTCTTCAGTCGTAAAGTCAGGTAATCCTACAGCAGATACTATGTGTGAAGTCAGGCTCTTCAGTCGTAAAGTCAGGTAGTCCTACGGCAGATACTATGTGTGAAGTCAGGCTCTTCAGTCGTAAAGTCAGGTAATCCTACAGCAGATACTATGTGTGAAGTCAAGAAGTCCTATGGCAGATACTATGTGTGAAGCCAGGTAGTCCTACAGCAGATACTATGTGTGAAGTCAGGCTCTTCAGTCGTAAAGTCAGGTAGTCCTGTGGCAGATACTATGTGTGAAGTCAGGCTCTTCAGTCGTAAAGTCAGGTAGTCCTACAGCAGATACTATGTGTGAAGTCAGGCTCTTCAGTCGTAAAGTCAGGTAGTCCTGTGGCAGATACTATGTGTGAAGTCAAGTAGTCCTACAGCAGATACTATGTGTGAAGTCAAGTAGTCCTACAGCAGATACTATGTGTGAAGTCAAGTAGTCCTACAGCAGATACTATGTGTGAAGTCAAGTAGTCCTACAGCAGATACTATGTGTGAAGTCAAGTAGTCCTACAGCAGATACTATGTGTGAAGTCAAGTAGTCCTACAGCAGATACTATGTGTGAAGCCAGGTAGTCCTACAGCAGATACTATGTGTGAAGTCAGGCTCTTCAGTCGTAAAGTCAAGTAGTCCTACAGCAGATACTATGTGTGAAGTCAAGTAGTCCTACAGCAGATACTATGTGTGAAGTCAAGTAGTCCTACAGCAGATACTATGTGTGAAGTCAAGTAGTCCTACAGCAGATACTATGTGTGAAGTCAAGTAGTCCTACAGCAGATACTATGTGTGAAGTCAAGTAGTCCTATGGCAGATACTATGTGTAAAGTGTCAGGCTTTCACATATTCCAGGCTATGACACATGAGATGGCGTGGCCAGCTCCCTTCCATATCATCATTTCTGTCATTTCCGTCCCAAACAATTCCCAGAGAATTCTGACAATTCTCTGGTACCCGTTTTAGGCTGGGTCAACCTGTGAGCTCAGGTCAGTTTTGAAAAATGTGAATTTGCCCAGCTGTGTATCGAACCCATGGCCTGCTGGTCGGCAGGCAAGTGCCTAACCACAATGCTACCGAAACAGTGGGTGCGCTGGCATAATGGTTAGGATATTATGCTGACAAATTAGCTCAGGATAAGGGTAGGATGTCAGCTTTCAACATTCGCTATGGGAGAGAAGGACTGGCCGACTATTACTCTGTACGCTCAGGCCTGCAAAATGTAGTGGTCCGAACACTTGACAATACCCACAGGCAGGTCCCTGCTACAGGAGTAGTAGTTGCTTTGCTGTTTTTGTTGATAGTGAAACAGTGCAAATGTTTAGACAGGTGGTACTGCTTAAATGGAAGCAAACATAGGTGTGCAAATAGAGAAGAGAACGAGAGATGTGTAAGCCCCCATCTTCAATTAACTTGCATGCATAAAATTAAGACTAACACTGATAAAAAGGAGCAAACATAATAGTGCAAATGAAATTGAGAGTTTGGTACTATAGTTGCATGATCAAATTGTATGTCAGTCTTTCCTTTAATTTATATATGCAAATGAGTGCCAAAAATAAGCAAATAGCAATATATATATATATATATACACACACACACACACACACACACACATTCTTGTCAATTTTGACTATACTATACAATAAACTGGGAGTGGGACTAGCTGTGGCTAAAAAGCTTGCCTGCTTATCCTGTGGTTGTCTGTTCAAGCTCCCATCAAAGCAACAATTTTTTTTAAACTGACCTGGGCTTCAATGTTGACCCAGCCTTGATTGGGTACCAGGGAATGTTCTGAGAAATCAAGGTGGCTGACATGATGTGACATCACCTGACGAGTGCCAGTTCATCATCATCATCTTACACTTTTCCCACCAAGCGTCGTGGAGAGGGACAGTTCACATTCCAGCGCCTGATGGGTGGCACCGAGTATTGTCACTCGAGGAAAGACCAGGTTTACTTATAATCAAACTACTACTAGTACCGTTAGTATTGGGACTCTTTGCTGGCTGTTGCAGATAAGATCGGAGTACATATGGGAATGTCTTGAGTGCTGTGATGTCGGTTCTTGACTTGACTTAACATCATTCCGCGTGATTGTGCAATGCCTTTGATATCGTCAAACCAATTTCTTCTTGGACATCCTCTTGTTCTCGTATCAAATCTTCTTTAATGTAGTGCCAGTGCTGGTAGTTGATGGTGTTGCATTCTAACGAGATGTAATTTCTGCTTCCCAGTTTTAGTTTTGCTCTCCATATGTCTCTGAGTTCCTCTCTCCACATGGCTCAGAGTTCCTCTCTCCATGTGCCTCAGAGTTCTTCTCTCCACATGATTCTGAGTTCTTCTCACCATGTGTCTCAGAGTTCCTCTCTCCACATGATTCTGAGTTCCTCTGTCCACATGTCTCTGAGTTCTTCTGATGACCCATCTGGGTACTGTAAGTAAACACCACAGTCTGGCTTTAACACTGGCAGATCTAGCAGATCATTTTGTTCATGTATCCACTCTTCCAGAATTTTGTCAATGGTTACTTGAGATGAACCTCAACAGGCTGATTGGGCCGGCACTTTTGTCTGTCCCTGTAGGAATCTGGCCTGCACAGGATTTCTCTACTCTCAAGGACCAAGGAATGATGTTTATTTATCATCCTTTCAGCTAGTTTGCTCAAACATGATGATGGTGGCGACGGCGGTGGTAGTAGAGCACATGCATTGTCTATATTGTACATTTGAAAATACAGTACTGTGATGTATGAGAGGTATATATATAGTCCCTTAGCAGACAATATCTTCACATATTCTAGGTCATGACATATGATGTCAGGTGACCTGTTTTCTTCCCCATCACTGTATTACCCTGACAACTCCCAGAAAATTATAAACATCGGCACCCATTTTAATGAGGTCAGTTCAACCCCAGAGCCACACTGATCTGAAAAAAATACTTCTGCCACTTCTGGAGATCAAACCTGGACCACTGTCGTGGCAGGCAAGTACACTAGTCACTATGCCCTTGCGGCTCCAATGTATAGCACAGTAACAATTAACAAAACCTTGTATCTCCCTGCCAAGCTGCTAACACTCTGGTACCTTTTCTATCACATTGTAATGTAATGTAACACAATCCGCCCAGGCACACACACACACACACACACACACACAAGAGGTACTCATATGAACAATCTTCCTAAGACTCGTCCTTTCTTCATTAACCACACACTGCTGCATAACACAACAACAAACAGACAGATAATAAAAGGTGATTCATGGCATATTAGACTGTAAAACTGGTAATGTAGCAGAAACTGAGATGCTCATTAGTGGTGTGATGCAACCTGAATTGTTTATATTGGAGTCCTATAAAAATAAACATGGCAACACCTCCATTTGTGAACACTGAAGCAAGGCAGTCAACACCGAGTGAATTGACATCTGGTCGTGACAGGTGCTGTATACAGTTGGCCTGCAGCTAGTAATTATTTTCTACAGATATAAGGATATTTTCTAGATAGAAAGATATGTTCTATGGATAGAAAGATATGTTCCACAGATGGAAAGATATTCTCTACAGATAGATCGGTTCAACGGCTAAAAAGATATTTTCTACACACAGAAAGCTATGTTCCACACAGAGAAAGAGATATTTTCTACAGACAGAAAGATATGTTCTACTCTAGAAAGATATTTTCTACAGACTGAAAGATGTTCTACTCTAGAAAGATATTTTCCACAGATAAATCTGTTCCACATCTAGAAAAATATTTTCTACAGATATAAAAGATACATTCCACACATAGAAAGATATATTCTACAGATAGATCTATTCAACAGCTAGAGAGATATTTTCTAGAGGTAGAAAAATATGTTCTACAGATAGAAAGATAAAGTTCCACAGAAGGAAAGATATTGTCGACAGATAGATCTGATCCACAGCTAGAAAGATATTTTCTACAGACAATGAATAATATGTTTCGCAGCTAGAAGTATATTTTCTGCAGTTATACATGTATTTTCTACAGATATAAAGATTTGTTCTGCAGTTAGAAAGATGTTTGCAGCTATTGTGTTCTACAGCTAAAAATGATATGTTCTACAGATAGAAGGAAATTATTCACAGCCAGAAAGATATGTTCCATAGATAGAAAGATGTTTCATAGCTAGAAAGATATGTCTCACAGACTGAAAGATAGGTTCTACGACTAGAAAGATAGGTTCTACAGCTAGAAAGATAGTTCTATAGCTAGAATATGTTCTGTAGCTAGAAAGCTAGATTCTGCAGCTAGGCAGATATGTTCTGCAGTTAGAAAGGTGTGTTCTACAGCTAGAAAAGTAGATTCTGTAGCTAGAACAAATGTTCTGCAGCTATAACAAATGTTCTGTAGCTAGAATAAATGCTCTATAGCCAGAAGGAATGTTCTGCAGCTAGATAGGTATGTTCTGCAGGTTGAAATAAATGGTATGTAGCCAGAAAGATATGTTGAGCAGCCATAAAGATATCTTTGACAGCTAGAAAGTTCGTTTCTTGGGCTAGATAAATATGTTTCCAGCACTAGAAATGTATTCTACAGCCACAAATGTATGTTTTAAACAAGAGGTACAAAATCTTCAGGACTTACAACAAAGATATATTCTACAGATAGAGAGATATGTCTGACAGCTAAATAGTTAGTTTCTTCAGCTATAAAGAGATATATTCTACAGATAGAGAGATATGTCTGACAGCTAAATAGTTAGTTTCTTCAGCTATAAAGAGATATATTCTACAGATAGAGAGATATGTCTGACAGCTAAATAGTTAGTTTCTTCAGCTATAAAGAAATATATTCTTCTGACAGCTAAATAGTTAGTTTCTTCAGCTATAAAGAAATATATTCTACAGATAGAGAGATATGTCTGACAGCTAAATAGTTAGTTTCTTCAGCTATAAAGAAATATATTCTACAGATAGAGAGGTATGTCTGACAGCTAAATAGTTAGTTTCTTCAGCTATAAAGATAGGTTTCCTGTGCTAAAAAGATACTGATATGATCTACAGCAAGAAATATAATGTTCAGGACTTTGTTCAAAGATATATTCTTCAGCTAGAAATGTATTGATATGATCTTCAGCAAGAAATATAATTTTCAGGAACTAGTTCAAAGATATAATCTTCAGCTAGAAAAGTATTAATAAGATGTTCAGCAAGAAATATAATGTTCAGGATCTAGAATACAGATATATTCTTCAGCTAGAGGTGTATGTTCTATCAGCTAGAGGAATATGACCTTCAGCAAGAAATATTATGTGCATGACCTTGAACAAAGATATATTCTACAGCTAGAAAGATATCTTTGATAACTAGATAGATAGTTTCTTCAGCTAGAGAGATAGATTTGCTGTGCTAGAAAGATATAGTCTACAGCCAGAAATGTTTGTTCTGAGCTAGAGGAATAAGATCTTCAGCAAGATATAGTATGTGCAGGACATAGAGCAAAGATATATCCTACAACTAGCATTGTCTGTTCTAAGCAAGAGTGATTTGATATTTAGCAAGAAATTTAATGTTCAGGACCTAGTTCAAAGATATATCTTTCAGCTAGAAATGTACTGACTTCTGGTCCCCAACATGGCGGTTAGGCATTGAACCGTTAAGGCCTCTGGCGTGTTTATGCTTGTGGCTACGGTTCATATTCGCATTTTCCTCATGTTGGACTGGTAGTACATGGTTCTGTCGCCCTGCTACTGAGTGAGTGCGTGGCGTGACACTGTGAGCAGTGAAATTTGTGTGGAATGCTCCTACATTTGTCTGCTGTTGTTAGCACAGTGAACTGCATGTTCAGAACAATGGCCGACTATCGCTGAATTGACTGGTTTGCCTTTTTGGTTCACAGGTGCATTTTTCAGGAGACTCCTGGAAGTCATCGCTGGAGCTACGTAGTTCGTGCTTTATGCGGCACTTTGGCGGTCGCCCTGCGGAAAGAGACCGAGCCATGTGGGGTAAAACCTGGGTCAATTAAGTCTTTCTGGTGACTGCCGATTCCATCGACGATAAACTGTGCTTTTCTTGGAGGACTTTTGTGTTGGCATTCTGGAGGCAGCATTATGCACAGTGTACTTGTGTGAGCTGTTGGCTTGCCGAGACTTCTGTCTGATCAACTTTTCACATTAGGCAGTGAGGAGCATTTTGTGCGATATTCACTGGCACAGGAACGGAGCATTATGGGGGCGACCCGTTGCCGTCAAGTTGGAACCTCGACTAACTAACTAACTAACTATGCACTGATAAGATCTTCAGCAAGAATTATAATGTTCAGAACCTAGAGTAAAGATATATTCTACAGCAGCTAGAAATTCTTGTTCTAAGCCAGAGTGATTTGATCTTCAGCAAGAAATATAATTGTAAAGATCTATAGTTAGAAATGTATGTTCTGAGCTACACGGATATTATCCTCTGAAATAAATGTAATGTTCAGACCCTAAAACAAAAGCTGTATAGTATGCCATTAACTGTGTTTGGAAAAAAAAATCTCATGCAATCAGAAAAAAAAACTATACTAACGTTTGCTCCGCCCTGGATGTGGTCCCCATGGTGTTATAGCTGACAGGGGGCTGCAAGCGAGATGGAAATGACACCCCATTCCCACAGCTGCAGGCAACGGCAGCAAAAAAAAGAAGTAACTTATGAAATTTAAGATCCCTTTTCTTTTTTAACTTTCCACTGTTTTACATGCAAGTATATGTAAATTTCTTAAAAATGCATAAATAGCACATCACAAAGCACTACCTGGTACAGAGATTATCTAAGTTAGAAATATTGGAAATATGAAATCACAACAGCTTAGTATACAATGATAATAGGAACAACGAAGCCAAACTAGAGGTAAGCATTACTGTGACAAATGTGACATGTCTCATGCTGGCAACACACAATTGTTCTCCTACAACTGGCTCAGACTACTTCACATTCCAGCACATGTTTCACAGAAACCATGGCAAATATGTTTCAGTTATCTTGGTGAAAGACTAAGTCAAAAGGAAGAGGAGTAGAGAAGGGAAGGGAAATGGGGAGACAAAGATCAAGGAAGGAAAGTTGGAAAAGATAGAGAGAGAGAAATAAGTGACAGGCTGAGGAGTGGTAGGTTTTTAATTTGGTGGGGATGGATGGATGGATACATGGATGGATGGATACATGGATGGATGGATACATGGATGGATGGATGGATGGATACATGGATGGATGGATGGATACATGGATGGATGGATACATGGATGGATGGA
This sequence comes from Cepaea hortensis, assembly GCA_963921405.1. Taxonomy (NCBI): domain Eukaryota; kingdom Metazoa; phylum Mollusca; class Gastropoda; order Stylommatophora; family Helicidae; genus Cepaea; species Cepaea hortensis. The sequence goes on from OY992876.1 coordinate 292,430,550, forward strand.
TGGATACATGGATGGATGGATACATGGATGGATGGATGGATGGATGGATACATGGATGGATGGATACATGGATGGATGGATGGATGGATGGATACATGGATGGATGGATAAATGGATGGATGGATGGATACATGGATGGATGGATACATGGATGGATACATAGATGGATGGATGGATACATGGATGGATGGATGGATGGATGGATGGATGGATGGATGGATGGATGGATGGATGGACAAAGACAGACACAGGCATACAGTCAGGTAGTTTGACAGGAAGGCAGGCAGATAGACAGTTGATGGGGTGAGATAGACAGACAGACAAAGAAGGAGGAACAAAGAAGTGTATATTTGTACTAACATAATCAATAACGGGAAATGTAAAACAGAAAATAGCAATGAACAAAAAGGATATAATATATGTTAGTGAAAAAAAGTATGCTATACTTGTAGATGAAACAAAATCAGTCACGCATCTTATTGTGGGAACCAAGCACACACCCAACTCAACCTGCTGCTGTACACAAATTTGTCTCAACTCTTTCTCTCACACAAGTTTTCACAGCAGGTGTCCAAGAGGAGAAATAACTACAAACAAATTACCATTGTAAAATAACCACCATAAAAGTTAAAGAAGCTTTTACAGTATTTGCCCAAATGACCACTATAAAATAACCACGATAAAATAACCACAATAAAATAACCATTATAAAATAACTGCTATAAAATAACAGCTGTAAAATAACCACTATAAAACATGCTTAAGTTCAGTAGATTGCCGTTCAGAAAGCAATGGCAAATGTAAACTTGCCAAGAGATCACAAACAGCCAAAAAAATTCTGTGGTTGAATGTGACGTCCTGTAAAGGGTTTGCAACTAACCATAAAAATTATGTGGTTTACTGTGACGTCCTGCAACGGGTATGCAACTAACTATAAAACAAATAAGTAAAGGCAGTCACAGTCATCATCATCATGTGCCATGCCGATAAGCGTGCGGGGTCATGTTTCGCCAACTCACTCAATCACGTCAATCAGCTCTGTGTTCTAGTCTCAACCATACCACGTGACCAAACCATCCAGGTATTTACTTCTGTCTTCCCCTTGCTCTCAACCCCTCAATCTTGCCAGTTGTAACCATTTCTCTAATTTATTTCTTCTCATAACCTATTCAAAATATTGTGACTGCCTACATCTAATTTCTCTAATCAGTTTATGGTTTTCATTAGTCCCATAGTAGACAGTGCTGTTGAGGTGTGACCTTCACATATACTAAGCCATGACATATGAGGTGTGGTGTCTAGTTCCCTTCCTTGTCACCTTTCCTTCCCTGACAACTCCCACAACACTCGGACAAATGTCTGGTGCCCATTTTGTATGAGGTGGGAGTTTGACTCCAGAGCCGTACTGGACCAAAAAAGTAACACTGCCTTTGCTGGGGGATTGAACCTATACCACGATCTTTGGCGGATAAGTACACTAACCACTATGCCACTACAGAGTAAAAAGTCCCCTTGCAGGAACCTGCTGTGAGTATGTGTGAAGTGTTGGGACCATTACATATTTTGCAGATTTGAATGTATGGAAGAACAGGTGCCTAGTCTTTCACACCCATAACGAATGTCAAGAGCTGGTATCATCCGACCGTGCTTATGCCACTTTCTGCATAACATCCTAATCATTACAATGTGCCCGCTACACACACCATTCAATAACTTTCATAAAATAACTACAAGTATTGTCATAGCACAGAAAGAGTTAATACATTATCTACACATGCAAATCTACTATTAGATTTTAAAAAAGATAATACATTTAGTACAGTAAAACCACTATTATTGAAAGGGCTAATTTCACGTAATACACCGACGTCACAGACTCATCACTTAGAAGCGGGAGAAGAATGGTAGAGATTCAGACATGGGACAGCGTACAGCCCACATCTTGATCATCCACACTTACAAAGCAAGTCAACATTAGTCGTTTCTTCAAACATTAGGACACTTATTAGGGTGCTAAACTGACAGAATATAGTGCACACGTCACACACACATCAGGCAGATTATCAGTTCAGTATGACATACAAGAAAGATAGAGCGAGTTAACTTCCATACATATTGTCTACAGTGGATCAGTGTGAATACGACTCTAGACTAAAACGAACGAGGTGCGGTTGGCTGGGGAGACATGTCCCTGGATGTGTACCTCATTGAATAAATATTCATTCTTTTGACTGCATTCGTGCGTTGGCATTTGATTACCTGTGAAGTGACAGTAAGTCGAAGTCGTGTGTGAGCCTAACTGCCAGAGTTTTACAATCTCCTAGACATCCATACATTTCTATTACATTGCATTTGATTACCTATTACATTGCCTTGCGAACCAAGCAGGGAAGAGCCATATGACGAGTACTTTACTTGCAAATAGGCTACATACACATGGAAGGCATCAATGAAGAAGTCAAATTTCTTCAGTATGTTGTGGCCTTAGCAAAAAAGTCAGAAAAGCCAATAAATGATGGTTGGGGTTAAACAGGGAAGTGCCAATTACACATTTAAAAAAAAGTTTGTTGCATATCCTTTACAGGACGTAGCAGTCAACTAAAGAACTGTTTGGCTGTTTGTGATTTCTGAGCAAGTTTACGTTCATTAATTAGCTACTGCTTACCGAATGACCGGCACTCACACTATTGTAGAGAAACCAACACAAGACTGTCCGCTTCCAAATCGTCCACAACTGTGTTTCGAATGTGGTTTGCAGGATTACAAATTGCAATTGTAAAACCTTCGCCACAGAGCTGGCGAATTACATATTACACGTTACTTAAAACTGGAAGAGATAAGAGTATCATTGTTATCAAGGTTAATATACTCTGCTTTCAGACTGCATTAATGACCTGTATCATAACATCACATGGAGGTCAGCTTGGCTGAATAGATAAGAGCACTCACTCTTAAACTTACGGTGTGCTGATGCTGAGGTAACAGGTTCAATCCCTACATCGTTAAGTTGGACTAAAATGTTGACTTCTCGTTCTTGACTTGGGGACGTAAATTATAAGTAGCTCAGAAGTCAGAGTCACTTGATTGACACAACAGGGTCACTTGATAGCGAGGGACACTGTTAATAGGGAAAGCTAATCCACACGCAAAAATCAGTCCAGTGTACTAGAAGTAGTAGCATGTGTATGGACTACACTTGAGTTTAAAATGAACATACATCAACAAAAACAAAATAAAAGCAACTGCCCAAGCTAAATTTCTTCTTTCTTCTTCTGCCCTTTATGCCCCAATAGGCCCTGAAACAGTCCATGCCCAGCCGTCATATCCTTGTCTACCTCCTGCAGCCCATGCCCGGCCGTCATATCCTTGTCTACCTTCTACAGCCCATGCCCAGACATCCTATCCTTGTCTACCTTCTGTAGCTCATGCCCAGACATCCTATCCTTGTCTACCTACTGCAGCTCATGCCCAGACATCCTATCCTTGACTACCTCCTGCAGCTCATGCCCAGACATCCTATCCTTGTCTACCTACTGCAGCTCATGCCGAAATCCTATCCTTGTCTACCTACTGCAGCTCATGCCCAGACATCCTATCCTTGTCTATCTCCTGTAGCCCATGCCCAGCCGTCATATCCTTGTCTATCTCCTGCAGTCCATACCCAGACATCATATCCTTGTCTATCTCCTGCAGCCCATGCCCAGACATCCTATCCTTGTCTATCTCCTGTAGCCCATGCCCAGCCGTCATATCCTTGTCTATCTCCTGCAGCTCATGCCCAGACATCCTATCCTTGTCTATCTCCTGTAGCCCATGCCCAGCTGTCCTATCCTTGTCTATCTCCTGCAGCTCATGCCCAGACATCCTATCCTTGTCTACCTCCTGTAGCCCATGCCCAGCCGTCATATCCTTGTCTATCTCCTGTAGCCCATGCCCATACATCCTATCCTTGTCTATCTCCTGTAGCCCATGCCCAGCCGTCATATCCTTGTCTATCTCCTGTAGCCCATGCCCAGCCGTCATATCCTTGTCTATCTCCTGTAGCCCATGCCCAGCCGTCATATCCTTGTCTATCTCCTGTAGCCCATGCCCAGACATCATATCCTTGTCTATCTCCTGTAGCCCATGCCCAGCCGTCATATCCTTGTCTATCTCCTGTAGCCCATGCCCAGCCGTCATATCCTTGTCTATCTCCTGCAGCTCATGCCCAGACATCCTATCCTTGTCTATCTCCTGTAGCCCATGCCCAGCCGTCATATCCTTGTCTATCTCCTGCAGCTCATGCCCAGACATCCTATCCTTGTCTATCTCCTGTAGCCCATGCCCAGCCGTCATATCCTTGTCTATCTCCTGTAGCCCATGCCCAGCCGTCATATCCTTGTCTATCTCCTGCAGTCCATACCCAGACATCCTACCCTTGTCTACCTCCTGCAGCCCATGCCCAGCCGTCATATCCTTGTCTATCTCCTGTAGCCCATGCCCAGCCGTTATATCCTTGTCTATCTCCTGCAGCTCATGCCCAGACATCCTATCCTTGTCTACCTCCTGTAGCCCATGCCCAGCCATCATATCCTTGTCTATCTCCTGCAGCCCATGCCCAGCCGTCATATCCTTGTCTATCTCCTGTAGCCCATGCCCAGCCGTCATATCCTTGTCTACCTCCTGTAGCCCATGCCCAGCCGTCATATCCTTGTCTATCTCCTGCAGCCCATGCCCAGCCGTCATATCCTTGTCTACCTCCTGCAGCCCATGCCCAGCCGTCATATCCTTGTCTATCTCCTGTAGCCCATGCCCAGCCGTCATATCCTTGTCTATCTCCTGCAGCTCATGCCCAGACATCCTATCCTTGTCTACCTCCTGCAGCCCATGCCCAGCCGTCATATCCTTGTCTATCTCCTGCAGCTCATGCCCAGACATCCTATCCTTGTCTACCTCCTGTAGCCCATGCCCAGCCGTCATATCCTTGTCTATCTCCTGCAGCCCATGCCCAGCCGTCATATCCTTGTCTATCTCCTGGAGCCCATGCCCAGCCGTCATATCCTTGTCTATCTCCTGTAGCCCATGCCCAGCCGTCATATCCTTGTCTATCTCCTGTAGCCCATGCCCAGCCGTCATATCCTTGTCTACCTCCTGCAGCCCATGCCCAGCCGTCATATCCTTGTCTATCTCCTGTAGCCCATGCCCAGCCGTCATATCCTTGTCTATCTCCTGTAGCCCATGCCCAGCCGTCATATCCTTGTCTACTTCCTGCAGCCCATGCCCAGCCGTCATATCCTTGTCTATCTCCTGTAGCCCATGCCCAGCCGTCATATCCTTGTCTATCTCCTGTAGCCCATGCCCAGCCGTCATATCCTTGTCTACCTCCTGCAGCCCATGCCCAGCCATCATATCCTTGTCTATCTCCTGTAGCCCATGCCGAGCCGTCATATCCTTGTCTACCTCCTGTAGCCCATGCCCAGCCGTCATATCCTTGTCTATCTCCTGTAGCCCATGCCCAGCCGTCATATCCTTGTCTATCTCCTGTAGCCCATGCCCAGCCGTCATATCCTTGTCTATCTCCTGCAGCTCATGCCCAGCCGTCATATCCTTGTCTATCTCCTGTAGCCCATGCCCAGCCGTCCTATCCTTGTCTACCTCCTGCAGCCCATGCCCAGCCGTCATATCCTTGTCTATCTCCTGTAGCCCATGCCCAGCCGTCATATCCTTGTCTATCTCCTGTAGCCCATGCCCAGCCGTCATATCCTTGTCTATCTCCTGTAGCCCATGCCCAGCCGTCATATCCTTGTCTATCTCCTGTAGCCCATGCCCAGCCGTCATATCCTTGTCTACCTCCTGCAGTCCATACCCCACCCCCCAGCCATCCTATCCTTGTCTACTTCCTGCAGCTCAATTGCCATTGTGCAGTCTTTCCAAACTCACATTGCTCTGACTTTCCAGAAGCCAGTGCTGTAGACCTTCCTAGGTGACAGGAAGTAATTCAGCGATCCTGCTCCACGCAGTTATCTCCACATCATGTCATAGCTCTTTCTAGAACAGCCTCCTTTGCTCTTGGTGGGCAAAGTTATTCTTTTCCTCTTATCTGTAGACTTGTTCGTGGTTGGTGGACCGAGTTATTCTTTTCCTCTTATCTGTAGACTTGTTCGTGGTTGGTGGACCGAGTTATTCTTTTCCTCTTATCTGTAGACTTGTTCGTGGTTGGTGGACCGAGTTATTCTTTTCCTCTTATCTGTAGACTTGTTCATGGTTGGCGGACAGAGTTATTCTTTTCCTCTTATCTGTAGACTTGTTCGTGGTTGGTGGACAGAGTTATTCTTTTCCTCTTATCTGTAGACTTGTTCGTGGTTGGTGGGCTGAGTTATTCTTTTCCTCTTATCTGTAGACTTGTTTGTGGTTGGTGGACAGAGTTATTCTTTTCCTCTTATCTGTAGACTTGTTCGTGGTTGGTGGGTTGAGTTATTCTTTTCCTCTTATCTGTAGACTTGTTCGTGGTTGGTGGGCTGAGTTATTCTTTTCCTCTTATCTGTAGACTTGTTCGTGGTTGGTGGACCGAGTTATTCTTTTCCTCTTATCTGTAGACTTGTTCGTGGTTGGTGGACAGAGTTATTCTTTTCCTCTTATCTGTAGACTTGTTCGTGGTTGGTGGACCGAGTTATTCTTTTCCTCTTATCTGTAGACTTGTTCGTGGTTGGTTGAATTTTGCAGCTAAAGTTGTCTACAGGGTGGAATAGCCAGCAACAAGACCAATCCTCCATAGTTGGCTCTTATGACATGCATGGCAATATACAGTGTTATTATTGTTTCCTTCCCTTAAGGACCATGAACACACGGGTAAAGTTAACTTTACAATGTAAAAACCTACACACAACAGAATATTTATAGCATCTCTGATTCTGCTATACATACAACAGATTCCAAGCCAGTTTCACAGAGATTGTGCACTATCCTGTGTAATCTGTGGAAGGAGACTGAAGCACTAACAAAGCTAAGCAGTGACAGCGATCTTACACAAAACCAACCACAACTAAGCAACAAAATATTTTTCACAAAAGACTGTCAATAGATGAAAAGCGTGAGACCAAACAACAGCGATATAGAATAAGAATAATAAACACAGTACAAGCAACAGAGGATGATTATGAATAATGTGCTGGTAACAGAAAAATAAATAATATACATGTAATAAAACATGAATAATAATAATACCATATAGTAACAGCATGTGAATAATATATAAAATATATGTGACCAAATATGAATAAATAATATGCAGTAACAGCATCATAATAAAATGTACAGGTATCAGAACCGGTGACTAATAAATAAAATACGCTAACAGATTGTGGTTACTATATAATATACAGTAACAGTGTGTGACATATAAATAATACACAATAATAGAATGTAAAAACAAAATAAAATAATAGAATGTGAATAATAAATAATATACAGTAAAAGAGAATGAATAATAAGTAATACAACAGAATGCGAATAGCAAATAATATACAGTGATAGAATTTGATTAATAAATAATATACAGTAATGAAACAATATATGCTATTCAGATGACACAGTATTGGTTACGGACTTCGGAGGGTTGGCAGGAGACTGGAGTAGTAATAATGTAACAAACCGTGCACGACATAAAACGAGACTTCGGAGGGTTGGCAGGAGACTGTAATAGTAACAATGTAACAAACCATACATGACATAAGACGAGACTTTGGAAGGTTGGCAGGAGACTGATCACCTCATCCCACACAAAACTGAAGCTGCACAATCAAACCCATCATGAACAAGTCCACAAAGGGCTTGACCTGGGTTGGTCGAGGGCTTGACCTGGGTTGGCCGAGGGCTTGACCTGGGTTGGCCAAGGGCTTGACCTGGGTTGGCCGAGGGCTTTAGGAGGTGAAGGGCAGTAGAAGAATCAGCACTCAATGGATAACGTGGTCAATACAACGTCGGCTACCTTTACTGTCCAGACTACTCCCAGGTACCCATTTTAGGCACTGGTCAACCGGGAAGTCCAGATCACATTTTAATAAATCCCTGTCTTAAGGCAGCTGTGGCGAAGGGGTTACAAACGCAATTCAACGCACGGGCCAAATATTTTATAGGAAGGGGGGAATGACGTTCTGAAAATATGGTGAAGGGGGGCACGGGCCAAAAAAGGTTGAGAACCACTGATCTAACATGACTAAAAAATGTTTAACTTTCGCTCGCTATGAACTCAAGTGTAGTCCATATATGTGCTACTACTTCTGGTGTCCGTCACCATTAGACGAATCAACTCCGACTTCAGAGGTACTTGTAATGCACATCCCCAAGTCACGGATGAAAAGTCAACATTTTAATCCAACTGATCGGTAGGGATTGAACCCACTACCTCGGCATCAACACACTGGATGTTTAAGAACAAGCGCTCTTATCCATTCTGCCATGCTGATCTCCACTAGACTATTGTAACATAACCTCTCATAAACAAGCCTGAGCAATGTCAATAATAAGCACGGAGGGGAAAGCACAACAGCAATCAAATAAAAACCACAGCTACAACTAATAAGAAGACATCAAAGTATGCAATAACAACTGGAAAAAAAATCACTATAATCAACAACATTAAGGCAAGACCAACATCAGTGGCAGGAGAGAGAAAGAGTACCTTGAGAAAACAGGAAGTAACCAATGTGATCTGTTGTATCCAAAGACTTCAGCAAAATTTGCCTTTGTTCCTAAACTGAAGCCATTTTTATCTGGTCCTGTGTGAAATACTGGGGGTCGGAATGACTCTGTGGAAATAAAGTGAACTAGTAGAGAGTGGACTGGAGTGGAGCAGAGCAGAGTGATGTGGAGTGACGTGGAGTAATTAGAGTGGAGTGATGTGGAGTAATTAGAGTGGAGTGAAGCAGAGCAGAACATAACATAGTAGGATTCAGAGTAGGGCAGAGTAGAGCAGAGCAGAGTAGAGTAGAGTAGAGTAGAGTAGAGTAGAGTAGAGTAGAGTAGAGTAGAGTAGAGTAGAGTAGAGCAGAGCAGAGTAGAGCAGAGCAGACTATAGCAGAGTAGAGCAGAGTAGAGTAGAGTAGAATAGAGTAGAGTAGAGTAGAGTAGAGTAGAGTAGAGTAGAGTAGAGTAGAGTAGAGTAGAGTAGAGTAGAGTAGAGTAGAGCAGAGCAGAGCAGACTATAGCAGAGCAAAGAAGAGTAGAGCAGAGCAGAGCAGAGCAGAGTAGAGTAGAGTAGAGTAGAGTAGAGTAGAGTAGAGCAGAGTAGAGTAAAGCAGAGTAGAGTAAAGCAGAGCAGAGCAGAGCAGAGCAGTGGAGAGGAGAGGAGAGCAGAGCAGAGCAGAGTACAGCAGAGTAATGTGCTCCACAGCCCAACGTGAAGCAATATACTGCAAATGGCTGCCGTCTGCTGGAGTAATTAATTGCACTCCAAACAGAATGGTGTTATCAATGGAAGAAAGGATTTTTCAAATTTGTTGTACATATAAAGCGTAGTGAGACTTTACAAACACCCGATTCTATGATTCAAAGTTCTGCTTCTTCTGCCTTTCATCTGCCAATGAAACATAGGCTGCCAACCAACCCATGCCCAGCCTTTTGTAGACTTGTTGATGATTGGTAGGACTTTGTAGACTTGTTGATGATTGGTAGGACTTTGTAGACTTGTTGATGATTGGTAGGACTTTGTAGACTTGTTGATGATTGGTAGGACTTTGTAGACTTGTTGATGGTTGGTAGGACTTTGTAGACTTGTTGATTGGTAGGACTTTGTAGACTTGATGATTGGTAGGACTTTGTAGACTTGTTGATGATTGGTAGGACTTTGTAGACTTGTTGATGATTGGTAGGACTTTGTAGACTCGTTGATGAGTGGTAGGACTTTGTAGACTTGTTGATGATTGGTAGGACTTTGTAGACTTGTTGATGATTGGTAGGACTTTGTAGACTTGATGAGTGGTAGGACTTTGAAGCAAGTTGTCTATGGGATGAGGTAGCCAGTCCCATGCCAACCCTCCTTGGTCACCTCTAACAACATGCTTGGTTGATCATGTGACTATTCTTTGCTTTCCTTAGGGCTCCGGTAACAAAAGGGGAGATTATTCAATGTTCCTTCACTTAAAGTTATGAATATGCTCTCCCTTTTACTAGATCCATCCTCCTACTCAATTTAATAATTGTGGATTGTTAATGCAGATTTTTGGGAGCCACAGTAGTGCTGTGGCTAGCATGACTGCCTGCCAGCTTGGTGGTTATGTGTTTGAATCCCCACTGGATTTTTCTCAAAATGACCTGAGCTCACATGTCAACCCAGTCTAAAATGTGCACCAGAAAATCTTCTAGGAAGTGCAGGTGGGAGATACAATACTGACCACATCACACATCCAGTGCAGACTGGTCTGTAACAAACATGGGACTAGCACCATATACCCTAAGAAGTCTTTGTGGGGAAGTGGTCAACCCACCTGCCCCATACCCTAAAGGTTGTGGGTTCATTTCAGAACTCAATCATTTGGTTCATGAGAGCAATTTTCGCTGAGACTCCTGGGGGTCGTCGCTGGAGCTACGAAGTTCATGCTTTGTGCTATGCTTTCGGCAGGCCCCTCTTGGGAAAGAGACCGCTTCATATGGGATGGAAACTCAGTGCAATTAAATCAATCTCAAGTCTGGTGCTTCCAATCTGACATGGACAAGGCCTTAGGTTCGCTCCGGAATACGATCAACGTTGCCAGTAGTGGCTTGTGCTCAATCTTTAAACCTCAAATCTCGAAACAACCAAATAAATCAATTAAATCAATCCCTTCACCTTTAATTCCTCCTTTAACCATATACCCAATATGCCTCAAGGCCTAGCAAAAGAGTCCCTAGTGTACTTTACTACTGTCTGGTCTAAACAAAAGTAGATGCACTACAGAATACGCCAGGTTTGAATGTGTTTAACCAATAGTGCAGATACGTGGTCAGAATATTCAGGATCATCCCTCGTGGCTCAACAATGAACAGTTAATGAAGGTATCATGCAATGCAACAATCAATCAGGTGCTGTCTCCACAATGAAGGCTTGCTGCAATGAATCTCCAACACTGTATGTCTCTTACCTTAATTGAACATTCTGTCAGATTGCTGTTCATCCATCTCTTAATGTTATCTTCCCAGTTGTGTCGTTGTCTACCTCTTGCTTGCTTGCCTTACACTCCAGTATGGTTTTTATAAGTGTGTTATGTCTTTTAACATGGCCAAAATATTTCACTTGCCCTGTTTTCTTTCTTTCATCAACTCCCTTTTCATTTCCAGTTTTTTCTATAACCTATGTATTTGACTCTTTTTGTTTCCATCAAATACAACACATTTTTCTATATATCCACATCTCCAGGGCATCTATTCGACTTTCTAGTTGCTTGTTTACTGTCCAAGCTTCCAAGCCACATAAAAGTGTTGAATAAACATAACATTTTACAATTCTCATTTTCAATGCATTGTTAATCTTTCAAGGTGTTAATACTGATTTCATGATGTTGAAAGCATATTTGACCATTCCTATTCTCTTTTTTATTTCTGATTCATTTTTGCCATCAGCTGTTATTCCATTTCCAAGATAGGAGAAACTTGTTACTTGTTCTAGTATCTCCCCGTTTACTGTGATGTTCATTAATGACCTCGCCATTCCACTGCTAATTATCATAATGTTTGTATTTTGGATGTTAATATCTAAGAAACATTCTGCACTATGCAATGTTAACAACATTAAGGTATTTCATACATTCATTCTGTCACTGAAAATACAAACAAACATACCTAGAGTGGATCTATTATGTGCCGTCAGAAAAATGTGGTAGCAAAACAAGGTGATAAGGCTGATACTAAACATAATGGACACGAAAAACAGAAACAGGATGTGAAACTGTTGCACACTGCGACTGCCGTCTTCCTGCAACAGAGAAGATACAGATTCAGAGTCAGTCAATGTATTTGCACATTTGCACATATTTGCATACATTCTATTACCAATCAAATCAAGGCTGGTTGTGTGCCTGTTAGACATACAGGTGTAAGTGTCATAATGGAAGCAAGGCTGGTTGTGTGTCTGTTAGATATACAGGTGTAAGTGTCATAATGGAAGCAAGGCTGGTTGTGTGTCTGTTAGATATACAGGTACAACTGTCATAATGGAAGCAAGGCTGGTTGTGTGTCTGTTAGATATACAGGTACAACTGTCATAATGGAAGCAAGGCTGGTTGTGTGTCTGTTAGATATACAGGTGCAAGTGTCATAATGGAAGCAAGGCTGGTTGTGTGTCTGTTAGACATACAGGTGTAAGTGTCATAATGGAAGCAAGGCTGGTTGTGTGTCTGTTAGACATACAGGTGCAAGTGTCATAATGGAAGCAAGGCTGGTTGTGTGTCTGTTAGATATACAGGTGGAAGTGTCATAATGGAAGCAAGGCTGGTTGTGTGTCTGTTAGACATACAGGTGCAAGTGTCATAATGGAAGCAAGGCTGGTTGTGTGTCTGTTAGATATACAGGTGCAAGTGTCATAATGGAAGCAAGGCTGGTTGTGTGTCTGTTAGATATACAGGTGTAAGTGTCATAATGGAAGCAAGGCTGGTTGTGTGTCTGTTAGATATACAGGTGCAAGTGTCATAATGGAAGCAAGGCTGGTTGTGTGTCTGTTAGACATACAGGTGCAAGTGTCATAATGGAAGCAAGGCTGGTTGTGTGTCTGTTAGACATACAGGTGCAAGTGTCATAATGGAAGCAAGGCTGGTTGTGTGTCTGTTAGATATACAGGTGCAAGTGTCATAATGGAAGCAAGGCTGGTTGTGTGTCTGTTAGATATACAGGTACAACTGTCATAATGGAAGCAAGGCTGGTTGTGTGCCTGTTAGATATACAGGTGTAAGTGTCATAATGGAAGCAAGGCTGGTTGTGTGTCTGTTAGACATACAGGTGTAAGTGTCATAATGGAAGCAAGGCTGGTTGTGTGTCTGTTAGACATACAGGTGTAAGTGTCATAATGGAAGCAAGGCTGGTTGTGTGTCTGTTAGATATACAGGTACAACTGTCATAATGGAAGCAAGGCTGGTTGTGTGCCTGTTAGATATACGGGTGCAAGTGTCATAATGGAAGCAAGGCTGGTTGTGTGTCTGTTAGATATACAGGTACAACTGTCATAATGGAAGCAAGGCTGGTTGTGTGCCTGTTAGATATACAGGTGCAAGTGTCATAATGGAAGCAAGGCTGGTTGTGTGCCTGTTAGATATACAGGTGCAAGTGTCATAATGGAAGCAAGGCTGGTTGTGTGCCTGTTAGATATACAGGTGTAAGTGTCATAATGGAAGCAAGGCTGGTTGTGCGCCTGTTAGACATACAGGTGTAAGTGTCATAATGGAAGCAAGGCTGGTTGTGCGCCTGTTAGACATACAGGTGCAAGTGTCATAATGGAAGCAAGGCTGGTTGTGTGTCTGTTAGATATACGGGTGCAAGTGTCATAATGAAAGCAAGGCTGGTTGTGTGTCTGTTAGATATACAGGTACAACTGTCATAATGGAAGCAAGGCTGGTTGTGTGCCTGTTAGATATACAGGTGCAAGTGTCATAATGGAAGCAAGGCTGGTTGTGTGTCTGTTAGATATACAGGTACAACTGTCATAATGGAAGCAAGGCTGGTTGTGTGTCTGTTAGATATACTGGTGCAAGTGTCATAATGGAAGCAAGGCTGGTTGTGTGTCTGTTAGATATACAGGTGTAAGTGTCATAATGGAAGCAAGGCTGGTTGTGTGTCTGTTAGATATACAGGTGCAACTCTCATAATGGAAGCAAGGCTGGTTGTGTGTCTGTTAGATATACAGGTGCAACTGTCATAATGGAAGCAAGGCTGGTTGTGTGTCTGTTAGATATACAAGTGCAACTGTCATAATGGAAGCAAGGCTGGTTGTGTGCCTGTTAGATATACAGGTGCAAGTGTCATAATGGAAGCAAGGCTGGTTGTGTGTCTGTTAGACATACAGGTGCAAGTGTCATAATGGAAGCAAGGCTGGTTGTGTGTCTGTTAGACATACAGGTGCAAGTGTCATAATGGAAGCAAGGCTGGTTGTGTGTCTGTTAGATATACAGGTGCAAGTGTCATAATGGAAGCAAGGCTGGTTGTGTGCCTGTTAGACATACAGGTGCAAGTGTCATAATGGAAGCAAGGCTGGTTGTGTGTCTGTTAGACATACAGGTGCAAGTGTCATAATGGAAGCAAGGCTGGTTGTGTGTCTGTTAGATATACAGGTGCAACTGTCATAATGGAAGCAAGGCTGATTGTGTGTCTGTTAGATATACAGGTGCAAGTGTCATAATGGAAGCAAGGCTGGTTGTGTGTCTGTTAGATATACAGGTGCAACTGTCATAATGGAAGCAAGGCTGATTGTGTGTCTGTTAGATATACAGGTACAACTGTCATAATGGAAGCAAGGCTGATTGTGTGTCTGTTAGATATACAGGTACAACTGTCATAATGGAAGCAAGGCTGATTGTGTGTCTGTTAGATATACAGGTGCAAGTGTCATAATGGAAGCAAGGCTGGTTGTGTGTCTGTTAGATATACAGGTGCAACTGTCATAATGGAAGCAAGGCTGATTGTGTGTCTGTTAGATATACAGGTACAACTGTCATAATGGAAGCAAGGCTGGTTGTGTGCCTGTTAGATATACAGGTGCAAGTGTCATAATGGAAGCAAGGCTGGTTGTGTGTCTGTTAGATATACAGGTGCAAGTGTCATAATGGAAGCAAGGCTGGTTGTGTGTCTGTTAGATATACAGGTGCAAGTGTCATAATGGAAGCAAGGCTGGTTGTGTGTCTGTTAGATATACAGGTACAACTGTCATAATGGAAGCAAGGCTGGTTGTGTGTCTGTTAGATATATAGGTACAACTGTCATAATGGAAGCAAGGCTGGTTGTGTGTCTGTTAGATATACAGGTACAACTGTCATAATGGAAGCAAGGCTGGTTGTGTGCCTGTTAGATATACAGGTACAACTGTCATAATGGAAGCAAGGCTGGTTGTGTGTCTGTTAGATATACAGGTACAACTGTCATAATGGAAGCAAGGCTGGTTGTGTGTCTGTTAGATATACGGGTGCAAGTGTCATAATGGAAGCAAGGCTGGTTGTGTGTCTGTTAGATATACAGGTACAACTGTCATAATGGAAGCAAGGCTGGTTGTGTGCCTGTTAGATATACAGGTGTAAGTGTCATAATGGAAGCAAGGCTGGTTGTGTGTCTGTTAGATATATGGGTGCAAGTGTCATAATGGAAGCAAGGCTGGTTGTGTGTCTGTTAGACATACAGGTGCATGTGTCATAATGGAAGGCTGGATGTGTGTCTGTTAGACATACAGGTGCAAGTGTCATAATGGAAGTAAGTATAGGCAATGATGTATCTGCACACACACCCCTACCCACCCACCCACCCACCCACACACAAACACAAATCTTCATCTCTAACTCTCCCTCTCTTTCTCTCTCTCTCACTGCCTCGATCTTACCATCTCTCCCTTCTTCCTCTTTTCCTCCACCACACAAAACAATTTATTCCACATTCCAGTTAGTGCACCCATTTACCACCAGTAATCTGGAATTCATTTCCCAACAGTAGACAATCTGATGCTATCAGAAGAAGAGACCTATTCCTGCAGTAACAATGACCAACTGTAGTATACTTGCAGTAACATCAGCCCCACTGCACTATTCCTGCAGTAATAACATCCCCAATGTACTATTCCTGCAGTAAAAACAGCCCCACTGTACTATTCCTGCAGTAACAACAGCCCCAATGTACTATTCCTGCAGTAATAACAGCCCCAATGTACTATTCCTGCAGTAACAACAGCCCCAATGTACTATTCCTGCAGTAACAACAGCCCCAATGTACTATTCCTGCAGTAAAAACAGCCCCACTGTACTATTCCTGCAGTAACAACAGCCCCAATGTACTATTCCTGCAGTAATAACAGCCCCACTGTACTATTCCTGCAGTAACAACAGCCCCAATGTACTATTCCTGCAGTAACAACAGCCCCAATGTACTATTCCTGCAGTAATAACAGCCCCAATGTACTATTCCTGCAGTAACAACAGCCCCACTGTACTATTCCTGCAGTAACAACTGCCCCAATGTACTATTCCTGCAGTAATAACAGCCCCAATGTACTATTCCTGCAGTAATAACAGCTCTAATGTACTATTCCTGCAGTAATAAAAGCCCCAATATACTATTCCTGCAGTAATAACAGCCCCAATGTACTATTCCAGCTTCCCTTAAGTGTCTCAGCAGCTAACAGGTGAAATCTAAAAACTATCAGACAAAAATATGTACCTACCGACCATAACTTAATTAAATACTTCAGTGTTGATACTGCTATGTAAAAGAGAGAAAAATATGTACCTACCGACCAGAACTTAATGAAATACTTGAGTGATGATAATGCTATGTAGAAGAGATAAACAATTGTGTACCTTCCGACCAGAACTTAATGAAATACTTGAGTGATGATAATGCTATGTAGAAGAGATAAACAATTATGTACCTACCGACCAGAACTTAATGAAATACTTGAGTGATGATAATGCTATGTAGAAGCAGTAGAGCAAACCATATCCCAGGAACAGAACAAAGAACTTGTAGTTATGAAATCCAACACAGTTGTTCACCCTGCAAATCAAACAAGAGTTTGTAATAAACAATATAAAAAGACTGATGATCATTAGCAATGATAACTCAATATTAATTATGATGATCATCATGTTAGTCCGAAGACATGTTGAAGTCATCTGATCATATCACTCTACTGTCCTGTTTTCATCATCATAATCAGGTTAGTCAGCCATAGACTGGTATTGAATTCATCTGATTATATTACTCCATTGTTCCCTATTCTAATCATCATCATTATCCATCATCATAATCATGTTTAGTCAGTTCAAAGATCTTGTTGCAGCCATCTGATATCAGTCCATTGTTGCCCAGTATCATCATCATCATTAGTTTAGTCAGTTCAAAGACTGACATTACAGCCATCTGATCATATCACTCCCCTATCCCCCATCATCATCATCATCATCAGGTTATTCAGCCCATAGACTGGTGTTGAAGTCACTTGATTATATTATTCCATAGTCCCCTATTCTCATCGTCATCATTAGCTTAGTCAGTTCAAAGACTGGTGTTGAAGCCATTTGATTGTATCACTCCACTGTCCCCTATTCTCATCATCTTGAAGTAGACAGTCTGATCTCTACTGAATGACGTAACAACAAATAGCTAGACTCACCATGGACAATGATGATCCATCTTCAGGACACATCTGTGAATGCAAAGAATATACTCACAAGTTTAGAAAGAAAGTCAACAGAGAGAAATATTTGTAATGTAAATTAGAAACAGCAGCTAGGTCATGAATTGTAAGCACTCAAACAGATAATACAACAAGAAAAGAAATGAGTGGTAACATACAGCTAGTTGACTATCATGTTATCAAAAAGAAAACAGGAGTTGATTCTGAAGTTCAATACAAGAAACAAGGGAACAGAATGCTCATGATGGCAAAAACACAAACTCTGTAGTTCTTGCTAAGACCCTGAGGGTCTCAGGAATGAATGCATTCATGACATGAATGATGTAGTCTGAAACTGAACCCACAACCTTCAGAGCACAAGGCAGATGACTTGACTGCTTCACCATGGAGACCAGCCTTGTTGGTGATCCCTATGCTTGGCAGCCCAATGCCATTCTTATGAAGGCACAGGCCCTCTGTAGCTGTTGCAGAGACCCATAGAGTGAGCCAGTAACTACTGGAGTCGGCTGTAGTAGCTTCTTCCTGACGATGGAAGTGCAGGATGCTGTGTACATGATGACTGGCACATTGCCGTCTTCATAGACAATAGTTGTAAAATGGAGTTATACCTCTCCACAGCACAAATCCTGGGCTGAATTTAGAGACCATGTGTTGCCCATGCAGTTTACCTCACAGGAAGGGTAATACCAATACATCTAGAGCTGCAGAAGCTGCATGATTGTCATGTACAGAAAAGGGTTAATGCAGAACCAGTTAATCAGAGATGACTTGTGAAAGGTTTGATAGGTTTCTCACGTGTGTCATGAGGTTATAAGGATCTGCATGAGTGTTTCCGTGGGAAATGTGTGAATGATGGTAGGTAAAACATCAGCACTCTGAAGGCGAAGGAGGCTAATGCTACATGGTGACCCAGGGCAGTTGGGTCCGAATTTATTTATTTTTATATGTCATTGAGACTACTGTCTGAGAATATGTCATTTCTATGCTAAAAGTCCATTGAATTAGTATGTGAATGAGTGAAATGACCAAAAGCAAAAGCTTCCTAAGTTGTTCATTTACATTCCAAGATCCACTGTCATGCAACAAAACAGGTTCTATATTGCATTTCAGCACTCTTGCATTCAACGATAGCGACTTATTGCGTAAGACACCTTTCAGTTTCCTAAATGCAGTTTTTGCTTGCCCTTTTCTGTTCTTAATCTCTGTTATGAATCTTCCATCTGATGTTATAGTTGCCCCCAGGTATTTAAAATGATATATGGCCGGTTTTTCTGGATGTGAATGCTTGCCAATACGTAAACAAATTATGAGGAAACTGGAGGAAGTGAGACTTTTCGAAGAAATGTTGAGAATATTGCACATAGAGAAGAAAACAAATGTTGAGGTATAGACAGTGGCAAGCATAACCATTCATAAAAACTATCAGGACAAGACAAATGAATTTATGAGATGATAAGAGAGAGAAAATCTAACCTTAAGTGGAGAAATAGCAAGCAAGAGAGGAAAAGTCAGACTGAGAATGATGTGTGTAAAAGGCTTAAATAGTTGGGCAAAAAATATCAAAGCTTAAATAGCTGGGAAAAATATTTCAACTTCATTGAAATATGAGATGAAAGAGAGGATTGGAGAATCATGATTTTCAACGTTTCATTCTTTTTCTCCTTCATCCCTCCTTTGAGGGAAATGTTTCCCACCTCGTTATGCACCTCAAAGGTCAGCATGTCTGACTTTGGTATGCATTTGTATAAGGCTGGCGTCCTCTAGACAGACTCCATCCAAGGTAACAGGCTGTATCTACTCATCTGCAGCTTTTTCCTTCCTAACAATTGTAACAGGGCGGTGACTTTACAGCCTACTCTTTGCAATTTCCAATTACCATGGGATTTTGAACATGCAAAATGTGCACACTGGGTCTTCTGTTTTTTTTTTTGCTCTTATCCTCTTATCCCAGAAGGCCAGGTATCCAGTCTCACTACCCAAATGATAAGGTGGCATGTGTTATCATGAAATACCAATAGGTCTTGGAAAAAATCCTAGCCATTATGCTAAAATTTAACACGGCACCTTCAGTCTGAAACAGAGACAGCAACCTCTCAGCCACCCCCCCCCCCCCCCACATGCTTCTTACAATCAGGCACCTGAAGAAGATACACGTTGTGCAGGCGTGTTCTGTATACACACAAAGTCCAGTCACACTATGACATGAAACAGTTAAAAACCAAACTTACGCTGAACACACCGAGCAGTGATGACATCTGTCTGGCTTGACGCATTTACACACCTCACAGTATCTTGGGACTGAAAAGACACACAATACCTCAATCCAGGAAATTCACCCCACTTCCCAAATAATGAGTAATGTTACCTTAATTCAGGAGATTCACACCACTTCCCAAATAATGAACAATATTACATTAGTCCAGGAGATTCACACCAACTCCAGAAAATGAACAATATTATCTTAGTCCAGGAGATTCACACCACCTCGAAATAACAAACAATATTACCCTAGTCCAGGAGATTCACACCGCCTCCAATTAATGAACAATATTGCCTTAGTCCAGGAGATTCACACCACCTCCAGAAAATGAACATTATTACCTTAGTCCAGGAGATTCACACCACCTCCAAATAATGAACAATATTACTCCAGGAGATTCACACCACCTCCATATAATGAACAATATTTTAATCTGTCTATTTACAA
Source organism: Cepaea hortensis (assembly GCA_963921405.1). Classification (NCBI taxonomy): domain Eukaryota; kingdom Metazoa; phylum Mollusca; class Gastropoda; order Stylommatophora; family Helicidae; genus Cepaea; species Cepaea hortensis. The sequence goes on from OY992876.1 coordinate 292,450,592, forward strand.
GGTACAACAATATTTGCAAGGAAACCATGGTGGTATAACAACTGGCTTGCTGGCCTTCTAGTCCAAAGTTCACATCTAACTGAAAGATTGAAAGTGGGGTTTCTTTCATGATAGCGCAGCTCTGACAGCAGTAGGAGATGTGTGTTTGTGTGTGAGACAGAGTGAGAAAGAGAGAGACAGTGAGACAGAGAGAGAGAGGGGGGGGAGAGGGGGGGGGAGAGAGAGAGGGGGGGGGGGGGGGGGGGGGGAGGGAGAGAGAGAGAGAGAGAGAGAGAGAGAGAGAGAGAGAGAGAGAGACAGAGACAGACAGAGAGAGAGAGACAGAGAGAGAGAGAGAGAGAGAGACAGAGAGAGAGAGACAGAGAGAGAGAGAGAGAGAGACAGAGACAGAGACAGAGAGAGACAGAGAGAGAGAGACAGAGAGTATAGTGCTACATCTCACACTCAAATATGATGTCTACATTGTCTTACACATTAATATGATGGCAACATTGATTTACACTGTAACATAATGGCTACATTGTCTTACACTGTAACATAATGGCTACATTGTCTTACACTGTAACATTAAAAAAAACATAAAAGCTACATTGGCTTATACTCTAATATAATGGCTACATTTATGTTGCCATAGACATTAATTAACCAATCAGCTTGAACCCTAATGTTGATGCTACATTAATGTAACCACACACGCTAACAACTCAATGTTTACACTAATATAACCACACACACAAACAAACAAGTTCACTTATACCCTAATATAGAGACTACAATCCTGTTACACCACACACACACAAATAAGTCCACTTACATCCTGCTTGCTTGCTTGTGTTCGTTGGCTTGAGCTCCAACGCGAAGTCCTGTATGTCGGATGAAGGCATCCTGTTGTCCAACATCAGTGTGATGTCATACAGGACCTGAGGTTTGCGTGAGTATCCGTTGTCCCATGTCTGGCTTATTGGTGTGCAGACTGGTGGTTCCTCGCCGTACAGGCAGACACTCTCCGACTTCGGAGGAATCGGTGATCCTATTGACTTTAGCCAGGACCCCGAAGGGACCTGTTGCCCAGGACGCTCGGCGAGGACGCGTCAATAGGTCTTGGCCAGTATATAACCAGGCCTTGGAAACGCCTCTGCGTCCCACTTACATCCTAATATAGAGACTACAACCCTGTTACCACACACACACATAAACAAGTCCACTTACACCCTGTTATAGTTCTGTTCTGGATAGGTAGTTTCCTGGCAAAGTTATTCAGCTGATCTCTTTGGAGATTCTCATTTGTCTCCGCCTCTAAACGCTGCCATTCTGATTGGTTCAAAAAGAACTGAAAATATACATTTATTATGAGGATCATAGTCATGGTATACATGCATATGTTTGATTTGCATACATGTGTGCATATACATGTACTTGCAGACAGACATACAAAAAGGACTAGCTGTTTGTAATAGTTGAAGCAGTTTAAAAATTTCAAATATAAAACAAGACAAATGTTTTGTTTGGTGGTTTTCTGATCATCTGTTTGGTGGTCTTTTGTTCTGTGCTTTTAGTTAAGTTAAAACAGATATATCTAAAGACAATGTAATCATATTAAAACACAAATACTTTGCTGTTAGGAAGATGGCGCAGAAGTTCAGATGTGAAAGGTGCCAAACAAGAATATGCCGAGCCGAAAGTATGCAAACAGTTAGTTAAAAAGAGGAGAGTCGCAGGATTTACACATACCTGTTTTTTGTTTTTTTTATTAATAAACTTGCTTGCCTGCACTTATGATAATTTGTGTACACCACAGGATGAAAAAAGGCATTGGTCACAAAAGCCACCATATCCAACAGCCACAGTGACAAGAAAACAGGCTTTTTTTTATATTCTTTACCTCAATGTAATGTCATCACCATCAAGTGCCTTGCCAACTTGTGTAGGCTTTCATTCTTCTCCACGTCTTGTGATCTCCTAAAACATGTATCAGTTTGTGCGCTGACACACTTCCATGACATGAGACAAGACTGTCAAGCAAATTCTATCAGTGTCTTCCTCTATATCCCCTTTAACGAATCTTTCCAGTTGTCACAATGTTACACATTTTATATTCTCATGATAAAAAATGTCATTGCTTTTTTCTGATATTTGTGATAAGTTGCCATTGAGTCTTACCCTTTCAAAACATTTAGATTACTTATTTTGGCTGTCCAAGGAAATTTTAGTATTCTTCTGTAAAACCATATACATCACTATGCAACCAAACTGTTTATTTCCTCAGTGTTTCTAGAACTTTCTCATTCTAATCAAGCTGTTTGAAGGACTACTTTCACACTTGACTTGCCCAGTATTTCTAGAACTTTCTCATTCTAATCAAGCTGTTTGAGGGAATACGTTCGCACTTGATGTCCCCCACTGTTTCCAGAACTTGTTCATGCTGACACAGCTGTCTGAGGGACTACTTTAGCACTTGATTCGAAAGTGTTTCTAGAACTATTTCATGCTGATACAGTTGTTTGAAGCACTATTTTCACACTGACACACATGGCTTACCTCTTTTGGTACCGTCTTAATCTTGGTGTATATGGTCTGGTAATAGGACCATATAAACAGGATCAGGATTGGATGATACAGTAACAGGAAGACAACTGAAACAATCAGGAGGGAATAAACCATGCCTTATTTTTATAATCATTGTTTTTATTATAATCATTGTTTTTAAACCAAGCCTCATTACTACAATTATAACAATACCATAACTTATTAGAATAAGAAAAAAACATCATCTTATATCAAACAAATAATTACCACAGCTCATTACCTTATTTCAATTTTAAAAACTCTTTTGTATCAATATCTTATTTTTTTTTTTTTTAAATTTTTTGTGCATATCCTTTACAGGACATCGCTGTCAACACCAGCATTTTACCACTGTCATTGATTTCTTGGCAAGATTACGCTCAGTAGCTTGCCATTGCTTTCTGAGCAACCGGCTCACTTATCCTGTAAATTACCAACGCAGCGAGGACCGCTTCCAATTCTCGCACGCTGCGGTACCCTACGTGGATAAATGGGATTACGGAGAAAATCGTTTAAACCCTAGGCCAGGGAGACCGGCAATATCTTATTACAATACAAAAATAGTTACGCTTGGATATCTTACAATATGTAGAAATACCCTTGCCTTGTTATTTTATTCATTATCATCATCGTGTGGCCCACAAACTGGCCTAGGTATTCATGTCTCCCCATGGGCCTCATCAGGTTCTTGGTATTCTGTATCAATTCTATAACATCTATCATACTAAAAGCATGACCTTTTAAAGAACATCACAATCAACCCCAGCATTTTTAGCTATGATTTATTAGGTAATTTTATGTTCAGTGGTTTGCCATTGCTTTCTGAACGACCCACGCTCATCCCATCATGAAAATCAATACAATCAGGTGTGCTTGTAAATCATCTGTAACTGATTCCCAGCCAGTCATGTGCAAGTATGAAACTATTTATTTCCCCTAACCTACAGACACAGGGCCGGTCTCCCTGGCCTAGGAGTTAGCGACTTTCTCCACAATCCCGTATATTCTCGTGAGTAATGTGACGATGGCGAGATTCGGTAGCGGTCCTAACTGCGTCGGTAACTTACGGGGTATATTAGCCGATTGCTCAGAAAGCAATGGCAAACTACTGAGCGTAATTTTGCCAAAAAATTAACAATCAGCTGAAAGATGGTGATGTTGACAGTGATGTCCTGTAAAGGATATTATTTTTTTACAGACACAGGCATTATCTTATTTCAATCACACAATAAAATTAAGGTAATTTTTGTAAAGGAGGGGGTGGGGGTGTATGTGTGTTTACAAAGGACCTTCACTGCCTCACATGGATCACACAAATTAAATCTCAACATTATGTGCTTACACTGCAACAGATGGGATAATCCAATTTTACTCTACTCACAATGTGGCCCAGATAAGTTGACTGCATCCCTCTGATGTCTGTGGCCTAATTTTTTTTTTTCTTACTCGCTTTGAACTCAAGTGTAGTCCATACTTCTAGTAGCGCTGGACTGAATTTTGCGTCTGGATTAGCTTTCCCTATTACCTGTGTCCCTCACCATCAGGCAAGCCCACTCCGACTTCAGAGGTGCTTGTAATTTTCATCCCCAAGTCAAGGACGACAGGTCAGCATTTTAGTCCCAACTATCCAGTGTAGGGGTTGAACCCATTACCTCAGTATCAGCACATCAGATGTTTAAGAATATGTGTTCTTATCCATTCGGCAATGCTGACCTCCGCCAACATATTTCACTTGCCATTTTTTTTTTATTTCTTTCATCAACTCTCTTTTCATTCCCAGTTTTAGAACAACTGGGAATAAAAAGAGGGATCAATTCAAATTCTGCTATACTTCCATGTTACAATGCACACTGCTTCGCTTACTGTCATCCATTATCTGTTGTTCTACTCATCTTACCAGTTCTAACAATACGTCCCAATGTTACTCTTCCCACAATGTGGCCTAGAAATGTTAACTGCATCACTCTGTGGCCTTTGTCTTAGCCTCTTTCATAACAGATTACACATTGTGGCTGTCCATGGTATTTTAATAACTTTTGTAAAACCACATTTCTGTGGCTGTATGGCTTTTCTGGTTTGTTTGATATTATTTCAGCATGCAGTGTATATAGTATAAACAAATATGATAACAAAATAGAGTTACAAGAGAATGTACACATGCCAGTCACAGACTAAAATAAAACAATACTAAAACAACAATGCTTACTTTTTTCAACTGTTTCAGCAGTATCTGAAAAAACACAAAAAATAAATAAGCATAAATATTTACTAAGATTAAAAGGTTCTAGGTGAGAGGATAAGCTTCACTGATACCGGTTTTACCCCATTTGGCATGGTCCATCTCTGCAGAATGAAAAACTGCATGCCAAGAGCAAAGCTCAAACTGTAGCTTAGCGATGACTGCCAAGGTTGTCCAGAAAAATTGCATTCATTGTCTGAACAACACATTTTGATATTTGACTATGTCATCTTCAGGTGCCATGCCGAGAAGCATGGGCAGTCATGTTTCAACATTTCACATGTGGAACAGCTCTGTGTTCTTGTCCCAACCTTGTCATGTGGGCAAGCCATCCAGATATGTACCCCTCTGACTTCTCCTTGTTCTCCTCCCTATATCTTGCCAGTTGTCACCAAGTTCTCTAGTTTATTTCTTCTCATAATGTGCTCAAACAATTTTGACAATGTCAGGTAGAGCAATAGTTAGTTAGTTAGTTAGTCGACAGATCATCCTCGTTGCACATCGAACCATTCAGTCCATAAGTGCTCGGATCCCCTCCTCAGCAAATCCCGCAGCGTGTAGCGGCTAACGACGCCAGTTCTGTGTTGGTTTATCAATCTTCTTTGGCTTCCTGCGTAGTGTTCTTGTTTGGCCACCCCTCTTTTAATTTGCTGCTCTCGCAGTCTGGCCATTGTTGTAGATTCACAGTCATCACTTGGTTCTCGCAAAAGTCTCACATCACGTAGAGCATTCAGAATGTCAGCCTGGTCCATGGCGCGTCCGCCCTCCACAGTAGCCTCACCTGCGAGCTTGTCAGCCCGCTCATTTCCTTGTACTCCCGCATGCCCTGGCACGAAGATGAAACTAATCTTTGCCAGCCGAGACCGCTTCAGAGGCAGCAACCATTCTCTTCGGATCGACCCCTCCTCTATCCTCTTGATCATGTTCATTGAGTCGCTAAGGAAACAAGCCCTGGTGAATGTCTGTGTCTCGAGCCATGTTATTGCTTTACTTACTGCCATGACTTCCATGGTCAGGCTACTTGTGGTTTCAGTGAAAGCACCAGAGTCCTCCTTCACAATTCTCCCTCCGGCCCGAGCTGTAAAGGCCCATGAGCTTCTCACATGTCGGACGACCGACCCATCTGTGTAGATGACCGCATCACCGTCTAGCGAATTCTCGAAAATCAACGCTTGTACTTCAGCCTCAACAGCAGCCGGATTTTCTTGTCTGCATTTTCTATCTAGTTGGATGCAAACTGAAAAGGATGTGCAGAAGTCTGTTGAAGAAGTTGATCAAAAAACAGTGCTCCAGGTCCTGATGGCATAAGATACGACGACATAAATAGGTGTACCGACAATGAGCTAGAGAAACTAGCAGACATGTACAACAACAGTATAGGGAGTGCTAGCATCAAGGAGGAATGGTTACACAGCTATCTGATTCCCTTGCCGAAGCCTGACAAAGACCACACAAAAATTCAGGGATATCGAATTATAACCATGCAGAATACAATAGGCAAGCTGCTGGAGAAGGTAATTGCCAGGAAAATATCAAGCCAACTAGAGAGGCAAGGTGTTTTCCCACCTACCCTGGGTGGGTACTGTCCAAAAAGAGAAACCTGGACCAATGCAGCAGTCTTTGCCCATGATGTCTATGAAGGTTTCCACTCAGGCACTGAAACCGTTGCTGCAGCGATTGATCTTGAGGACGCATACAACAGAGTACCACTGGATTTTTTAATGTTTCAGCTTCTTGAACTAAACGTAAGTCCATTCCTCCTTAGTTGGATCGCTGCAGCCCTCTTCCAACGGAAAGTAGTTTTTAGATGTGGCAGTTGGACTTCGGAACCAACAACAATATATCCTGGCCTACCACAGGGATCACCATTATCTCCGGTACTGTTCAACGCCTACACAGTGAGAATCACCAGTGAGCAGATCACTGGACCTGGCAGGACATTGTCATATGCCGATGATGTTTTAGTGTATCGTCAGGGTAAGGATAGAGAGGAGGTTGCTGGGGAACTACAAACCGAACTCAATCGCATAAGTACTAGGTAGAGCAATAAGCAGCAATGGACTCACACTTTTCACACTCAATGCCACAGTTCTCCACGAAGCCTTTCAGGGTGTTTTTGTTCAAGCTCAGCATAGAAAAATATTTGGCAAGCTGCTCAACTGACATGTGGACAGCGTGACCAGTCTCTATCAGAGCTGAGCTTTGCGCAGTGTAGTGTGGTTACTTATCATGCCAGTTTATGAGGGAAATACTATAACTGTGACCTGATCTTGCCAGCTTGTGAGGGAACTACTATATCTATGACCTGATCATGCCAGTTTGTGAGGGAACTACTATATCTATGACCTTATCTCACTAATTTATGTTTAGCAGTTTCTTTTTAGGAAGTGGTTAAGTCTTTTTAATGGAACTTTTACTACTTAAAAAACACACCATAACGTTGCCGAGATGATTAATAAGCCAAAATAGCTACCTGATGAAATGTAAAAGCAGGGACAAGTGTTGATTCTTCTGAAAAAAACTGTAGTACGTTCTATCATTTATTATTATAATGTGCCGTACCAGTAAGTGTGAGCGGTCATCGCTCACCACCTTACATGATTTTCAGAGTATTGGATCAGGTTTGTATTCTTGCCTTAAGTCCAAACCATCCAGACATTTATCTCTGTCTTCCCCTTGCTTTTTTCCCATCATGTTTGCCACTTTACACTAGGTGTTCAAGATTAGTTTCTCCTTTTAACGTGTCTACACAATCTTGACCGTCTATATATAATTTATGTAATCAATTTATGGTTTTCATTTGTTTCTTGAAGGATTGTCTCTTTGTTCTATCAATACAGCACTTAACATCACTCCTAGTGCATGCTGTCAGGATGTTTGAAGGGCTACAGAAATAAAAGCCAACTTTTCAAGGAGTACAAGGAGTCACCATGCCGTTACCGACATGCCTTTTTTATTATGCCAATATGCGTTGGCGGTCATGTTTCGCCATCTTACACAATCACCAGAGTCATGGATCAGCTCCATGTTCTTGTCTCGGCCATATCACGTGGCCAAGCCATCTGGGATATTTACTTCTCTGCATTCCCCTTGTTCTCCTCCCCTCAATCTTGCCAGTTGTCACCAAGTTCTCTATTTTAGTTCTCATAAAGTGTCCGAAAAATTGTAACTGCCTACATCTAATTTCTCTAATCAGTTTACGGTTTTCATTTGTTTCTTGTAGGACTTGCTCATTAGATTTTCTGTCTGTCCATGGTGTTTTTTTTACATTTTCTTCTAATAAATGAAAATCCTTGTCATACCAGGGATTACAGCCTGGACCCCATGATGTGTGAGCCCAGCTTTCAAACCCTAGGAATGCAATATGATCCTCTCTCTCTCTCTCTCTCTCTCTCTCTCTCTCTCTCTCTCTCTCTCTCTCTCAGACTGGGTCATGTCATATGTGTCCAGATTTCTAGCCTGGGGGTGCAGTATGATCATCCTTCCATATCTCTCTCTCTCTCTCTCTCAGCCTGGGTTACGTCATATGTGTCCAGATTTCTAGCCCAGGGTGCAGTATGATCATCCCTCCATATCTCTTTCTTTCCCTCTCGCTCTCTCTCTACCACCCCCCCCCCTCTTCTGGGCATTGTGCTGGAGTCTCTTCACAATTAAATATATCAAACCTGTTGAGGGACAATTACCAACCTAAGTCAAATCACTGACTATTTTTACTGCAGAGCTAAATCATAATCTTATAGCATCTTATTATCTATAGATGTGAAGTTACAGTTCCAGCTTTGCACACACTGCTGGAGCCTGAGTGTGAGAAGGAAGGAAAACATCCCTGAACACAGTCCCACTACAGATGCTACTTTGGTAACAGGTCGGGAGAAAAGTCCCAGTAGAGATGGTTGTTTGGTAACAGGTCGGGAGAAAAGTCTACAAAGTCTCAGTAGAGATGGTACTTTGGTAACAGGTCGGGAGAAAAGTCTACAAAGTTCCAGTAGATATGGTACTTTGGTAACAGGTCGGGAGAAAAGTCTACAAACACAGTCCCAATAGAGATGATACTTTGGTTACAGGTCAGAAGAAAAGTCTACAAACACAGTCCCAGTAGAGATGGTACTTTGGTTACAGGTCAGAAGAAAAGTCTACAAACGCAGTCCCAGTAGAGATGGTACTTTGGTTACAGGTCAGAAGAAAAGTCTACAAACACAGTCCCAGTAGAGATGGTACTTTGGTTACAGGTCAGAAGAAAAGTCTACAAATTTCCAGTAGATATGGTTCTTTGGTAACAGACCTGGAGAAAAGTCTACAAACACAGTCCCAATAAAGATGGTACTTTGGTAACAGGTCAGGAGAAAAGTCCACAAATTCCCAGTAGAGATGGTACTTTGATAACAGGTCAGGAGAAAAGTATATAAACACAGTCCCAGTAGAGATGGCACTTTGGTACCCGTTGGGAGAAAAGTCTACAGACAGCCCTAGTAGAGATGGTACTTTGGTACCAGTTGGGAGAAAAGTCTACAGACAGCCTAGTAGAGATGGTATTTTGGTAACAGGTCGGGTGAAAAGTCTACAAACACAGTCCCAGTAGAAATGGTACTTTGGTAATAGGTCGGGAGAAAAGTCTACAAACAGTCCCAGTAGAGATGGTACTTTGGTAACAGGTCGGGTGAAAAGTCTACAAACACAGTCCAAGTAGAGATGGTACTTTGGTAACAGGTCAGAAGAAGTCTACAAACACAGTCCCAGTAGAAATGGTACTTTGGTAATAGGTTGGGAGAAAAGTCTACAAATTTCCAGTAGAAATGGTACTTTGGTAAGAGGTCGGAAGAAAGGTCTACAAACACAGTCCCAATAGAGATGGTACTTTGGTACCAGTTTGGAGAAAAGTCTACAGACAGTCCTAGTAGTGATGGTTCTTTGGTAACTGAAGAGGAGAAAAGTCGGTACTTTTGCTTTCTTTCACCCCAAACAAAAGGGAATCCCAGGGTGTGACGTCACATCCAGGGGTTCCCTGTGTTGCGCCGAACATCCAGGGGGTTTCCGTGTGTTGCGCCGTAGCTCGGTGCGCAATTCTGTGCGGCGGTGGTGGTGCGCTATTCTTTCACTTTCCGGTTAGGGTTAGGGGGTAGGGTTAGGGGGTAGGGTTAGGATTAGGGTTAGGGGTAGGGTACACACAACCCTAACCCTACCCCCTAACCCTAACCGGAAAGTGATTGCAGGACCGATGCAAATGAGGATCGAAGGGGAGACAGACACTCACACAGAAACGGTTGCCAAAGCCCAAAAAACAACACTGTGGTGTGGGGCAATTGAAACGCACTGACACGCACTCCAGCCAAACACAGAGGAGATCACCGTCTGCGCTAAATATAGCTGGTGACTCTAAATATAGCTCGCAAAGTTTGTTTGGGGTGAAAGAAAGCAAAAGTACCGAAAAGTCTACACCAAGCTGACTATTATATACTATTACTAACTACATTGGGCTTAGTTTAAGAATTACAACTCAGTCTTTCTTTTCATTTGTTTCTTGTAGGACTTGCTCATTAGATTTTCTGTCTGTCCATGGTGTTTTTTTTACATTTTCTTCTAATAAATGAAAATCCTTGTCATACCAGGGATTACAGCCTGGACCCCATGATGTGTGAGCCCAGCTTTCAAACCCTAGCTAGGAATGCAATATGATCCTCTCTCTCTCTCTCTCTCTCTCTCTCTCTCTCTCTCTCTCTCTCTCTCTCTCTGTGCGAGAGAGAGAGAGAGAGAGAGAGAGAGAGAGAGAGAGAGAGAGAGAGAGAGAGAGAGAGAGACAGAT